>JABXJD010000048.1:2722500-2842500 GCA_013375575.1 Percina caprodes | reverse complement strand
TGAAAATATCGCAATACTGTGCTGTATCAATCCCCCCCCCAACTAATATATATATCTCAAATATGAAACAAAAAATGATTAGGTTATTTGCTGCCAGATATTGTGGTGTTAAAAATTGTGCCATTTCTGCAAGAAATCTGAAGCAAAACACCCTTCAGGAGTCGTAATTTCTGGACAAAAGAAGGATGCAACTGAGCCCCAGAAGTTTAATATTTGTCCTTTCTGTGTGGCGGTCTCTCTCTTTTGTGTTTGGTTGATTCTGCCAGGCACCAACTCCGAGCAGTCCAACGCCTCTGAGACAGATTCAGAGCGCAGGGAAGAGCTCAGTGACTGGTCTCTTGCTGTAGAGGACCAGGAAAGGTGAGTTTAAAAAAAAAAAAAAAAAACAATGATGGACAAAACAAGTAGCTGTTTTCATTTTGTGGTGGTAGCTGTGTCTTTGCTACAAACCTGCACCTACACATTTTATCGATTGACTGATTGACTTGCAGAGAGAGGGAGAGAGGCTCACGACCACAAAGAGATGGTCGCAGGAGGCCTGGACCCGGTAGAGGTCGAGGAGGGCCTGGAGGACGGGGGAGAGGAGGAAGAGGAGGATACAACAGCTCTGGTAAAATTCACTCTTGGATATTATAAGAATAGGGACACGTAAAAGACCTCTCATTTGGTACTTTGACTCTATAAAAATATACATGTATATAATTTCTGGTAATCTGACTCTGCAGCAGGGCCTCGGGACCATGAGGATAACCATGCCTATGGAGCCGCTGAGACAAACACCGAGACAGACCAGACCGCTGATACAGATGCTAGCGAGTCCAATTTGCCGGCAAACCGACGCAGGAGATCTCGACGGCGCAGAACAGACGAGGACACCACACTAATGGATGGCATGAGCGAGTCAGACAACGCCTCCATGAGTGAAAATGGAATAGGTAGGGAAGTCACGTTATTTGGAAAGATAATTTCACAAGTCTTCTTCATGCACACGCAAACTCAAACTGTGCATACAGGTAAAACATCATTGGCAGAGTTCATTAGTCACAAAACAGCCAGTGCTAGCAAAAAGTGTGTCATACATTTAGTTAGCGCCAACGTTGGTGCTGTTTTTAGCTGTCGGAGCTGTGCAGAATGTGCTGCAGTGCATCACTTCTCATTTTAAGTGTTAAAGGAGCCTGTGCAGTTCAAAGACAGATCTCTGGTGTAAAGACAATTTAAGCCCCAAATCCCTCTCTTTGTGATGACCTAACACCCTTAGATGACTCAGAAGCTAAACCTCAGCGACGTAACCGTAGTCGACGTCGCCACATCCGCCTGCCTGAGGAGAGGCAGCCAGGTAACCATGGCAACTGACAGTATCCCCCTCCCCTGAACAGTGTTCCTAATGGCTTGGCTAAAAAGTTGCCCACCAGGCATGTTTTTTCTTTTCTTTGTGTGTCACACAACAACATACTAAACCAAATAGTTGTTAACATTGTGTAGATCTCTTTAATTACATTGGAATTGAGTGTTGCTTGCTTTTGCTAGATGATTGGATGTCGTTTGTTGATTGACTGGCCTAAACTCGCCATACTGGTTTGCTGTGCCAAAGGAAAGTATAGAAGTACTAAAATACTTTTTCATTAACGACTAGGCTACAGCTTGTTTGTTTTTATGTTGTCAGGCTTTCAATGGCAGTCCTGGTTTGTGTGTAGGCCTGCACGATTTGGGGAAAAATATGAATCACAATGTTTTTTGTTTAGAATTGATATCACGATTTTCTGCCACGATTTTTTTGACCAAAACAATTTTTTTTGTTTTTGGCACCTATAGCACATTGCGCATCACCACATGCCTGCAAACATAGAGGCTTCAATGAAGAGAAGGGGAAGCATTTCAGCGCTTAAAAACCTATTTCAAAAGTGGTGTAATGCTCTTTTCAGACTGCCAGACAGGATCTAGTGTAACATTTCTCAAAACTGTTAAAACATGCTTACTTTCCACAGCAGTTGGCCTACAATGGGCCAAATGTGAAAACATATTTTCTCTTCATTCCTGATTTCCAACGTCCGCTACTTTCGTACTTGCGTACTACTAAACCAAAAGGGGTGTGCAGTGTGAAATCAATATTGTGAAGACGTTCTGAAGGAACGGGACAGATATGCTCACTTTCACAGCACTGAGAGAACACTTTAGTTTCTGTTATTTGAAGAAAACCATTTTTTTCCCCTCCTTTATCTGTACAGTGACAGTGGCAGACTACATATCCCGGGCTGAATCTCAGAGCAGACAGATGACGACCACCAAGGACACCAAGAAAAACAAGGATGTGGTTAGTACCTTTTAATATCCTGTATTAATACATTGTTAATCTTTTGAGAAGTCTCTTTGACCTGGACTTTTTTCTACTTCTGAATTGATGCTGCTTTGTGAAATATTTGAATACATTTGAAGTGCATTATTTGTCCATCCCACATTTGTTTCCAGGGTCAGGTGGATACCATTGCTGAGGACAGCCCACCGTCTGCCCCGGCAACCACCAATGGTTCTAACAACGATGCTGCCATCAGTAAAGGGAGCAATGCCTCTGGAGCTCCCGCCAAAATCTCCTACAAGGGGGACTCTAACCCGCAACCTGTTGTTAACGGACTCTCCTAGTCAGACCCGAGCGAAGGAAATGGTTTCAAATATTTGAAATTCTTTGGCTGCACTTGATTTAATCTCCCAGTCTCTGGAGCAGCCTTTAAAGAGTTTAAACACAACAAGCACTGTTCCTTTTTTATTTTATTTTACAAGTATTTGAAACCTGCTTCACTGCGCAAGTTCTAGAGGTCTGAACCTTAACCCCACCCCCCTTACACACTTGTTCTGTCCAACTATTCATTTTACTGCAGTTTTTTTTTTTTTTTCTTAACAATAGTTCTTCCTGTATGAGCTTGCCAAAGATAGTCAAACAGACACACATAGACTTACAGACGTATACTTAGTATACTTAACTGTACTTTTTGGTCCGCTCTTCATTGAGAGCTCAGGGAGAAGTTGGACTGAATGCAGTATTTATAAAATGCAGACAGGGATTCCACTCAAACCCATACTATGGTATGAATGCAGTTTTTTTATTATTATTATTTTTTATCAGTACAAATATTATCATAGGAGGATTTTAGAGCAGAAACGAGTCTGCCTTTAACCAGGTGGACTCAGAAAGCTGCTTCCACAACCTTTTTCAGGATGTTTTGTGTATCTGAAGTAGTTTGTAAATTACATTTTCTGCATGAGCACTACCACAGTGCAGATAGGTTTGTTGGAAACCCAAGTATGTTTGACATACATGTGATCATCTGTTGTGCCTTGAGAGTAGATTCAACATGTTGTTGCCTGGCTCTGTACACCATCTGAAATCTTTTCACTTCTTTTATTTCTGTTATTTTGTCACCCATCGTCTGCCACAGTTGAACCAGATGAGCTGTCTCCTTGATCTTTATGTACCCTTCTGGCACTGGAGGCAAAACTAGTGGTCGCTTCAAGGTGATTGAAAAGACACAATGGATTTCAGAGGCCTATCTTTAAAATCAGGTGTGTCTATTTTTAATGTTTGTGGGGGAAATGAGTCTAGTTATTCTTTATATATATATATATATATATATATATATATATATATATATATATATATATATATATATATATATATCTGTTGAGGAGTTTGACATTAGCTGCTTTCTGTTTTTCAATATGCAACCACTTTGGTCATACAAGAAATGTTATAACAGCGTGTCTGGAAGAGAAACAAACAATAGAAGAGTTGTTTTCTTTGCACTGAAACATAACCCTTTTCTGTTAAAGTTGATTGTAGTTGAGTCTGGAAACTGGCACTATTTACTATTAAGTGCTGGACAAAGATGTAGCCATCAGTGCTGGGTTTCCTGGAAACATCTCATTGATAAACATGTAATCAAATATATGACAAGAGGGATACTGAGTGTTGTTTCCTACCAGAAATCCAGCTAAATAAAGAGACTCAACGCATGTTTGCAGTATCTTGGCGGTTAATATCCCCTTTTACATGCCCACTTTTGCAAAAGTCCTGTTTTGATTATCGTGCTGTTAAGATGTTTCTGGAAAACCAAGCCCAGGTCACAGTGATGTCATTTTCATGGTTCTTCCACAGACTGACCGGCTGGAAACTGGTCATGACTGTTCCACTAAGGAAGGAGATTTATTTGGTTTATTTATTTAAAAATGTACAGTATTTAAAAAAAACAAACAAAAAAAACAAGAGAATCTTTTCTTTTTCTTGACACTAAAAGATGCTTTACCTAAGGTTTTCTTTTCAGACAACTGACAATTTGGACTACTGAGAGTTGTGACACCCCAAGTGTTTTTGTTGGGTCAACTACAGTATTTTATTTTATTTTTTTTTAAGGATCATTCTGGTTGGTTGATGTGCAATATGTTTTGTATGCAGGTAGTTCTTAAATAAACTTGATCTTCCATGTAGATCTAAAACTCAACTGTGTCTGGCTCTCTTAAGAAAAGTGATGACAAAAGTCAAAAATAGTGCTGTTGTCATCTGCAGTATTTGTTTGTACCTGAAAGACTGAATGTTCTCTAAGACCCTGTTTACACGTACATGGTTATTTAGAAAAAAAGACATTTCCCTTCATTTGTGCCCTTTGTTTACATGCAAATGGAGAATTTGCCTCTGAAAACGATTCTTTCTGAAATCTGCGGCCAGAGTGGAGATTTTGGAAAACTTTTTTTGCATGTAAACTGAGAAACTGAGGTTTTAGCACCAAGTAAGTGAGGGGAAGTGATTTGTTGCTGTTGTTGCTATTTTCAGGATTCTGATTGGCTAATGGGCTTAAACTTCTTGTTACACTGGCACCTACAGGTTTGGCATGATTGCATATACACAAATACGTGTAAATGAACTTTTCTGAAAACTGACAGCTGTGCACCATATTAATTTTGAAAAAGAAGTTGAAATGTCAGTTTATGAAAATAAATTGATAAATCTGATTGTTAGAGTATCTTACACAAATATACAGGAACATTTGAGGTTTCTGTTAACACATTTGATTATTAGTCACACGCTTATCAGAGCTATATAAGGTCACTGCTAGAGAGCTTTCCAGTATATGTGGTCTGCAAACAAAACTCATTGTACATAAGAGAATAAGTATTGTTTTAATTTTAAAGTTCCTGTCTTGTGAAAAAACACCTGAGAGAAACATTTCCTAAAAAAAAATCTACAATACAACATAATGAGGGAGAACTTCATTAACAATTTATATAAAGTGTGATTTTATTTGAGAATGTTACAAAAGTCTGGTAATTGCTTAAGTCAGTGCAACAGCATGGATAAGCCGGCGTGTTCTATTTCTTTGTCTGGGCGTCCATTAAATCCTTCGCTTCATTTATCTTTGCTGCTAGATAGGGAGATCCACCTGAGAGAGACAGACACACACACACGTTATATTTTGTGCATTCTAACATAATGAAAAAAATAAATAATTGTAATTTCTCTTGCGGGATTAGTAAAGTATATATTATTATTTTGGAAAATAAATTCAGTACATTTTTACAATTCTGCCTCATTACCTACCGTATTTAGAACTGACTAAAACCCTTCCAAGAGTTTCTCCATTATATTGTTTTTTTCTGGTACACAATGAAGTTTACATTTAGCTCCTGGTAAATAAAGTAAATTGGGTGCCAAGTAATCTCTTACCGGAAAAATAACACTTAAAAGCAAATAAATGCAGTGTACTGTAGATACATGGTTTACTTACTCTATAAGTAACTAGCACTTATACTATAATATTATAACTATAAGTAGCACTTTAACGTAACATTACAGTGTCTGTAGGAATTTATAAGAACAGACGGGGAACTTACCTCTATCAGGATGGTTCAGGATCATCAGTCTTCTATGTGCCTCTCTGATCTTATTTGTGTTAGCTGTGGGACTGCAAGAGAACAATGATACAACGGTGCATTATTATTGTTATCAGTGTGAATAATCTTTGCTGTACTGGAGAGTACAGTGACAGACAACAAGACAGGTTTACCATGCAGCATCCCTTTACCTATGCGATGTACAGTAACGTGGAACTAGTGGACTTAACTGAAGCCCAGTGCTTGGTGATGAAATGAATGTCCACGTACCTGACACCCAAAACCAGGGAAGCTTCTCTCTTTGTCATCTTAGGATCAAATCCTCCTCGATAGTACCCTCCTCCAAAAGCCTGCAACAAAAAGGTACAGTTCACAGCTCAACACGATGGGTCTGCTAACTGCTCCTTGCTTGGAGAAACACTTATTAAACGTAAAGTGAGAGATCAGAGGTGTCTAGCATGTATACCTTCATTGGGAGATTAATTTATTGTGTGCATTACCGTCTTGGGGAAACTTTGAAGGGCCACTTTCATCTGAGGCTCCATCTGCCTCATGGCTTGCATGGCATAGCGACCTGAGAGACAAATAAATTGGGAAGCATGCAGTATATTTATATCAAATATTTATATCACATAATATGGATATCTGTGGGATTGTCTTTACCAATTCATCTTTATGAAAGCACTAATGCTGACTGTATTTTTTAGTAGTTTTAGAATGGGAGATATGTTTAAAGTTAATACCAGTAATAAGAATATCATTCAAAAACCCATATGTATGATATGGCAAATGTATGCAAAATGACATTAAGTATTCCAACTGTTATGAACTGTACTCCACTGTTGCGCATTACATCAGGGCCACTTTTAAAACATTAAAAACTTTATTCATTGTGTTAGATTTGAAATACAAATTTGTTTTAAATAATTTGTTTCAAATGAAATGTGTAATGATAACCAATGTGACCGTATTATAACAATACTATTGCATAGATAATAATAAATTACAATACTGAATTATTGCTTACCCTTTTTTAATAATATCAAACACTGTTGAAGGCATTGTAAAGGAAATGCTGCAGTGCTCTGAAAGGTGAGTTATCTGATTTCTGGAACTTGTTTTACTTACTGCATTTCATATTTCTATTGTTAGTTTTTCAGGACTTCACTTCAGACAATGTCTGTCAGCTTTAAACTAGTGGTGGCTTCAAGGTGAGTGGTCACACCACTGAAGTAAGTTAAATAACTTTTCCACATTCTCTGTCAGGGTGAGTTTTCACATATGTATCAGCATGACAGACAGTGTGTGTGTGTGTGTGTGTGTGTACTTTTCTGATGTAGATGGACATGTGCATTTTTTTCTGCTGTTATTTTGTTCTGCAGACACTGTGATGTCAAAGGCAAATTTCCTCTTGGGACAATAAAGTCCATCTTATTTTATCTTACTTACCTGCAAATCCAGCTGCTGCCAGAGCCAGTCCCACTGCCACCATGGAACTGGCCTGGAGATTGACAGGGAAATCAGAAAAACATGAGGACACAGACAATCACCAGCACCAACTAAGTTAACCTGCAACGTAAACAGATGGCACATGACCAAGCTGTCGCATATTGAGATGCCTAAGCATGTAACGTTAGCTACGATTTTGTCAAACCACGATAGATGATCTCTTACCATACTGACGTCGGTTAGCTGGCTAATCAATGCGGTCAAGTAAACGTTTTGTAACGTTTTGTCTGGTCACGTCTTGACGGTCGTGTTGGGTCATGCAGAGTCAAGTACTGCTAGCTAGCATTAGCTTAGCCGTTTAGAATTAACGTTAAATAACTTTCCGGCAAAGTCCCGACCATGCAATCGTTGTCAGACTGTCGTTGCAGTTAGTAAATACCAAGTCCCACCTACCATGTCTCTGTGTTATGTTCCGTTTCTGCTGAAGATCAGTATCATAACTTTTGACCTCTTATGTTTTCGTCACTCAAGCAAGCGTGCATGTGTTTGTGCCGTAAATTGCGGAGAACTGTTGTGAAGCGTTGCAATGGCCAGAGCCGGTAGTCCCTCTTCCGTCCCCCTATGTCCCTCAGTCTGTCAAACTGTCTAATTGGCAGATTTGAACTACCAGCCCCGCCTGTAGCACTATACAAACCCCCTCACTTGCCCTCAGGAGTTTGATTGCTAGCTAGTCCATATGAATGCTAATGAAACACTAATAGAATAGAAGTTGGATGCTCACCTTTTTGGCGGTAATGGGAGCTTAAGTTTAATTCCTTTATTTCAGTGTTACCTTGAAAGATAATTGAAGTTGGCTAAGCTAAGTTGTGGATTTATATCCTTGATTAATAAAGAGAAGCTTTCTATGTGGCCAAGCTAAATGCTACTGTTAAACTTTAATGTTAGCTCATGCAAACCAGCATACAAACACATTAACTATAAATGCTTGTCAGCTACTACACACAAGCGCTGAGTTGTGGATGTCTGAGATTTTGAAGCTCAAGAAGCTGCGTTAGGTGAGCCACCCAAGGTTTTAATTGGGTCTGGAAGCCATTTGTGGACTAACTTACCTTGACTTGGAATTCCTGCTAGAGACACAAACAATAGGACAACATAACTAAATTGATTGATAAACTCGTGTAACAACTTATGTTTTTATTTAATCATTATTTTATTGTCTCTAGTCTATTTGTTGTGGTTGTTTATTGTATAATGTATAAGCCAATAAAACTTTGAATATACATGCTTGTGTGCACTTTAGCTGTAAACATTTTTATGGAGGCTAGTTAGTATTAGCTTACTGTGCTACCACCATAGAAATGCCCACAACCATTCCATATTAAGCTGAAATTGCAGCTCTGTTTTGTTAGCTAGCTAGATAGATAGCTAATGTTAGCATTTAAACTGCACTAGCTAATATGAGCGTTTTAAGTTGCACTGCATGTAGCCAAGACCACTGGAATAAATGGGAAACATAGTAGTAAGTAAATTAGCAATGTACAGGATATATAAATGCTATAATTTTGTGTAGCACGTTGAAAGGACTTAGCCATATTAGTTACACAGCAATATTGTATAGCCTACTGGATGTGTCTACAGTAAGCTACAATACCTAACCATAGGGCTCAACAGTCCCGACATTCCTCTGAGAGACCTTGGGTTCCGGAAGTAAATTTCTTATTAATTTCTCCCATTGACGCATGAAAAAAATCAATATATAGTTTTTGACCATGTCTTTCATTTTGAGTGAAAAAACAAACAGAAAATCCAAAAAAGTCAAAGGTACAAGACTGTTCACATATTTTCATTATAGTGCAAATGAACTGGTCATCCCATAAACCACTGAATAAAGGAAGCTAATGTTTGTTTAGCTAACAGCTAATTTGGTTTACAGCTAGACGGCATGTAATAACTTTAAAAGACCCTCAAAATAAAACCTGAAAATAACAGTTAAAATATATAACAGCTGTTATGTCAAAAGTAGCCTGCTTCCCCAGTGTTTAGTTTGAGTTAACATTATTTTAGACTTAATCAAGCTACCAGCTAGCGGTTAGCTGAATTAGCAGTTAGCTTCCAGGTGGAGGCTAACGGCAGAAGCATGGAACAGATGGTGATTCATGCAGTGTCATAAATCCTCTTAAAACCAAATTATCAACCTGCGCATAACGGATCGTGCAGGCAGCACAGATTGGGTACCAACAGCTCCCCCTCCTCACCTGCATGAGTTCCACCAATCAGAAGCATCACTGTGGGATTGTTCAGAATTGTGGGTAATGAAGTAATTATCCAAGACATAGAAAATAAGATATTTATCTCAAAATAAGGTTGGTGCCCCATGAACTTTTGGC
Organism: Percina caprodes; assembly: GCA_013375575.1. Lineage (NCBI taxonomy): Eukaryota > Metazoa > Chordata > Actinopteri > Perciformes > Percidae > Percina > Percina caprodes. The sequence goes on along the minus strand of JABXJD010000048.1, from coordinate 2,832,787 downwards.
ATCTATATTCATATACAATCACTTAGTCATGTTGTAGCTGGTTTTAAGTCTACCATCGACTTGCAATTTTATGGCTTATACACCAAATGTCAATGGAGAAATTGCATTGTATTTTTACTTCCGGAACCTGCTGTGGGCGGGACTGTTGAGCTCTATTGACTGTAAATATTATGTGAGCACATGAAACTAAACTTTTGTTTTATTTTTTACTGAAGTTTCCTTAGGGGCTCCGTAAAGAAGAGAGGAGCTGCAGGGAACACACAGACTCACGTCCAGGCCTCAGCTGTGAATCTCTGGCTTCAATGGTTGTGCAGGTGAGTGGTTAGCTGATTTAGGGGATCTTACCTTATCAACTTTTTTCTCCATAAAACATAAAAAAATATCAATTGGTCTTGACTTTCTCACCTTTATTCTAACTGGAAATATTGTTTTGTGTGAAAATGGTGTGCTAATGTGACTAAAAAACTGAGGAAAGGTTTTGACTGTCAAACTCTCCGGCCCAAATTTGGTGTGTAATGTAACTTTCACCTACTTTATTACAAAATTAAACCAGTCAACCACATCCACTGAATTTTAGAGAAAGTGTCCACAATGATTTTAACAGAACATTTCTTGAATTTTTGTTAAATCAGCCACTCAAAGTACTGCTCAGATGATGGCTTTAATATCCTCTTTTAATGGTTACACGATGCATGATCTAACTGATCATAAGGGAAACTTTGCAGAAAGCACTGCTTTTTAAAATGAGAAATATAAATGTTGAAGATGATTCAATGCATTTGTAGTGAAGCAATATACTGCTTAATGTCCCAGGCAATGTCTAGCTTCTCTTGGACATTACATCATAGATGTTTGGACATCAAAGCTGTAATATATTTCATTAAGTATAAAGACTTTATCAGCCTTAGTCTTTCTTTCTATAAACCCAGATTTATGTTGAATGCAATATAATGAATGCCATTCACTAAGGGAGTTGGCTCTTTGTACAAGACCCTGTGACTGACAATAGAAGTCTGTTTGGCCAAATGTTTTACCACAGTAATTTGAGTTAATTAATGTTTCCAGTTTTCACCTCTCAGTTTACAAGTGTTGATTTAGTTTAACCGGATTAAAGTGATTTGCACATCCAAAGGTGTTAAAACTGCCAATCTGGTTAAAACAAGTTTTAAAATGTCTAAGTCACAGAGTAATAACAAAATGGGAATTCTTGAGCGATCAAGCTGGACATTTTGTTCCACTGAGATGAGAGAAGTCATATTACAAGATCTTCTATATACTGTTTAATGCCCAGTAAAATGCCAGTTTAGTGCAAATTAACATTGTTGATCTTGCTGGTAAACATTTTGTCATTACCATCTTCTAATGTTTTCCACATGCATGCAGTTACAGCATACAAGGCTGTGACAAAGAACTATTTTCATTTGATTAATCTGTTGATTTTTCCCAAAAATTGTATAAACATTTAGCCAGAAACGGTCCGTAAATAGTTAAATATATCCATTTGCTGGAGCTCAAGATGACATCTTCATATTGGTTGTTTTTGTCTTACCAAAAGTCAAAAACCCATAAATATTTAGTTTACAGTGATGTTAAAAAGACAAAAACGGCAAACCATGCCATTTGAGAACTTTTAACCTGTGAATGTTTGTTTTTGCCTTAATGACTTAAAAAGCACATCACACACATGGATGGATGGACTTAAAAGGGGAATTATCAAATTTTTGCTTCTTGATACAACACCAACCCCGGTAGTGTTCACAAGTAAAACAGTAGGGAGATTATAGTGGAGTGTATCTCATATCAGCAGGCCTCTGAATGAAACAACAGCTGTATGCTGCAGTGACATCCAGTTCTCAGGCAGCTTTCCCATAGCTAAACCAGAGTCTGCTTCTACTGTGTTCCCTGGCTTAGGGTGATGGCTAGTTATAGGACAGAAGATGCTGTGAACATCTGCAAGCTGTCTGTAAGGAGCAATTTAAACCCTAACGTGCCCTGCTGTGTCATTTCTACCATTGGACTGAAACACAGGAAAGCAGCTAACACAATGGGACAGTGAAGGGCCTAATTATTGCCCCTATCATTTGCATAATTACAATGTTTTTCTAAAGCAGGGGCAGTATAGAAATTGTAAATTGTAGTGGACCCGCTGTCTCTTTTTAGTGAAAGTCATATTTGAATGGAGACAGCCTGTTCTGCTAGCCAGGCAGCCAGGCTGAAGCAAGAGGTCCCAATCAGCCAGCCTCACAGACTACTCATTCAATAGGATTTAAAAAGCCAACTGTGTGGAGAAATGAGAGTTTTGCCCCCCAAATCATATGGAATTACAGTGCTGGTTGCATATGGGGGGAGCCAGTGGCAAGCACAAAAGCCCACAGGAAGCAGCTATTTCTGTGTGTTTTATTAACCCAACCAAGCAATTTAATTCTTTTGTTCGGGGGAGTTCTACTTCATTGATTAACAAAAGCGGGGATATAATTTTTTCAGCCCCTTTTGAAAAGCCTGAAATGTCAAGCCTTTTAAAGGAGATTATTCTGCCTGTGTGCGATGAATAGAGCCCAGAGTAACCTTTTGTCTACAATTAAATATTCCAGCATAAATATAAAAGAAAATCAGAGATGGGGAAGATTGAGTCAGGAGAGATTGGAGAGGTAGATCCTCTGCCCGATAGTGGCAACAGCCTGGCTCTAATTAGATATGCCAGGCGGGCTGTGAGCAGTCACTCTCCACAGCACGCCGAGAGAAGAGGCAGCCTGAGAGAGGAGGACAGAGGAAACCTATCTGCTCATCTGTCTGTCCAGCGCCTTCCTCTGGGCATCCACAAGGTATTTCAGGAGACTTTGTTTTGTTTTGTTTCCCGCCGTTATTTGTTTTCCTGACATCTTTGCCGCCGTTGAGGGAGAGTCTAAAAGGCAATGCCTTCTGGGAACTGCATAAACAGAGAGGGCTGAATTAGGAAAAAAAAGTTGTGAGATTGTTTATGATTTTAAGGAGTGATTACCAATGACAATAAGATACTTTAGGGACGGAGAGTTTTTTTTTTCCCCACTCAGGAGGTAGACTGAGGCAGCCTGGAGGAGATGAAGATGAATGATAGGAAGTTTGGATCCTTGCAGAGCTGCATTTGATTGTGTTTTGTGAGTTGCAGTAGGACTTAGCATTTGCATTGTGCACTGAGGAGGCTGAACTCTACGTGGACCGAGGTGACCTGCATGCTTTGATAAGCCAGTGAGCTTTGAACTGTTGTCTTCGTTCCTTGTGGAAAACATTTATTTGATGATAAAAGTTTTGTCAGTTGATCAGAAGTTTTTGAGATGGCCGTTGTGTGCAGTTGGGTGAAGCTGTCATCCTCTGTTATGAAACACTTTCTCTTTGATGAGATTTTAAATTTGATTAATTTAAATAAATCGAGTAAAGGAGGTAATGAAAGCCTTTAAATGTGTGCTGCTGGTTAAGTTTGAGCTGGGTGCTTCTTTGCTCTCGTCAGGTATTGATGGATGGTGTTGTGACCTCTTGCCAATGGATTATTTCTTCTCTGACCAATCATTGTCAGGAGTGACTTCATGAGACCGGCTCATTTCTGCCAATAGGAGTGGTGCTCCTGTTGGCTTTTTGACACAATACCTTTTTTACGTGGCATACTTTGTTTACAACATTTAACATGTTTACTAGAGAATTGTTTTCATTCTGGAGCTTTTTTAAATGCTTTTTAGGATCCAGCAAAATATTTTCTCAAAATCTAGATCACTAAGATGCTGATCATTCTGGTTAGATACGTTTAGCCGTTTAGCAGGTCTCGTTATTATCTTGTACAGTTTCTATTGATTTATTAAAGAGGAGGTTTCATCAAGTAGACCAACTGTTTTGATTTTTGATTCTCTGGAAAATGTATTTTAACATCCGTAAGGAAAAGAAAAATCTCAATACCTTTTTCATATCAACATGTGTTAGAGACATCTGTATAAAGCAGTCTTATATGAATGGCGGGTCATCTGTGATATTTTGCAGAAGTTACAAATATCCCAAATTGTTTGCTCAAAAATTCTGATGGGAGACTGAAGATGAAAAGCAGTATTTTTATATATTGTATATTGTTGGTGAGAAAGGACTAAGATCAGCTTGTACTCTACTTTTCTGTACTTAGTTTGAAATATCTGGAACCACTCAAGGGCTCCTGACTGTATTTTGCCTGAGCATTCAGCAGCCTTAAAATTGCTGACACCAGTGTTAGTTGACTTAGTCAAATCTTCTTCCCCCTAGATTATATGCAAGTTATTCGACTAAGAATAGATTTTGTATTTGACCATGCAGGTTAAGAACAGCACATCATCATTAGAGAACTTCCTTGTTACTCATTAAAATCATTATTAGCATTTAACATAATAAATCAAAAGGAAAGCATTGGTTTTGTTGCCTGGTTTTATTGGTTTTCATGCAATGCTGTATTTTTCTCAAAATGGTTCCTTTTATTTTGATAATTTCATAATGTCACAAATCAAATCAAAATTTGTCAAATCTGAATGGCATCTGTCACTAAATAATATTTAAATTTGAGCTCTTACTGTATAGTTGTAGTAACTGGAAGACATCTTACAGGTATTTCTAGGGCGGGGTATCACTCCATAACCTAGTACCAAGTAGTATCAATACTTCTCCAGGGAAATGATACCTGTATTAAATCCTTTTTGTGCCCAGATATAGAAAAAATGACTATTTATATGGCTTTGCTCGCAGCCAATCACCACGTTCTTCGTTTCAATGCAACATGTGATAGGCCCACTTCCTCAGCAGCTACAACCCATACAGTATGTGTGGTGAAGTCCTGCGCGGCCTATTTGACTGAGCTGGCAGTTTAGCCCGCTGAGATGCTTCCATTCACATGATGGGTATCGAATGAAGTAGAACATTTGTTTTTAATGGTACTGGTATCGTAATTGTCAATTACGCATCCATGTATGGTTTTGTATAGCTAGCCCTATACAAGATTGTATGTGGATGCTTTTCTTGTTTTTAGCTAACATTGAGTAAAACAAGATGACAGGAAGGGTGGTAACTGCACACTCTGGATGCAACAGACCCTCCAAGCAAGATAAAATACTTGCTACTACCAAGTCATGTCAAGTCAGTCATGTTCACCCAAGTTTCTCAAATTCTGGCTCGATGAGTCCAAATTAAACTGCACCATACATTTTATTTGTATCTAAATAAGTTTGATCATGGCATGTTATTTATCCATCTGTCAAAATAATGGTTGCCTGTTTAGCTTTTGTCCTTTTAAATTCTGCCTCATTTCTTCTGTTTTCTTCTGTCATGGCCCCAAAACTAATTTAGGCTTTTTCCCTGGTACTGAAAAGTACTCTTACAGTACCACTAAAGGACCCAACTCATTGACTTTCTAAGTTTTTTTTATTTATTTTTTTAGGTCAAGTTCAGATTCAGTAAGGTGCCACTGCACATTCATATTTGATAAAAGATTTTTTTTTTTTTTTTTTGAAAGACATTGTAGAGTTACTCATATCAGACTGGTCCAGGACAGACTGGGATTTAACAGCAATAAAAGTGGGGCCAACTTACAGTGAGGAAAATAAGTATTTGAACACCCTGCTATTTTGCAAGTTCTCCCACTTAGAAATCATGGAGGGGTCTGAAATTGTCGTTGTAGGTGCATGTCCACTGTGAGAGACATAATCTAAAAGAAAAAAATCCAGAAATCACAATGTATGATTTTTTAACTATTTATTTGTATGATACAGCTGCAAATAAGAATTTGAACACCTGAGAAAGTCAATGTTAATATTTGGTACAGTAGCCTTTGTTTGGTCAAATGTTTCCTGTAGTTTTTCACCAGGTTTGCACACACTGCAGAAGGGATTTTGGCCCACTCCTCCACACAGATCTTCTCTAGATCAGTCAGGTTTATGGGCTGTCGCTGAGAAACACGGAGTTTGTGCTCCCTCCAAAGATTCTCTATTGGGTTTAGGTCTGGAGACTGGCTAGGCCACGCCAGAACCTTGATATGCTTCTTCCAGAGCCACTCCTTGGTTCTCCTGGCTGTGTGCTTCGGGTCATTGTCATGTTGGAAGACCCAGCCGCGACCCATCTTCAATGCTCTAACTGAGGGAAGGAGGTTGTTCCCCAAAATCTCGCAATACATGGCCCCGGTCATCCTCTCCTTAATACAGTGCAGTCCCCCTGTCCCATGTGCAGAAAAACACCCCCAAAGCATGATGCTACCACCCCCATGCTTCACAGTAGGGATGGTGTTCTTGGGATGGTACTCATCATTCTTCTTCCTCCAAACACGGTTAGTGGAATTATGACCAAAAAGTTCTATTTTGGTCTCATCTGACCACATGACTTTCTCCCATGACTCCTCTGGATCATCCAAATGGTCGTTGGCAAACTTAAGACGGGCCTTGACATGTGCTGGTTTAAGCAGAGGAACCTTCCGTGCCATGCATGATTTCAAACCATGACGTCTTAGCGTATTACCAACAATAACCTTGGAAATGGTGGTCCCAGCTCTTTTCAGGTCATAGACCAGCTCCTCCCGTGTAGTTCTGGGCTGATTTCTCACCTTTCTCAGGACCATTGAGACCCCACGAGGTGAGATCTTGCATGGAGCCCCAGTCCGAGGGAGATTGACAGTCATGTTTAGCTTCTTCCATTTTCTAATGATTGCTCCAACAGTGGACCTTTTTTCACCAAGCTGTTTGGACATTTCCCTGTAGCCCTTTCCAGCCTTGTGGAGGTGTACAATTTTGTCTCTAGTGTCTTTGGGCAGCTCTTTGGTCTTGGCCATGTTAGTAGTTGGATTCTTAATGATTGTATGAGGTGGACAGGTGTTTTTATGAAGCTAACAACCTCTAACAGGTGCATCTAATTTAGGATAATAAATGGAGTGGAGGTGGACATTTTGAAGGCAGACTAACAGGTCTCTGAGGGTCAGAATTCTAGCTGATAGACAGGTGTTCAAATACTTATTTGCAGCTGTATCATACAAATAAATGGTTAAAAAAAATCATACATTGTGATTTCTGGATATTTTCTTTTAGATTATGTCTCTCACAGTGGACATGCACCTACGATGACAATTTCAGACCCCTCCATGATTTCTAAGTGGGAGAACTTGCAAAATAGCATGGTGTTCAAATACTTATTTTCCTCACTGTAAGTACAAGATTGAGCCTAAAAGGCTGGAAGTATTCAGATCTTTAACTTAAATAAAATTTAGTAAATACTCCATTACAACTACAAATGTCGCATTAACAAAATTCAAGTAAAAGTATTGTTAATAGCAAAATATATTAAAGGTAAGAACTCAATATAGATTAATAGCCCCTAGGAATGTTATACCATTCTTAACTAGAAATTAAAGCTGTGGAAACCTTCAATGGAGTAAAAAGTACCAAATTCCCTTCTGAAATGTAGTGGAGTAGATGTAAAAAGTAGAGTGAAATAGAACTACTTAAGTAACAAACTTCAAAGTTGTACTTAAGGACAGTAAATGTTCTTATATTTCACCATTGTTGTCTTATGCAAGTCATGTTATTTAATGAAGCCCTAATTCTCTTTTAATTTGATTGGATTAATTCCTATCTTAAAGCCTTGTCTTAAAATACTACTCAATAACTCATGAATAATGAAAGAAATCAGAGCCTGTTTGATGTTACACCTCTGATTTGATGTTGCTGTCTGTGCTTATCGTGGTCTGGTCTCAGATAGATGTGATGATGTGTTAGACCATTGAACACTAATCTCCATTCTAGGGGAGCCACTCAAGTTACGCTATGTGTAGTTTTTGTCCTCAACGTTCCACTTCCGGGATTGCTCCTGTGCCCCAGGAAATTCCGCCGGATGCATGTCTTTTTGCTGAAGTCCGCTTCCTTCCGCTTTCTTTGTTTTGGAATTTTAATCTCCAGTGGATTCATGAGGAATATGGTTAACTTCTTCTCAGATCTCGGCATGGTAAATTGAGGCAGCTAGCTAGACTATCTGTCAAATCTGAGTTTTCTCTCACACGACTAAAACAACTTTTGAACGTACACATGATCCCCTAAAACAAGTTCCTTCCCGAGGCTATTTTGCAGAGGCTCCGTGCAGAGTTTAGCAACGCACAAGACGATTTTAATTGGTTTAAAGAAATGCCAATAAACCAGAGCATGTTTTTCTCCCATCCTTGAAGGCTGTGTGGACTAGCCAGATCCTCCTCCACTCTACAGCGCTGTGGAGGAAGGTCCTGCAAAGTGAGACTGTGTTATGTGTGAATGTGACATGGAAAATTTCTGAGGAAATACAAATGCACACTGAAGAAGCTTGGACAACAAATACAGTGATTAGATGCTGTTCTCCGTGTCTGTATACAAAACAAATGTACTGCGATAAAACAGCAGCCCTTCAAAAATGGGATATTTATGTTTTTTAAATTAGTGAAAATCACTCAGAAATGAAAAACGTCATGTCATTCAGTTTCATGTGTTCAAGATCTAACTTATTTACCTCTAATGTATTATGTAAACAAAAGTCCATTTTGTAGCATACAATGCATTCATTGGCCTTTTACGTTTCTTTGGTCTTAAGATTTAGAAAGTCACTGCATCACATCCTAGATTACAACATGTGCACCCCTCTGGACTCCTCTAAAGGGTCCTAGCACACTATGTTGTCAAAGTCTCTGGTTCGAATCCAGAATTATCCAAGGATGTTTGTTTCATGTCATCTCCCCTGCACTCGCCTCATTTTTTGTCATATCTCTACCAGCTATTTTCAGTTAAAGGCCAATTAATTTTCCCAAAAGTAGCTTATTTAAATCCTTTAACGATTCATGTTTGGGCTTGAGATTCATTTAAATTGATTGGAGTGGCATTTGGAGCCTGTTAGAATAAATGATGCTAAATCTATTGGAATGTAATAACATAAACCCCAAATTGTCAATGTCAAACCCTCCTACCACTCTTTCTTTGCCTAAGAACCGACCTTTGAATCCGCCCACTCCACCAAGTTGACAATTCTGTCTGATATAATGCAAACTCTGTCAGCTACTGTACTAACCATTTAACCTAAACCTAAGTCAAACTGCCAAACATTTTAACCCCATTCCTTACCTGTACTTCATCCTAATTCTTATCTTAACCCTAAACCAAAAAGTTAATCCTAAACACACACACACACACACACACACACACACACACACACACACACACACACACACACACACACACACACACATCTAATGTCACCTCTACTCCAGCAGCCTGTTTCTCCCCCAGAGGGCTTTATCTGAGCTGTGGAGGGCTGATTGGAGGAGGCAGCAGCAATGACTGCAGGTCGTGAGGTCACCACCCTGTTATGATAACTAAACTCTGAGGTCAAACGCCTAAACGGCAGCGTGCTCTGCCTGCTGATGATGCCTGATAACAGCAGATGAACATTGCTTTGTTATTTTAACAGTTTGAATCAAAATTCATCTATTAATAGGATTATATTTTTGTTAAATTTTCCATGTCAGACCCACCGACCTATCTTAACAATGGCTAACCAATAATGTGTTTTTTTGAGGATTGTTTGACCTTTTATCTTTTTGACTTTGAACACATTTAGTTTATATTGTGGTGGTAGAATATGTATATATTTTACTTTTACCAAAAATACTTTAAAACTAACTATAGTAACTATGTGTATGTTTAATGCAAGTATTGGTATTGTATAGTACAAACAATAAATCATGCTACATGTTTCAAGAATATTATAATTAGATTTTAATGTTTGCAACCCTGCACATAAACACGAAAATAAGACTACAAGATATTTTACCAATTTTTCTGTATTTGGGCAGTCGTGTATTATTTTCACCTCATTGCATCTCGCAAAATTAAGACACAATATTAAATGAAGTTAATTGTTCCCACAATACAGTACATGAGCTATTTAAATTAGCTGGAGACACGTAATTTGCTTTTACCAGTGTATGCCAGCAATCCCCACCAATTGGTCCCCAAAAACATATTTCCCGGGAACATATTCTTTGTAAGTCTTTACAATAATTCACTGAAATAACCAAGCAGGCATGCCTTATTGGACCATCCAAATTTTCAGCATGTAGCTTGCTAGCTCAAAGGTTGTTGTTGTTTCTCGTAGCGAAGGGATTTTGAGAACGGCAACACACAGAGCAGACATCCATGTCAGATTTTATCCTGGAAATGTACTTCCGTTGATCCAGACTAGACATTATGTAACAAACCAGAAGTACACAAGAAATGTTTGTTTTGTTTGGCACCACAGTGTGTGGTGGTTGTTGTTTTTTTTGTTTTTTTTAACGTCTTCCTAGACGGACAGTCAAACATGCAGACAGACAGGTGTGCTGGTAGTCAGACATGCAGTAGAGGCAGACTGACTTTTACAGATGGTCAGAGCACATTTATAAATCTGGCATAATGCTGATTTTTTACTTTTCCCAAAAAGGACTGCTAGCCTGGCAGAAAGGAAACAAGAATTATTCAATCAAACAGCTCTCCTTCCATATCCAGATTTGACTCCAGGCGCAAAAAGCTTGCTGCATAATCCTTTTATCAAACCCTCCGATGGAATATTCTTATTGGAAATACCCAGAGAGAGAAATAATATTAAGGTCATTTCTATCTCTAGTTTATTTTCTCCTATAAAAAAAAAAAAAAAAATCACCCCCGCTTTCCATTTTTATCTTGAGACAATAATTACTTCTGGTTTGCGGATGGAGACCTAACTGCTGATTATGAATGTTCTCTGACCACTAAGGGAATCTTTGCCCTTATCAGTAATAATGAAATCAAAGTGTCCACATTTAAAAAGAATTTTAAAAATTTAAAAAAACAGCATCTCAGGGAAAGAGTGTCCGTACTGTGCTGTGGTGAGCCTCCTTCGGGTAGGTTGGAGGGGAAATGTAATGTGGGTCAGCTGGTGATGATGGCTAGTAGTACTAATACTGTATCTCTAGTGGTAGATATGGAAGCTATGAGAGCTGCTGTTCTGTCCTGTCAGCGTTTTACAGCTTCATATCTCTGCTCTGTGTGTGAGGGTTTAGGTCGGTGTGTGCAGCCCAGGCTTATTGTTGTATTAAAACAATATTCCTCAGTGGATTATTTCAATTCTCCAAGCTGTTTTACTCCCAGAGGAGTTCAGGTGCCTTCTATTTTTCTCATGTATCTCAATTTCAGTGACTGCAATAACTTCAGGAGTTTTCACAACTGATAAATGTCCACATTCAGTGTGTACATAGACAAGGTTTTCAAATAAAGGGTGGTTCGCTTACTAAAGCTGTATATTATGTGGCTCACATTCATGTGTTTAATCCAGCATTTTAAACCAGAACAAGGCTGTCACTCTTGAATTGCACCCTCACAAAATATTTCACTTTTTTCAAAGCCATCTTGTGTTTGTGGGCTCAAGAGCATTTCAAAAATAGGCTGTAGCATGAAGCCTTTATATTCTTTTGCTAAATTTGGACTTAAATCAGCACTTTCTGGTGTTTTTTGGTCAAAACTTCTAGAATAAATGTATGCTGAACACTAGGGGTGTTGAAATTAATCATTGCGAACGATGCAGTGACGGACAATAATCAATTCTTACCTATTGTTGTTACTTGTTGATTTTCAAAAGGCTGCGCTTTTTTTGTGTTTGCCGTTTGTCTGTTGTCTTCTATGTTCAGACTCCACTACATTCAGGAAGTTGTAACAAAAGCAGATGTAACAAAAATTGGAGTACATATGTATAAATGCTTGAATTTGTTAATGAAAACCATGTGTAACAATATGTAATAAATTTGAGGATGTGGTGCATTGGGATATCTATCGTAATCTATCGTTATCAAATTGAATCGTGAGGCCAGTGAAGAGTCACATCTCTACTGAACACATTTTCTTGCACCAGATTTACCAGGTAAATACTTTTCATAGCAAGAGTTTAAGATGTCCTGACTAATTTTCATCTCTTAAATGATGCCTTCTCATCATAATGGTGGGATTTGTCAAGCAAAACAAGGCCCTTTTTATGTATTTTTAAGTTTTTGCCTAAATGGATGCATATGCTCTTTTAGGCTATAGCCACAGAAACACTATCAAATTATACCTTTATTTTTAATTTTGGTCTCGTCAGAGGAGGTGGTTGATAGTTAAAGTGGCCATGCACTGATTTTACACACAGAGTTCACGCTTCATTTGTAGATATTTGTAGATACTCTTCAAGAGTGTCTCTTGATGGACACATTTATTTACTTTTGAGGGGGGATCTAAAAACACCAATTTTATCATTAAATATATCTCTTCCTTCTGTTGATAATGCATTAATGTGATTTTACAATGTCTCCTTGTAGCTTGAGGTGCAATTTATTGCCATAAGATTAGGAACAGTTATGGAAACTGTGAACCCCGGTCTGATCGGTAACTTGCGCCTTGGGAACTACTTTACATTTTCCAGCATCACTTCTATTTTTTACACATACTAGCAACATGGCAATGTCAGTTGGTGGGTCTGTTTTTGAGTCCCCCACTTTGGTTCAGACTAAAATGTCTGAACCAAAGTGGATTAAGATTACATTTGGTACAGACATGTATGTTCCCCTCAGGATGAATTGCAATTACTTTGTCCTTAATACAACAACTGAAGACAGCTGTACTGTGTGTTTATGCTAATGTACAGCAGCTCCACAGCTATTAGATGGATTTTCATAACATTTGGTATACACATTCAATGTCCCCCTCAGAATAGATTGTAATACCTTTGGGGATACTTTAACATTTCATCTAGTGCCATCTTCAGGTAAAATTTTAATTTGTCTTTATATAATACTTTGGTTTATGAACAAATACCTGCAAAAATGACATTCCCATCAGCCTCAGCTGTGTTTTGTGTATACTGCTTATTGGCACATGTTAACATGCTAACACAGCTAAGAAAGTAAACTTGGTAAACCTACCTTTAAAAACATCAACATGTTAGCATGCTGAAGTAATTATTTCGGTCAAGCAGCGCTGTGCCTAAGTACAGTCTCACAGAGCAGTTAGCATGCCTGCAGACTTTTAGTCTTGGAATTGTCAGCTCAGATAAACTGAACTTATTCCTAATGGTAGACAGGTGTAAGGTAACCATGTTAAGTTCATGTTCCTTTACTCTGTGCACTGCAAGTGGCTTTTTGTTACAGTCCCTCTTCATTCCTGAGTCACAGAATAGATCAGTAGCTGCACAGTGTGTGAATCAGATCTCTATATCAAACAGAAGGAAAAATAAAGAAGGCTGCAGTACAATTTAAGGATTGACAACGATTGAATTTCTACTTGTGAAAGGCGTTGATTTGGCCGCCTGACCTCAGTGATGGTTATCGTGTCTTCATACTGATGGAATGACATAGCCTGTGACCTGGACCCTGATGGCTGGCCAGTGGATCCAGGAATTAACTGACTCCTGTCTATTAGTCTCTTGCTCAGAGTGTCCGTGCCACCTCTCAGAGCATCACTTCATCCTACACTCTGTAGTGTTTGATCATGTGGTAATGGGATAAAAAGTCATAGTTCACTCTGCACTAGCTACCCCTCTGCTGCAAATAAGTGTGTCTGTTAGTGAGACAGCAAGAGAGCTCTAACGCTTTATGTGTGACTACATACCTATAATTATCCTCCTGAGGAAAACAAGTGCAGAGTGAGTGGTCCATTGTGGAAACAGAATTATAGCCTGTGAGAGAACAGAACGGGCTGCGCTTTGTGTTTGCTAATGTTTCTTTGTGTGTGTGTGTGTGTGTGTGTGTGTGTGTGTGTGTGTGTGTGTGTGTGTGTGTGTGTGTGTGTTTATTTCAGCTGGATGTGTGTGAATTATCAAATCTAGTGGTCAGTGTTTTTCAGTTTATCAATGCTGCTGAATGTGTGACTTTGTCGTCATGGAATGTGGCCTAGTGTAAAGCAAGGACAGGTGCTAATATGACAGCTGACATGCAAGCAAACACATGGTTTCTCTCACACTCAAACACCTTATTAAGTTTGTTTTGATTAAGGTGTATGATTCAGAGTGTGTGAGGTGCAAAGACAAGGAGAGCGGAAGAAAGAGAAGGCAGGCTTTTCTTTCTCAGAGTTCCCCGTGTCAGTCGTGTAAGAAAGCTGCCAAACCAATAATTTTGTCAAGTTCTTTTTTTAGCGGAGCGACTGAAGCTTCTTTGGATTGCCACATGTATAAAGGCGGCCCATATAAAGCCATTCACAGCACTGAATGAACACGCCATCTGTGGGGCTTTCTTATTTCCTCTTCTCTTTTCTTCCCCTCCTTTTTCAAGCCTTGTAATCAAATTTGAGCAAAATCAAATGGCGGGAGGATAGAGAGAGAGCGGGGGAGGGAGGGAGGGTTCAATGAAAGTACCTTTTGTTGGTCTGAAACGAGCAAGTAATTTACAAAATGCCCTCCCTTTGTGCAGGGGGCTAAGGGAAGAAAGAAATCAGTAGCTTTTAGAAGCTAGGCCTTGCGCTGCGACGGGCAAGATAATGAAAGCCGTCTTGTGTTTGTGGGCTAGAGAGCATCTCAAAGGCAGACCGGGCCCCGGCTCAGGGTTAGCTCGGCTCCTGAAAAAAAAAAAAAAACACAACACTCTCCTCTGTGTATGTGCGTGTGTGCGTTTGTGTGTTTGGCAAAGAGCGGTAAAACAGGACGGCTGTGCCCGGCTACTCTTGGCAGAGACACTCCGAGGAACAGACAGAGTTGTCGATGCTGAGGAGAGAACAGGGATGGAAGAATGTCTTCACCGGCACTGAAGGCTGCTGATCTCCTCTTACCTGTTGTCTTGTTGCAGGTGTGTCTGACTCTGCTACGTTCAAGAAGTGCAACACCTCCGTAAAGGTAATGTCGAGAAGAGATAAAGCTGCAGAGGAGGAGATGAACGTATTCTGCAGGGATCATTGTTGCTGAAGGATTACAAGGGGAAACTAGCTGTTTTCATCCTCTGTTCCTCTGCATGGACGTCTCGGAGTAGAGCACATGACTGTTTAAGGACACTTAGCGTTTACCTGCATGGATCTGCTGGATTATTACCTGAGTGACACCTGGGCAGACTGCTGCCGTGGATTTTTACAGGTCCGGCCATGTGGAACACTACATTTCTATTTGTGTAAATGTAACTTAGCCGTAACTTCTTGACTCAGGAAAAATATATATATATATATATATATATATATATATATATATATATATATATATATATATATATATATATATATATATATATATGATAATGCATTTGATGCTGCTGCATATAGCAGGTCATTTATCCAGCTCACCTGAGATGTGGTCAAAACAGCTGTAATTGGTTAAATGCGTTGCATCCTAAACTGACAGAGTGAAGTCATGTTATGTTCTGATGTTGTACATAAGTGGCAGTCCTTCTTGAAGTTAAGATTATGAAATTATTCATGATTACATGTCATTAAAGTGCATTGTGTCTGGCCTGCAGATCAGTTCCTGGTTTACGGTGAATGGGGCCGTTACCTGATGTCTCTTCCTGCGACTGGTGAGTTATGTTTCGTTTCTTCGTACTGTTCTTCTTGTACATCTCTTTCCCTCCAACTACCTCACTCTTTACTCAGTTCTGTCTCTGTGTATCTCTTAGGCAGCCATTGCTTTTCTCCTCCTGTGGTGTATCTCGTGCTATCTGAAGTGCTGGAATTAAATTAGGGTTGTAGTCTTGTCTTTATAGTATAGTATATAGTTACTATAGTATAGTAAAGCATGAATGAAATTCATATTATTTGGTTGTCTTATATGTGCACGTCTGTGTTAATACTTTTGATGTCTCTCTCGCTTTGCAGTGTTTAATTTAAAACCTCCTGTACTGCAAGAAAATCTCTTCCTGTCTTTATTTCTTTTGTATTTCTTTAATTCAGAGATTTTAGTCAACAGGAGAATTACTATCCTTGAGTTTGTTTTGGTTAGAGTTACAGCTGGAGTTGGGAACTATTTTTTACAGTACCACAGTTAAACAGCCAAAAGCAAAAAATATCATTCAGACTTTCCAAGTGTTATGATGCTTCATGTTACTGAGAATTTGATTGTTTTTTAGATACTTTCTTTTCTTGTCTTGTGCAATAGATGATTACAAACTACTTTTTGTGCCATATGAAACCAAATGCCAAACAGTAGTTTCACCATTGTACTTAGTTTCATACTGTACACTTCACGTCAGACAATTGAGAATGTTGTGAAAAGTATCTTAAAAATTGGCAAATGGAAGCCACTTGTGGCAAACTGAAATTATGTTGTCGGCTGTTGTGAGGTACTGGCAAGTTAAGAAAAACTAAATTGTGTAATACTGTGAAACAAGTGAAAACTCTCTTACTGTATAGTAGCTTATGTTTTACTTTCTTTCTCCTCAGATGTTGATTTGGATTGGAGTATAGATTTCACACTGCCATAAGTCTGGAACAGTGATACGTTACAATCATTGAGATAGTTGTTTGGATTTCTGGGTCAAGTTTTCATTTTGATGGAGTTTGAAAAAAGGTGTGAAATGTAGACAATATAATGCAACTTTTTTTTTTTTTTTTTTAAAGATGGATTTTTTATTGTTTTTTATATGCAGACATACAGAACAGAGAAACACAAACTGACCAAGAACAAAAACCCTCTCCTACCTGCAAAAACAGAAATCACACTACCACGCCTAATTAGTCCCCTCTAGTTCTTATGAGGCTGAGGTCATCAAGTCTGATATTTGTGCTGCTGCGCTTTTCCATAGGTTGATAGTTGAGGGTTTAGCTTTGTTAATCCTTGCTGTAGAGAGCTACATATCAGTGTTACAGAGAAAATCCACAATGTAACTTCACTGTGCATTGATATCTATATTTATCAACACAAGGAATTTATATATGATGATGTCATCAGGTGAACAGGCCTGTCAACAGTTAAGTGGGACTTATTATTTGAGCTATTACATCCAAAAGACTTCATGAAATCAGGAAATGTGTCCATGTCTCATTAAAATCACTATGGTTGCTGTCATACTTTCAGTGGTGGAAAGTAATTACAAACGGTATTTCCATTTTCTACTTCTTTATACTACTTTGTACTACACTTAAATTAAAAGGCAATTATTGTAGTTTTCACTCCACTACATTACTACATTTGCTAATTTAATTACTTTACATATTCAGAGAATTAAATATAATCAACAATTAAATTATGATGTAATAATATGGACTAAGATAAGCCAGGGATACATTTACAAGATGCCCTGAAGAACTATCTCTAAAGTAGTTAAAAGTTGGCCCCACCTGTACCACTTTCAGCATTGCTTAGAAAACTGCTGTTTTAAAGCCTTGAGTTTGGCATTATGGTCATCGCCATTTTGTTTTGTTGGAGCCAGAAGTATGATCATACTTGGATTAGAGAGGGGAGGAGTGAAGGGTGGAACTGAATGAGAACCCGAGGACACTATACTCGGCGCCATAGTAGCGCAGTTTCAATTCTACACAAATTCTACATACATAGTGGGGCCATAATTTACTTGCCGTATTACAGAGGAATTTCAACTAACGATTGAGACCATAAACTCATTCGGAATATGTTTACTGAGTGAGAAGTAGGGCAATTTACTGATAGACTTCTATATAATTGTACTTCTTTTTGCAACCAGTGGAGTTGCCCCTTGCTGGCCATAAGAAAGAATGCAGGTTAAAGGCGCTTCCACATTGTCTTCACTTTTCAGGCCTGGAGGTTTCCACTTGTACAGGAGTTAAAGATCTGACCACTTCTTCCACCACTACTTACTTTTCTAACAGTTTTTGTGTGACTTATTACACTCATACCATGACCAGACCAAAAAACGGTCTTGAGACCGGACTCAGGTATTACAGCCCTGCCTTTAACCAAACCATACTTAATCACGAGTTAAACTTACTGTACAAACACACTTTAAAGAAGGATTATGATTTGAACAGAGACGTCAAGTAAACACATACCATTCCGACACCCTATTGGTTTTTTACGCGAACCATCGCACCTTCACATGACACACATCACGTCACACTCCAGCAAGGAAATAGCAGACGTATGTAGCCTAGTACGAAGATGTCCGTGGCAGAGACTCAAAAGAACTCGAGTAAAATGTCCCAACCAAGCACCAGCAAGGAGGTTGGTAGCCAGGAAGACCAGCAAACCCTTCTACATCCCTGGCCGTACCTGGAAGAATTTTTAGAAATGGTTGGATGCAAAAAACAATTTCTTTTGAATGTGCTGCAAGCTCTGCGCACCCAAGTACCACAAGCTAATTGTTTCCAAAACTCGCCGTATAGTTTAATTTGAAAAAGCATATTTATATTGTTTTTTCCCCCTTACATTACTTTTACTTTTATACTCTAAGTAGTTTTGAAATCAGTACTTTTACACTTTATCTGGAATAAAAGGATTGAGGATTTGGTTTTGGGGCACAACTGAAGCCACACGTGCAAAACTCTTACAGTCTGCACAGTAGATGTTCATGTGGACCAAACTCTAGTTTGTCTTTCATTGCTTGAACAAAACAACACTCTACACACTTATCCCATGACTTTAACCACAACGTGCACAACACTGTGGATTTAGAGCACTTTGTCCAAATGCTAACACACAGCTGTCATAACTGTTTACCACACATTCAAAACAGAATAGATTTCAGTCTGGTGCCTATTAAACACTGCTAATTGCAATTTTAGCTGAAAGCCTAAGCAGGTGTCTTGTTTTAGACTAGTTAGTGAACATATATGGTATTTATATAGAGACCAAACACAAGATAAGAATGAAACAATTATACACTGTACTGTTTGAGTGAAACAAGTAAAGATACCAGGTAAGATGTCTGAGGTTACATACACAGCTATAAAAAAGTGAAAAACACTATCTTTACTATAATAGAACTGTGTACTTACTGTTTTTCAAAAAGTAATGGAGGTGAAAGCAATGGAAAGACCACATTCATTTGTATTTAGAGATGATGCAGACATCCGATGGGATGAAGAAAACTTGCTGCATGATGCTGGAGAGAGGCAGGATCAGTCAAACTATTCTTTGGTACTGTTATGCACCTTTAATTTTTTCCAGTAATTCCATAAATTACTAGAAACAAAATACTATATTGAAGCAAACTGCTGATTTTCATTACTAGGCCTACTTGTTTATCTTACGTAAAAAATAGTATATTTTTAAATCTATATTTTTTCTTTAAAGAAAGTATTAAGTAGTGTGAAGTTACTCAAATTGTTCAAACTGTAAAGATGAAAAGTTAATATTTTCTGTATTGGTAATTGATGCTAGTGTTTTTTTGAGTGACAGTGTGTGTGTTATCTCAGTAAGGATTGTTCATAGTGTTTGGCTGCACTGAGCCTGTTTTGTGTGTGTTCAGAGTTGTTGCCTTGAGTGAGTTCTGCAGCTAATGGGAACTGTTTAGCTCAGGTGACTGTAGTTAGAGTTTTGCACATGTGGCTTCAGTTGTTCCCACTGTAGCAATCGAAAAAAAACTGTAATACTTTAACTTCTACAGAAGTCATTTTATACCCTAGTATCTACACCTCTACCCAATGAATGAATGTGAATACTTTTGACACCTCTAGATTTGAACACAGTCTACATGACAATACACTGTGTCCTGAGATATGATTATATAGATATATACTTTTTTTTTTTAAATCTGGATTAAGGTGGTCTAGTGATGCTAAACATCTTAAAACTACAAGTGAGACTGGTGCAGCAGTGAATTGTGCATGCAAGAGGGAGTTTTATTTTTTTTTGGAGAGTTTCAGTTGGCGCCATCTGACCTGTAGCAAACACTGGTGCTAGCTCATTGACTCATAATGGACAAGTGTCAATTTGAGCAAAAACTTTAATTAACTGAATAAAATAATCCATCCAACATTTTTGCCACCATCTGGCTCCGGGCTACAGTACTTGATTAATTGTATTAGATTATTGTTATATACAGCTGGGAAGTTATGACAAAAATATGGTATACATTTAAAACATCACACTAATAAATCATTATTGTCCTTATTGTCCTAATTTGTTGTCATTATGACAGTGATAACAGGATGAAATTGCATGAGCTATTTAAAAAAAGTTGAAGTAGATCTGGCGTTCCCTTAGACTACTTAGTTACTTATCAGTAAAGTTTCAGACTTTTCCTCTTCCCCCTGTTTGTTTTTCAGGGAACAATAAACAAGCAAGCCACATTCAAATGAGTGGATATCTCTGTTGGCATATTGAAATGTCAGAATTTGCACTGGAACAAATACGCTGGTTAAAATTCAATTGGAACAGAATGGGTAATGAGCTATCTTCGTGTTGCCACACACTAACAGGCAGAGTCCCAGTCGGTCCGGGGGGGTTACAGTCACTTAGTCACACGGCATGCATCGCTGCGTTGATTGTTACTAACAAACCGCTCAACCCCTTGCTTCCGTGTGTGTGTGTGTGCGTGTGTGTTTGTGTGTGTACACACTGGCTTTTCACTTTCTTGTTTCTTTAAATTATATACAGTCACAAGTTGTAGTATTCCAACCCTCACATTATTTTAACCCTATTTGTCATTTTACCAAAAGACTTGTATATTTAAGAACTTAAAAACTTTGTAAATAATAATGCAAACCTTAAAAATATCAAGTTTCAATGCCCCTATTTTTTTACTTTTAAAATGTGAATACCAAATTAAGTCTTATGTCTTTACCTAACACTAATGTGTTCCAATTCAAAGATATGTTATATATTAAAACTATGCTAATACTAAGTATGGATAAAAGCTAATGTTTTAATATTGATATTGCATTATTTTTGCCAATTAAAAAGGAGATTCCCACACACTGCTCTTGCATTCAAGTCATTTATTGAATCAGACTACTGTTCTGGTCCCCGCTGACCTGTTACAGAGTAAGAGGTCTTGATGTACTGTTTATTAGCTATATATATATATATATATATATTGCATCATGCACATACAAGTTTCCAGCCCACATCGACTTAGGAGACACCATAAATATTGTTACAGTGGTCGTCTTGTACCACACATCATAAATTATTTGGAATAAATGTCTTGAATACAAGAGCAGTGTGTGGTATTTCATTATTTATAAAATATGTACTTTTTCAGGTACCCTGTAATGTCAATAGAGCAAAAATATCAAAAAGACATATTTGCAGCTATGGCACAGTTAACATCAAACATGACTAAAGGTATCAAAATAGATATTTAATACTAAATGCCAGCTGCTTCTTGTCATCCTTTCACCCTATGATGCACATTCTTTTGAATACGACCGTAGCAGCCTCTTCTCTATTAAATCTCACGGGTTATTAATCTCTGCCAGGTTAGCGATGTGCTGTGACCCATACAGCTCCCTGCTAATGGGCTATTAAAGTAGTGAGCGCCTCTCAGGACTGGCTAACCACCAATTACAGCTCATCGAACAGGAGAGGCCGTGGGCTGATTTCATCTTTAAGTCTGTGTGACACTGCACCTGCAAGTGTGTTTGTGCGTGCTTGTATGTATCTATTTCAGTCAGACTCCTCTTCCACCCAGCTAGCTGTGCATAGGAAGTCATTAGCAGCAGCCGCAGCCAGTCATTAAACCTGTCATTTCCTCTGTCTGCCAGCTGACCTACTGATTTTGACATCTTCTGTACTTAACCTTTGAACTCTGAGTCCCCTGCTTACTACACATGAGTGTGCTTGTGGAAGCAGTGGAGGGCTGTGTGTTAGATGTTTGTATCCCACGTTGGACATGATGTTCATTAAATGTGGAAGTTGTACAGTGTTTGATTATGTGAATGGTACATTGATACAGTATGTGCACGTGCGCTTCTGGTTTGGGTACCATGTCTACACTAATGCAAATACAATTAAAAGCAATATTAAATCTGTGAATGCTGTGTAAAACTCATTCTCTTTTCCATTTCTTTTGGACAAGTATAACATAATAAGATGATCAAAGGCCATACATGCTTTTGTTTCAGACTGACAGTAATACCTGGGTAGTTCCCCCAAAGCTGTAATGATATGTGTGTCTGACAGCAGGGACAAAAATATGGCAATTAGAACACCTGTATGTACTGTAATATGTTCTAGTTGACTGTCATACAAAAGGTGTTATTTGCAGGGAGGGTTAGTCAGAGCAAAGTATCCAGTATATTTGTTAAATTAGATCGGCCTACTGTATTTAGACCTACTCCTTAGTAGAGAAAGGTTGATATTTTGACAAAGTAGAGAAGAAGAAATGGAACACTCTCTCTATTGTTCTGGTGTTTCAGTCTGGGGAACAGACTTTTCTAAAAACATCACTGTGTGCTGTGTTTGATACTTTGTACACATTGTAGACATTACGGATTGGTTTGTTAGAGTTGCTGCTATGCAGGCATACTTCATGTGTTATAACTCACAAACTTGTTTTGGATATTGGGTGGAAAATGTTGGCTTGGTTTGGATGGAACGCCACAACAAAGAAGTATTTAATTGTTATTGACCTAAATGTGTGAGTTTATCAGCCTGTCCTTACGCAGAAAACAACCAAATGGAAGCAGGAAATAACGACACGCAATTGCAGTGTTTCAATTGCAACGACAAAAGTATAAAAGTGGCAAATTCTTCGTAAGAAGGAAGGTTGGGTTGGAGGATGGCGCTAACAAACGCCAGACTTTCACTCAGGATACCTGGTTTTGTGTGAGTACATCACGTTATATCAGGTTATCTCACGTTGCGTCCTTATTTTAGTTGTTTCACATGAATGATTTTTTTTTTTTTTCATAAATGTTTTTATTGTTTTAGAGAAGGTACATTACACAGTGCAACATTGCAATGTCAATTGTAACAAGACACCCTTCTATTAACTCCGTCCCACCCACCACATGAATGATTTTAAGCCATTCCCTAATGTTTTACTAACCCTTATAAATTATTTTGTTTGCTTATTTCTGTTTAACAACATTTCTTATGCGTTTAAAACTGCACAGGTTGTTAGATAGAACAGTCACATGATCACAGTCACGTGATTAAACCGCCACTCTGTGCCTTTAAATTAAGTCTTTGTAAATTGACCTATAATGTCATGTATGAGGATATGTTGGAGTTTATGTACGGATGGTACACCAGTAAGAGGTTTTGTGAACCATTTTGTCAAATATACTGATGTTTTATTTTCCTATGAAAGTCCTAATTTAGACCTAATAATAGACCTAGAATAGTAAAGAATAGAACATTTTTGCCCCTTAAAGTAAGATCCCTTTGGATTGTCATGTCACATTTGAAGAAAAGGTGAACAATCCAATCTGGGATTTTGCCTATCAAAATGGATTTTTCATTTTAATTTCTGTGATAGTTGGCAAGTCTGTATGAGTTATAACACAACAGAAAAAAACAGATAAAATGCATATAATATAATCACAGTTCAATGGTAGAGTTGGCAGGTATGCATTACATGCTGCCCCTTCATTATGTTACAACCAAATCTACACTGTAGAGGCAAAGCGCCATCAACATTTAATTTCCTTGTCACCTTGGCAGGGCTTGTTTCTGTTAGTTGTCCCTCCACTGTCATGTTCCTACAAATATATCCTGATTGAATTCAAACATAAACTGTACTGCACAGTTACTTTGCATTTTCTTTGTCTGTTTGCATATTAGTCTTTGAAAACATACTGTAGAAATAATGTATGCACACCCACATGGTTTAAACAGGTGTGTACTGGTTCCTTCATTTAAATATCTACTAATACCTTCTGACTTCTTCACAGCTGGGATTAACCTTGCGCTACTTTGTCTTAGCTGCCGCTCACTGTGGCTCTCAGGAAGCCTCCTGAAGCCTCGCCATAGAAGCGATAGAAGCTGAAATTAGGCAGATTTCTGCCCCAAAGCTGCTGCATTAAGACCGCCCTCACCTTGGCCTGCGGAGCTGCGCTAGCCATACAGCTAATCCAAAAGCTAGCAAAGTCAATCAGTCACCTTAAGCTAACTAAAGCTACCTCTGCTATTCCTTGACTTCCCAAGATAAGGTAATGAGGATACGGAGGGGTTAAGGTCAAATTTGGTGGTCGTGTATTTGAGTCTCAGGTGTCGCGTGTAATGGATGACCAGTGAATATCTTGGTAAATACGCCAACTCTCAGGTAGAAGAGGAGGAATCGGAGGGGTATTGTCTTAAGATGATAAGGCAAGGAGAGGCTTACAGAGTTATATCAGTGGACAAGGATGGGAGAGGCTTGCACAGTAATACCTGCTATCTAGATGTGACACCACAGCTTGGCTCTTGAGTGGGCTAGGCGGTGTTAATATTCCCCTTTTGTCTTGTCCTGATAAGCTAATGAGGGTTATAGCAAGGGGTGATGAGAGTGGTAAGAGCTGCATTAGTGGACGGAGAGGAACAAGGGACAGTCAAGCTGTTAAACCTCCTGGTTAGATACTGTAGGGCAGCTCTCAGCTCCAGGTGTTGATCACATATAAGGAGTTGTCTCATGCTGATAAGGATGAGAGGACAGGGTTAAAGTTATGAGAAAGATTTATTCACAACTGAGATTTGTGAATGAATGTTATTTTGATCCCATGCAAAATTGCCAGGTCATATGTGAGTCTTGACAGAGGTATCTCTGGTGTACATTACATACAAGTTAACTTTCGGTTGTTTCAGCTGTAACATAATTTCTGGCCATGTAATTTCTATCTGGTTTAACGAGCAGGGCCTTGTTTTAAGGACCACTCAGCTTTCTAAAGAACCTAAGAGACTTTAATGCATTGTCATCTGCTTCTTTTTGTTGTTTGCAACCCTGTCTCTTAGAAATTATATATTTTTACTACTAATTTGCAACAGCAAATACCTAAAAAGAAACGTATTTCTGCCTGGATTAGGGGGTCACTGAGAGTATTATCACCTGAATCCCCAGCTCCCCTCAACTTTACAGAGCTTTATGGTGAATCTCAGCTCATTGTTTAGCTGTCCGGCCTACATCTTTCCTGTTTTAGTTCATTTGCATGATGTTTGCAGCCACAGCAGGCTGCTGTTTTCAGTGGAAACGCTCTAAAAAGCACTATATCTGTACCTGCTAGCATTTAATGGCAGACAATTCTTTGCCAGAAACACAACTCCACACTAAAAATCCACCATATGATACCATACTTCAAGTACAAACAGAAGTTGTTTCCCCTGGGTACAAATGATTAAAAAAAATTCTGATTTACTGCTCAGATACAATCAGTATTTCTTTTCCCAGTGAATTTGTCTTGGTTTTTGCAAAAAAACACGTCATCCAGCCACAGACTGGATGTTTAGCGTAAAAAATATAGTTTTAAAATTATTCATTATATCATCATTATTGAAACCACAAGAGCTGTAACTGAGTGCTGCAGCACTCAAATAACAATGTGTACAGTATAATGGATTACCCATAATGGGCGCACATTTAATTTGTGAAGGTGAAGTGGATACAAAGTAGAGAAAAGGGAGGAAAGGAGCCATACCTTCTACAATGTATTTACATGTTTACTATTGTTTTTGCTCTACCTTTTGTACTTCACCGTTTTTAATTTTTTTAAATATTTCTAAATTTGTAATTTATGTCCTTTTTAAAGCAAAAAAACCCTGAGTTGTCTGTGTGGGATTTAAATAATAAGCAGGAATGGAGCATCGCTGACACATCGCAAAAGACACAAAGCAAGTGAGTGAATGAATATATACACATGTATACACATACACATACACATATATATATGTATGTATGTATATATGTATATGTGTATATGTATATATGTATATATGTATACATATATGTATGTACATATATATATATGTATATATGTATACATATATGTATGTACATATATATATATGTATATATGTATACATATATGTATGTACATATATATATATATATATATATATATATATATATGTATATACATATATGTATGTACATATATATATATATATATATATATATATATATGTGTATGTACATATAT
The DNA here is from genome assembly GCA_013375575.1 of Percina caprodes. NCBI lineage: Eukaryota > Metazoa > Chordata > Actinopteri > Perciformes > Percidae > Percina > Percina caprodes. The sequence goes on along the minus strand of JABXJD010000048.1, from coordinate 2,806,820 downwards.
GTATGTACATATATATATATATATATATATATATATATATATATATATATATATATATATATATATGTGTGTATATATATATATATGTGTGTGTGTGTGTGTGTATGTATATATGTGAGAAGTCAAACAAATACATTACTGTGTCTTTGTGTGTGCCTGCCTTAAAGATGACGACTGGATAAGCAGCAGCTGAAGTGGGTTTGTGTGAGTGTGTGGATCTATAACAAATGGTGATGATGAGCCAGAGGACGAGGCTTCGTGTAATCGTCTGCTATCCATCAAACAGCAAGCTGACAGCATCACAATACACAGCCTATGGAGGGGAGGGACGAATGACTGCGGGTGAACAAACACACACACACACACACACGCACGCACGCACGCACGCACGCACGCACACACACACACACACAAACTACTACTACTACTAACTGTTATGAGATATGACTTGTGTACAACACAGTTCTCTCCTGACCAAAAACTGCTTCTACACACACTTGTGTCATCTGAGTGCAATTATAGTGAAGGTTCAGCAAAACATGTTAATGCAATATAGATATATTTGCTTTTATATGAGTGCATTTTTCATAATTTCTACTAAGAAATATTATTTGCAATGACATGCCATCTGTAAGGCTGAATAGAAGTACACCTAATATTGATTGGAACTTGTGTGCGTGCATTTCTATGTGAGCATACAGGTGCCTGCATGTGTGTATGAGCCATCAGTTTTCATTGATGGCAATGTGTGCAAGCTTCTTGAAGCCTCAAGGCCTCTCGCCTATCTTACACACGCACACATGCAAAGACACAAACAATAACACGCATCGACTGGCACCCTGCTCTGCTTTTAGAGCCATTACTGTCAAACAGCTGTTAGCACGTCAAGAGACGTGGTGTTGATGGGATAGAGTAAAGAAGGGAGAGAGGCTGAGGGGTAAATGGTCAGGGCCAATAGATAGATAGATGGACAGATAATTGGGTGTAGAGGAAAGAGGGAGGGGTGCGAGGGATGAAGTGGTGGAAGGATGAATGGCTGGGTGGAGGGAGTGGAGGAGGGGGGCTGGGCTAGGCCTTCTCTAAGTGAAGACAGATTGATGTGGGTGTCAGAGAGGACTCAAGAGAGGAACAGCCCTTTATTTGACAGTCAATTATCAGATAGACCCAGTGGCCCTGCAGTCCACAGCCGTCACCCTCGTACAGTACGTAAGTGGGTTTCAAACACTAGCTTGGCACCCAGAGGTGGACAACTGGAAGATTAAATGAGGCCCCAAGAGAAAAAATGGTGGTTTCAATTATTGGAGGTGCGTCTGTGAACTAAGTTTTTGTCAGTGCCCTCTGTATCCTGTTGTAGCCTGTCTGTCCTCTTTATGTCCTTTTGGCAACAGATAGACAGGGTAATGGCTACAATTTAGTTTATTTAATTGTACAGAAATATATATGTTCCACTAAATGGACACAGAAGTTGTTTTACGAATGATGGATAGAACAAGAAGATGTACTCCCAGAAGAAGTTGAGTTAACTTTGTTACCATTACAAAAGTTTTCTTGGTTAGCTCTTAGTGCAAGACAGACAGGAAAACATTCATCACTGCATACGAATGAAACCTTCAAATTGATTAAAAAGCATCATTCAACATACACAAAGTACTAAAAACAATAACATATCATCAATAATAAATTAAACTTAAAGTACCAAATAACAGACAAAAGTTTCAGAGTCAGTATGTAAACGTGATCGACACAATGTGAGGTCGTATTTATTTTTTAAACGTGACAATTTCAGATGAAAAATACTCATTTGGTGTGCAAAGGCCTTAACACAGAAAGCAATATTTGTCTTTTTATTATCTCCAAAAATTGTTGCCATTGTGGCATTTATTTTTATTTTTAATTTTTTTTAGTAAAGCAGATTACAAGCCACACTTGCTGGGTATGGGGACGTTTTTGAAGGGGCTTCAGAGAGTGCAGCAGCCTTGCAGACAAGGCCAGTGGAGTTGTTGCTATTGGCTAGCTCCGGTGCTTGACGATGAAGCCTCATGTGTGCTATTCAGTGTTTAGCCTTGAGCTGGAACGTTACAGGCAAGTGCTGTGAAAAAAAACATGTACGCATCCGTACAATATGAATAATTGTGTATATATAGTGACGTTGGTGGTTGTAGCCCATTTAAGAAGAAGAAGAAGCAGCAGCTTGAAGTTTGTTGCAGAATAAAACAACCCACAGGATGGCATTTGAACAACAGATTTACATTAACATTTCAGAAAACAGATACTATTTTGATGTTTTGATGAGGATTGTTAAGAGCACTGTCTGACACACCAGACCAAAATCTCCCATAAGTGTTCAGTTGGTTTGAGATCTGGTGACTGTCAATGCCATTGTATACGATTTACATCATTTAATAATCCTCAAACCATTTACTATCCCCTCGTGGCCTGTGTGGGAGCATCTGCATATGTTTCTCCACTCATCTATTTCTTTAATTTGTCACCTGTATATACACCTCCTTTCTATGATCTTATGCAGAAATGTATACATTATTTCAAAGCTTATTACCTACTCTGATGCTTGCTATATGTGTGGAACCATGCAATATTGATATTTAGATAACTTCATTACACTACATTTACATAAAGGATGCATACCTGCAGAAGTTTAATCTGTCATACTCAGATGCTGCAGGTGATTTGATTATAAAAAAACAAAAACTGGGGGGAATTTCCAACAGACGTGGGAGGCTCTGTCCGTGGTGCTGAACACAAGGCAGGTACATCCAGCAAGGACAACACTATAACCCCCATTAATAACCTGCACAAACAGGAGGAATTGTGCCATGAGTGAAGCCACTAGGAGAATGTAAAGTCAAATTCTACATTGTGTAATTTTCCACTGCACTTGATATAAAGTCAATTTGGTGAACTCCAGCTCTTAATTCTCTATCACAAGTTTATCTGAGAAATGTAGTTTGTATCATTAGCTGACTTTTTCTTATTGTTTAGTTAGACTGCTAACTTGCCATGGTCTGTTTGGTGTAAGAGAAAGTGTAGCTGGCCTCCCTTTAATTCAGGTTTGCAGTTGCATGACAGAGACCACGTCGGATTGGTTCGTTATCATTATTTTGTATTCAAAAGCTGCTAGCTTGACTGATTTCTCCATTGCTGATCTTTACTTTATTGCTACAGTTAAGGGACACTACAGTAAATAGTTTTTTGACCAAACAAAACTGACACTTAGCACATATTAAAATAGGTCAAAGGGACACTTAATTAGAGTCGATGAAAAATGTGCAAGATATGGTCATGCCAATGTAACTATTATGTGACACAAACAATTTTATTTTTTTCATTAAAATGATTAATTTGAATAACGGGAGTGCAAGGGTTCACTGCATTTTAGGGGTCCACGATGTAGTCCTGGCTTTCGGTCCCTTGTGAATCTTCTATACTCAAGATATGAGGATGATGGGAAATGAGTGTCAAGTCAGTTTTGTACTTTTTATCCACAAAGTAACTTCCATACCGACATGTTCTATCCAATCCGGAGCCTCACTTGTAAAATATTCACTCAGGATTTCATCAAACAAAGAATATCAGTAAAACACAGGAAATGGAAGCGTCTCATGTTGATGGTTATCAGGGTGAAAACATTTATAAGCGGCTCATTTTGAGAAGGAGATTCAATCAGCACAATTTAGAAATGAGATCAGAAACGCAATGCTACAGCCTGTTTTTGTCTTTGCAGCTTTGCAGGGTTAGTGTTCGTTTATGTAAAGACAAAATCAGCCGCTTCTGTACATCAAACTTTTAACGGGTCTTAATTGATCATCTTGTCTTCTCTCTAACCCTGTTTTTGTCCTTTTAAGAAACATGTTGCTCTTCATCTTTCTTGTGTTTTTGTACTCATTTTCACAACCTAAATGTCCTAGGTATTGATTCTGCTAAGTGAAGTGCGCCGTTTTAAATATCGGAGCCATTATGCATAGTGTCGACTGCGCATTCTCATAATTTCTAATGCTTCAAAATAAAACAGTGTTGGTCATCTGTCATTTTTCTGTGACATTTTATGCTGGAAATGTAGGTAGTGGTGGAGCAACATTGATATAGTGTGAACAAAACATGTAGATGGAAACCAAACAAATCAAGATGTTATTACCATTTCAGTGTTGCCACATCTGCATGATATTTTTATGCCCTCTGTTCTGATACATCTACTGTCACATCTGTAGCTTGCTGCTTTGGCTCTGATTTTGTCTGAGCATGTGCGCGTGTGTGTGTGTGTGTGTGCTTGCGCGTGTGTGCGTGCGTGCGCGGTGTGCTATCAGTGCCCCCTGCAGTAAAACCAAAGGGAATAAAGAGACAAGGGAGCGAGAGAGAGACACCGTAGCGTAAAGATAGCAAGAGAGAGAGACAGAACAAGAGGATCATTTTCATTATCTCCAGCACACAGAGGAACTTAATCACACCCATACAACAGAGAGGTCTTATAACCAAAGACTGGATCCTGTGTGCCGAGGTATCTATAATATACAAACCATGCTGTACTCTAGAAATTTACACCACCCACATAGAAAATACACACTGAGTCCAGTCTGATTTCTTTTTATTTTGGAGCTTGAAATGTACATTATGTTTAGTTAAATACAAACCAGTATGAATAATATGCAGCATAAATGTTGTACATCACCTAAAAACAGACTAGCTTTGATAGAGTCCCAGATCAGCCGCAAAACTAAATTAACATTTTAGTAAGCGAATGAAAAAATAACAAAGATGGGTTATCCTTTTAAAAGATTGAACATGTCCTTTTTAATGTCAGCAAGTCAATGTTTGTTTAAAGTCTGCAGTTATTTTCATTATTTTAGCATTTGGTTACTCAATGATATATTTATGAATAAATTCTTTATAAATAGGCCTAATGTAGTCCAGTCTTTTTCTAACTGCTGTTAGTTTGGGTTTCAGTGAAGACTTTGTATCTCATGAAGGTCTAGATGCGGTTTCATAGCCTTTGCCACATGTTACACACTAAATGTCTCACCATAAGATACAGAATGTTTAGAAATTGTCAAAATTTCATTTTGATATTTTTTTGCTACGGACGTTTCACTACGACCTCGAGCAGAGCGTACAACCCCTTAGTTCAACTAAAGTGATTTTGGCACAAAACATCATATACTAGCAACATGAGTGTAAACTGTTGAGAGCTATGCCCTTATTCTAGTGTGGATGCATTTTTCTTGGTACAGGTTTTTGTGCCTTACCTAGAGGAGATAGAACATCTGGCAGATTAGGTGTAAAGTGCACTGACCAAGGTGCTTATATTTAAAACCTGTAAAAACAATTTCACCTTCTTGTAGCTGAAAGCAGACTTCTCAAACCCGTCGTTTGCTGCTGTGGATGGCTCATTTTAATTTTTTTCATATCTTTTTTTTTTTTTCTTGAAATCCTGCGGCATCTCCTGACCTGGCTTCACAAACAAACAAAAACAAAAGATCAATTTGTATTTGCTATCATTTGAATAAGAAAAACCCCACTATTTTTTGGGGACTTAAATGTCATTTATTTTATTCCTTCATTTCAATTTAGATTACAAACATCCAGTTCAGTTCAGTGATTTTGTCCAAGCTATTTGTGTGTTATTTGACACAATACAATAGCAATATTAACTCCATGCAACAATTTTTTTTTTTTTACAAATTGTGCAAAGAATTTTCCACTAGAAACATTAACATTTGTCATTCCCATTTTTGTGCCACATTTTACAAATCCATATTTCCTCAAATCTGTCAAAATATGCCATCAGTTTAATTTACTCACCATTTATTTGCACGCCTTAAATTAACCCATTATGCATTCATAATTCCTTTTTCTTTTGAACAGAAGGTGAACTCTGAATCTGCTTTATTTCTGTGTCTGTGTGGTTTTTGCTTTGACGAGGCTCTCCTCTCTGTCTTCTGTCTTCGTCCTGTAATAGAGGCATCCGGGGCTCCAATAGATGGCATCACAGCACTAGTCTTCAGCCGTCCTCTCCTCTCTGCTCTGCAGTGCTGTGGTGAGATTCCGTTCATGAGCTGTGAGCCAAGCTTGGATGTGGACTGCATTCATAAACTAAAACAATCCGTTTCAAATTTTTAATCACAATCACATTTTTCTGGTTTTACTTCTTGAGTAATGAAGCCAAGAAAAATTTGATTTAGAGTTTGAAAAATGAGGTGAGGTAAATGATTTTTTGATACCATATATAGCTGCACTGATTGCAACTCAGATTTGTAGTACATAGTTATTTATGGCAACAGAAAACTGTGCTCTGCCTCCCCACACTACCAATGTTTTAATACAAAGACAATTTGAACATGTTTTTGATAAATCCGTTCATCCTAAACGCATTCTTCTTGCATTTTAAAATCCTTTTTTTCACTTCTGAATTAAAGAAAATGTCACTTTTATTGGAATTTAAGTATTACAAGTGCTCATTTCTTTATAGATTGGTAACAATTGAATTAATTGGATATGACAGAAAACATATGACTCCATGTCATGTCTAATTTCCTTACTAATGTGAGTATAATTTTATTATGGAGTGGCCTGTTTGGAGCCAGTCAGTCACTCAGTCCTGTAACTCATTGTGATCCGATATAGCTTTGACAGTTATGACTCAGGATTATAACCTGTGTGTCTGTGTCACCACACCATATCTCTGTAATGTGATTAATCACACTCTATTATAGCACCCTCATTTGTCCCACAATGCACAGTTTTATAGGAAATTAACACAGGTTTTTATTGGCCTGTGCAATAAATCAACACAAGCACCTCTCCACTCACATAAAATATAATTTGGCCGGCATGATAAAAGCGTTTCTGTCAGTTTGGCTTCAGAGCAGCCATCCTTAAATCTGTCGCTCTCGCTTTCAACTGAAGATATGTGTGTGTCGGTTGACTGTAATGTGTTTTTGTGTGCGTGAATCCCCTGCTGGTCTGTTTCGTGCAGACACTCCAGACAGGGGAAAAGATAGTCAGCTTGGATAATGGAGCATTTCTCTACAGCAAATGTATGAAAGGGGCTCCAGAAATGACAAACGATTGTGGCCTAAAACAGACAGAGAGAGAGAGAGAGAAAAGAAAGGTATTCATTAGAAATTACATTTGGATGGCAAGGAGCACCGTGTTTCTTTTCTGTGCGGCCAAATTTCATGCTGTGAATTTGTGTTTGGTGCATAAATAGAGAGAATGCACGGTAACGTACAGAGAGAAAAAAACAAACACGTGCAAACATGTATTTGGGTAATTCTTTTTTTGTTCTTCTGATTGTCAGTTATCTTTAAAGGCCGTCTGACATCTGAGAGACAGGAATTCTCATAAAAAATAAAACAATTTTATAGTTTTGCATGTTTATAGTTTTGCATGTTAAACAAAATATAATGTATATTCTTAACCATGTGAAAATATATATGTAGTGTTATAACTAGTTATTGTTCATCTTAAATTCTAATTCTACTATTTTGAACATTATCTAGCACCACACTGATAATGTAAAAAAGACATATTTTCTTTTTAATAATGACAGCTTTAATAACAGCCAGCTTTTGAATGGCTATGAGTTTTCTCTGAAGTCGGTATCACATAGCAGCACTGCAATATTGAAAAGGTGAAAAGCTCCCTTGCTGGAATTTGTCCTTTTTTCTTAGAGGTATCATATCAAAATGACAGCCGCTCCATTTAATGTCCTTTAATGTCATTTAAATCTCTTAACTGTTGTGTGCAGACTGATAATCTTCTTCTTTGTGATCTGTGGACTAATGAGACCTCTTCTCTCTGCCTCTCTGTGGTGAAGTCTCCATCCTAATTTCTTAATGCTGAAACACAAAGACTTGGCTGCAGTGTGGCCTCAGTGGAGATCCACACTGACCATGATTTGATTGAATAAAGGAGAAAAAAAGAGTAAAAGGGGGAGTGGGAAAAATAGAGACTGAGAAAAAAATAGCGGCAGTGCCAAGCATTTTTAAGGCAGTATTGATGAAAGGCTATTATTTTAGCTAATTAAAGGGATGTAGAGAGAGAGAGAGAGAGTCTTTGATTTTATGTAACTAACAGATTACATATTTGCATGGAAAGAAAAAAATCTCTTAGCTGTACACCTTCACAGCAATGTAAAATCCCCTGATTAGTACAGTGAGGAAATTCTGAAATAATGTGCAGCACCAGACGAGAGAAGGGAGACCGTTATAGGAGAGTGTGGGGAACACTGTTGTCTGCTAACATCGCAGCTAAGCCAAAGGTTATGGCACGACCTCTGCTACTATGCATGAATACAGAAAATAATTATACATCTAGTAGTATTCTCACTGTAGAGATAAAGAACATCTTCTAGAATCACATTTTTCCCCTTCACTATGGCAAAATATTCAAGTTATTGTTACTACTTTTGTCTCAATCTGGCTTTTTTTGTACTTTAAGGAGCCAAATAGAAAAAATCAACACTGTTACAGTAAAACATAAAGCCAAATAGAACAACAAACATAAAAAAACCCACATATTACATCAAGGAAAGGGAGTAAGGGGCAGCAGAATAGTATGACAATTCAGCAAAGCAAAAAATAACCCACACATCTTACATGATTTATACAAACTTAAAGGGGCGCTATGCAGTTTTGGCCCTTTATTTGCTGTTTTCTCGCTTTTTGCTCGCAGGCTTCTCTATAGCTCCCCCTAAAGTGTTGGAATAAATATTTAGCACCTCCTATGTTAACTTGTGTCTGACTCCTCGCTCGGTCAGTCTGCAGTTTCCTCTTAATCTGTTCCCCAACAATGCATTCCTAGCTTTCTGCTTGTTTTTTGCCGGTTCAGCCATGACAATAGTGCGAAAAACTCCATCACTACCTTATTAGTCTGTTCCTGAATGGGCGTATGTGTCCAGTGAAGCAATTTGTTACATTGTTAGGCAAGATATTGCACGATCCTTCGTGATGCTGGGGCCGGTGGCTCGCTGGCCGAAAGTTGCAGTTTGCATTCAACAAAAAAAGACATAACCAGTCCAGTGACTCCGAAGCTGTTCAGCTAAGGTAAATTAAGCTAATTAAACTGCATAGTTCCCTTTTAAAAGATATTGATGCAGTGTTGACTATATTTCAAATGGGACCTTTTATGAAGTCCAAGAATCCATCAGATGTCCAAACCTAATGTGCATTCCTCGAAGGACCTTCAATATTGTCAATAAGTCCAAAAGGTCCTCCAACCAATCCTTAACATTGTCACAACCATTGTAACAATCCGGTGTATACGGTAGAATGTAGAGTCAGTTTTCATACAAGTAAACAAACTATTGGATGTGGATTATTACCATATATATAATTACACTACATATAAGGTTTTCAAACATATCTGCCCAAAATCTTAGTACTGGTCAACAATGAAAGAAGTACATACCTTTCACATTGTAACCATAGCAGCAAAAGTCTGATATGCTACAATCTGTGTTCAAAACTCAAAGCACTGTGCATTATCACTAGTTGTAGGACTTAACATGCAGTTTGTTAGCTTTCAAGTCTTCCTGAGCTCTTGTGGGTTTGATTTTTGTCCCTCCAAAAATACAATTTGAATGAGACACAAGGAGTAAACAATAGATATCCCATCTTACTGTCTTCATCATCAGGCCTTAGACAATAAGTGCTCTCACCCCGTCTATTGCTCGTATCTTTTCCACTCTGTTTTAGTTCCATTTCTGCATTTCTCAAATTTTTTTAATCAATCCATCCATCCATCCATCCATCCATCCTGAGAGGCCTGAGATTCCTGACTTGTCTCTCTCTCTTCTCATTCATCTCATTTTTCTCTTGCCTTGCTAATAATGTTGACACAAACTGTCTCAAGGTGGACATTTATGTCACAGTTTCTTCTCAGAAAATGCATTTTTACTTGTTTTAACTCGCAAATCGTTCAAATCCTTATTTTTTGGTTTAGTTTTAATTTGTATATACAATTTGAAATCATTTTTGTATTTGTTTTAATCATAAGCCTGGCAATATTAAAAAACAACAACAATTAAATTGATCATACTTGCAAGTATTCGATGTTGCCAAAGCCTGATATATCTTATTTCTCTGTGCTGAAGACCTCTGTCGTTGTCCAAAATCTCCTAAAAATACACCAGTGAGCCACACTGTAACACTGGCTTACTATAAATATGGGTACTGTGGTTTATTTTGATTTTTCCCACATATACCATCCAGCTGCCATTAAAACACACTATAAAGCACCGTATGTGTATTACTCCAAGGCTATGAAGAGTCCCAGACAAATGCAGTTTCCTTGTGTTTGAGTAACATTTGCTAAAAACTACAGTGCCCAGCCTTTTTCAAAATGAAACTATAGAATTAAGACACATTTTTAAAGATGTAGGTCTTCAGTAAGAATCAATGAGCTTTAGGCTGAGGGCCGCAAGGAATATGTGTTGAGAAATGAAGTAACATATTGTTGGTTTTGTCAGTGATAAGAAAAATATAGAATAACACTTTCCTAACCCCTTGAAAAAAGGTGACGGTCTTTTATTATTTCTGGAAAGAAGTCATTTTATAATCATGTTATGTCAATGTTAGATAATTGGATTAGCCTGAACTACATTTAGGTAAAGTGTATTAAATGATTTCTGATTTCCATCTGCTCTGTGATTTACTTATGTAAGAAAACACTGAACACACAACCTCAAACCAGGCCTGTAAACGCACACATACACACACACACTCAGACTACACAAGTGTGTTCTCATACACATTTAATGTATTACCGGCAGATCAAATACAGACTTCCCACCTACCCTCCCTCCCCAGAGAGACTACGTGTGTGTGTGTGTTATTAACCCCAACACCACTGCCGCTTGTCTGCCGGCATTAACCCCATTATCCTCTCCTCTTTTGCTGCACTCTCTTCTCCTCTTCTCTCTTCCCTCTCTCTCTCCCTCAGCAGTAATGAAGTTCAATAGGTGCAGTTTTCCTCTCCTCTCTCATGCGTTTATTCTTTCCTCGTTTCCTCTTTCCCTCCATCTCTCTACAGTTGGCAGTGGCAGAGGTTAGACAAGCACACCCTCTCCATCCACCCCCACCCCCCCACCAGGTCCCATAGGTGCTTTCTGCTTAACGAGGCTGGATATCTGTTTCCTAAAATCAATCGTCTGTCTTAAACGAACATCCCCGACCATCTGCTTCAGGGGTTTAGACACACACACACACACACACACACACACACACACACACACACACACACACACACACACCCTTTGCCTTGCTGGAGTTCCAATCCCAATATTTATTGAGCGTGTGATCCAGCAGGCTTCTCGAGGGCCCCAGAGAGCCGATGTCTGGGTCCTCCTGGGGCCCCTCATACTGCCTGGCTGGGGGCCTCGCACTTGGCCCCGGCTCCCCCTACTTTTCTTCTCCCTCTCTCCCTCTGACGCTTTTCTGTTTGATTAATCTCTAAATCTGTGTGACACATGGATGAAGCTCTGAGACTCTGCCAGGGAACTGTGTGTGTGTGTGTGTGTGTGTGTGTGTGTGTGTGTGTGTGTGTGTGTGTGTGTGTGTGTGTGTGTGTGTGTGTGTGTGTGTGTGTGTGTAAAAAAAAAAGTGAAATGCACAGCTAATCCCTTTAGCTAGCTGTTGCATTGTGTTTGGGTGGTAACAGTGGCCCTAGAAGACCTGACAGTGATAATCTCATGTCTCTATAAAACACTCTCACACATTGACTTTTTGACCTTCCAGCTCAGTGATGCTCAAACTTCAAAACAATTCCCAAAATACTCAGTCCTAGTCCACTTGTACATAGACATCTTAGAAAACATGTTTTGTCATAGACCAAACCAACAGGCGGCAATTTAGGCACCAAATTGTCTAGTTAAGATTAGAAAAAAAGATTGTGGTTTGGGTTAAAACATCAGTCACCTTACTCCCTGGAAACGAACACCCATTTTCTAAGTGGAAGACGAAAACTTTGCTCCCCCGCTTACATTTTATGACCCATCCATCCACCCCGAACTCTTCCCTTATACTGTATGCCGGCAGTCAATGTGTTGCATACACTAATAAATACGTGGAACACATATGAACTACAGTGCATTACTTTTTCTAGCTATATGTATATTATATAAGACAACATCCTGTAAAATTCCTACACCAGCCAGTTAACACCCCATATTTTCACCTTCTGAAATAATAGGAACAAAAAATGTTCTAATAAGACATTGAAGTGGGGTTCATACTATGAAAGCAAAATAAAAGTTGAATTGCATGGGAAACAAGTATCTCTTCTTTCTGATTTTTTTTTTTTCTTCTATATTTTATGGAGAAAAAAATTTCAAATTCCAGGATACTAAAGAAGGGCTCTTGCCAGTTTTAACCCAAAACAGTTGGCATCGTCCTTCAAACCTCAGTAGCAGTTAAACCCCAGATTCCTCCCCCTCCTCCCTCAAGTCTCTATTGTATTCCCTCATCCCCGACCCCCCTTTAGTAATTACAACCAAAGTCAAAAGAGGGTCCTGTCAATCAAACACTCAACTGTCACTTTCTCTGCTTTGTCTCTCACATCTCTGTCTGTCTGTCTGTCTCTGCTGATTTCAGGCTGGGCTGTCAGAGCAGTGCAGGGCTGTTGTGCATGCATTCAGCCGTGTGTGGGTGTTGGTGAGTGTGGGTGGGTGCTGGCAATCAGTCTTGTTAGTTTAGCTTTCTCTATAGCTGGTGTATCCCAGTGAAGCTTTGCACATGCTCAAATCTCACACTTTAAACAGGTAGCCACGCTATGGGCTGTGTACGTAAGAACTCATTGTCCTGTCATTTATACTTTTTCAAGTCTGTCTTTCCTATATTAAACATGCAGCGCTGCCTGTAGGCTTTAAAGGTGGCTCTGAATAGTTTGCAGCCTCCTTAGTAGAGGAGCACTGCTGTATTCAGCTTTTGATTCACAGCATTTACTTTTTTGTCATGCTTTTTCCTCCTCCTAGCTCTAAAGATCTGCAGGATGAGTCATTTTTCACAATATATTTGCAAAGCAATTAATTTTGGAACACATAAACATACAGAGAAGTAGAGAATTTGAATATGCTGCAGGAGCTTTTTTCTAAGTGGTTTTGATACATTTTGGCAAGTTTTATTGTGACAGCATCATGTTTCACTAATGAGTTTCACTTGCAAATTCTGAATGCATTTGTGTGTTACGGGTCGCAAGTCTGGCAAAGTTTGGCAAAATGGCCCCTGGGTCGCTGCTGTGACACCAAGCTAACAAAACCTGCAGTCCTCCATGAAGGATTAAGCTGCATACTTTTCTGAACAATTTTGCCTACACAGTTGCACAATCAGGCGTTATTTAATATCTGCAAAGATTAGTCTTAATATTTGCTAATGATCATCATCTAAAACACTCTCCAACACACACACACACACACTAAACATAGTACAGGTCTAATAGGGTTAATTGTCATGTAAAACCATCACTGCAGTCAACTTCACGGCCAATCACTCAAAATCTCTCTAACAAACACACACACACACACACACACACACACACACACACACACACACACACACACACACACACACACACACACACACCCAAGGGATCTCCCCTTGCCCAGATGGCTTTTTTCCCGGTGGCTGTGTTCTAGTGTGTGTGTGTGTGTGTGTGTGTGTGTGTGTGTGTGTGTGTGTGTGTGTGTGTGTGTGTGTGTGTGTGTGTGTGTGTGTGTGTGTGTGTGTGTGTGTGTGTGTGCGTGTGTGTGTGTGTGTGTGTGTGAGACCCTGGCAGGCCACAAGGGGCTTTGCGGTGAACAAGGCGCATCTTCTTCGTCTAATTAATTTACTATTATATAGCACCTGTTTCAGGCTAGATAGAGCTGAGGACACACACACACACACTAACGCACACACAAGCAGATTTAATGGAGAGGTCGTAGGGGGTGCAGGGGAGAGAGGCAAGAATGGACAGATGAGGAGGGAATAAAAGACATAGAAAAAGGAAGAGAAAAGGATGGAGGGTGAATGAAAAGGCAGGAGGGTGGAGAAGGGAGCAGTGGGGGGTGGGGGGTAGTAGGAGGAGGGAGAGAGGGAAACTGTAATAAATGGGTTTTGAACTGATTATATTAAGCCAATCCTTTGATCATGTTTAGGGCCTTAAAATGGAAATATGTTTTCTCTGATGGAGGGAGGAGGGGGAGTGAGGGGGAGGGAGAACAGCTCATTATATGTCTACACTAGAAAAAGAACCATGCAACACACATCAGTTTTAGACAATCATATCCTCATCTATCATATGATTGTAAATATTGCACCCTTCAACGCTTCATCTTTATGAGCTTAAAGCTTTGATGTATCTGCTTAACTTCCTTTGTCTTATTTCCGCTTCGCTTTTCTCCTAGTCTGTATCCACGACGTTTCATTTGCGGCATAGATCCGATGCAGCCAGAGGTGCCTCCAGAAGTTCTGCCGTATATCCCTCATTTTCGGCCGGATGTCCCTTACCTTCCGCTTTCTTTGTGTTGGCATGCTACACTCTGTTCGAATCGAATTAAATTATATTTATTGAGATATTATTGAGAAGTGGGAACATTGGAGCGTTTCGGAGAAATGGGAAGTTCCCATCACGGCACTACCCCAAAGCAGCCCGACTCATAAAATATACGGATATTACCACAGCTTGTGAAGGGAATAAAATACGTGCCTGGACAGACATCTTTTTGCTACTCCAAATACAAATACTCTTAATTGTTGAAGCAAGATACTCTTTTGGTATTGGTGGTTTGTGATTTGCTACTATAGTTTTTCTTAGATCAGTTTAGTGCTAACAAAGCTAGCCATTATACTAGCTGTTTGAGGCTAATGAGTTGCTAATACAACATTCTCAGTAGATAACTGTTTTTGAGCTAAATTTAGCACAACTTTTAATCTTGTGGCCCTATGATTCCTTATGTTAATACATTATAATAATAATACATTATTAAGATAAAGTTTGCCTCTTTCAGAGCTACCAAACAATCTCAATTTCCTTGATCCTTTATCTGGTTGGCCTTCTAACCCTTGTTCCAATCCTCAGACCAATATTAGTTTCCTCATATGACATCCAAACAGTTTTCCAAAGATACCAAATATTTTAGAATGAATTTGGGAGACTTGCATATAAATTAATACACAATGTAATTTAAAAAAAAAAAAAAAGTAATGTGATAAATCAGCCAAAGCATTGGTTAGAAATGACCATCTTGGAGTATTCTAATCATTCTGAACATAATTTAGCTTCAGTAATGTTTTGCAATACAAGAATTGGAAATTAAAGGGAAGTATGGGGATATTAGCTTTCATGTGTGTTAACCCTGTGTCAGGTAACTGCATCAGTTCCCTGGCATTATTTCTTACATCAAACCCACATGAATCTGTCAGTCGGCCAAGCGATCACTCAGAGTAACACATCATCTCAGAGCTGAATGCACTTTAATTAAGCACAATGCCAGTTCTTTCCATCTGTGGGAACAAGTAAAATAAAGCATCAGTGATACAAGAACACCTCCGCTCCCAATACTGTGATACGGTGCCACCTCATCTCTCTCCCCCTTTCTCTTTCTGAGTTCATTAGTTTCCAGACCGGTGCTTCTCCTGGATTACCATAACCTGTCAGCCGTGAAACAGCACAAAACAATTTTCTGCTTGTAAAAAAAAAAACAGAGAGAAGAAGAAAAAAAAACAGCCCACCTCGCTCTGCTGCCTCCCACAGCCACAGAGAGGAGAGAGGGCGGGGAGGTTATGCTACCTGTATGTTTTTCTAATGAACACCACACTGAACTTATAAAAACATGTCAGGCAGGGAGAGATGCTTGGAGTAAAGGGGTGGATGGAAAAAGCAGAAAGTGGAATTAATGCAAACAAATACCTGTGTTTCAAACAGGTGATGACTAATTAAATATGAGTTACAAGATGCCCCGCTGTGAGCAGTATAATGAAATGAAACGTAATTAAATCAATCTGCTAATACTGAAAGTGAGAATGCCTAAAAGGAGAATCCTATTTATCCTAATTCAGATCTTATTTGTGTAGTTTTGTTCATCATTTCTGTTGCTCATAATAACATTGTACTCACCAAAGTAATTGTTGAGAGCCGTGAATGTGTCAACATCACTACAAGTCAAAAGGGGAAAGAAACATTAGCATCATTAGGTCAGATAATCAGACTGTTTTATCCAGATTATGTAAACTTGTTTTGAGGTAAAATCAAAGTCAGTGCACTTTAAAGTACTGTAATAATCCCTGATTACAAGTGTGATGGATCAAAGTTGAACCAGGAAGTAGGTCTGTAAGTGTGATGGATGTGTACAACTGACAGTTTGGTTATTTATGTAATTTTCTCTGCCTAATAAGTTTGGCCAACTTGGGGCTTGCCCTGTTGGCCTTCTCTTTACCAATAGATTGTCTTCCCATATCTCAGTTAAAGGTTAAACCACCTAAATTAAGAATTCCAATATGCTATCTGGCCCCATTTGCTGTTTGTGGAGCAGTTCCAAATTTAATACTTAATGACATCACCATTTTAAGTCTTTACAATATAGTTTTGGGATTTTGGAGTGAGTTGTTTGTTTACTAACAATTTTGGACTGTCTTAGCCCATAGGAGTATCATGTACTACATGTATAATATACATTTTTTTAAATGGGTAGAGTTACCCTTTACCATGGTGAGTACCATGTTATTATCACTGAGAGGAATTATGGCTAAGCCTTTAAAAGTAAGGGTCTGTCATCATTTGGTAACTATCAAAGGCATTTTGGACATAGCAATTTAACCATTACCTAGTGAAAACATTTTTATCTGTAGTTTTTTGCATGAAGGAAGTATGGTGTTATTTGGACACAGCTTTTTAGATTTAAAGCCAATTGCCCATAGTTTCATCAGAAAGCTCTATTTTTTTTTTAAAATGTGACAGTTGATTGAAAGTACCAGATCATGCAAACCATCTCTCTAAATGAGACCGTCCTCCCAAGAAAAAACGACATTGACTCAAGTGGCAAAGCCTTCCTGTGGCCGTAGGAATTATGATGGACACAAACCGAGAAAGTTAGACAACCTTGTTATAGAACATAGTCGCCATAAGGAGGTTGATGGGGTGAATGTATGGGTAAAAATAACATGAGACATTAACGCAGAAAGCTACTGTCCATCATCCCACGTCCAACACTTTTTTATTTATTTTTTTATTTAAAAGCATGACACAATTGAGACGGTGGTCGACTCAGTGGTGGCTCTAATCACTGACCCTCTTTCAGTTAATCCAAAATCATTCTACATTTAGATGTTAGAAGATTTTAAATTAGTTTAGTTCTTTATCTTCCATATCCTCTTTCATGCTGTCCCATGATGATTTGTGCTGTTGATGCTGGATTTCCTGACAACCAGTTGGCACAGATAATGCAACATGCTTCGTTTAAGTTGGACTCTCACCTTAAACGCCTCACTGTTTCAACACCGTCCGTTTACCTTTCAGTCCGCACTCAGTATTTGTTCTGATAAAACATCTTTCTGCAAATTAAAAAAATCTAAATCCTATGTGTCCAAGGTGTGTTCCTGTTAATATTGACACATTAGTGTTGGTTGGGTGGCTCTTTTCTTCTGAGACATGCAAGGTACTTTCAAAAGGTGTTTACTCTCACTCAGACAAACATCAGCAGCGCCACACGACTGTCCATGTACTACCTCAGGAGAAATGGAAAAGTTCAAATCTAAAAAAAAAATCTCTTTAATACGCACAGGTGTTATTAGTAATAGAAAATGTTTCCTTGTATCACTTTACTAAGCACCAGTGGACCTAATGCCCCTCATTTAATGGTCTTTTTCCTTTCCTAAAATCATTAGCTTTCTTTGGTTTGTTTTTAGATGCTGTGTTTTCATTTTAGTTCAGCTTCAGGTAGCATTAAAAAAAAGGCCAGTTGCTTCCCTTAGAGTGACTATAATGCTAGTAATGGTGTTTTTGTGCGTGTTTGAAATGTGCTATAGATCCTCTGGAGGTTGTGTGTGCACACCTGCTTATCCTGTCTGATCCCTCTCTTTTGTCATGCTATAAGGGATCTGTTACATTCACACAGACACTGTTGGTCTGTCACTGTCTGTTTTCAGCTCAGGTTCTCCAACAGGACAGTGTTCACATCCAGACCTCCATTCTAGGATCTGACCAGCAGGACCTTCATCTTTTACTGCTGGACACTTCATAGAATAACAATAATAATAATAATAATAATAATAATAATAATAACTTACACAGAAACATTTAAATCTAGCATTTGCAATGAAATATCTCTGTAGTTTAACCTTTTTTATTTTTTCATTTTCCTAGAAGGAATCTTGCACATTTCCATTGTTTTTCTTCAGTAGAGCCTAAATGATAAACATAAGCACAGGCTCATTTTTTTTTTTTTTAACCAAGTCCTGGGACCAAAAAACTGAAACAACACCCAACACCATCTGACCTGCCTCTGTGCTCCACAAAGAGCCCCTTTGATCTTCAAACGTTTAACCTTTTCTATTGGAATAAATGAACATATTCACCAGAGCTGTGTTACAATTCAACCAGGGCGCAGAAATCACTAATAAAGAATTGTGACCAAGATGTGTATTGATGTGTATTGGACATTTTACAACTCAAATTCAACCTACGTAATGGCAACGCTGTTTTTTTTGAGTCATTTCAAACATCTTTATGACATTTATTCGTACTTATGCTCACATATACACCATTATATCTGCCATTAGCTAATTTTAACCAATAATATTCTGCTGTTGATTTTGCTGGTCCTCTTGGTTTCTAGTAAACAGAGAATTGACCTAGAATCTGGTCTAGAGTTAGCCCTGTATTGCTGGGAGTCCTTGGTCTTTTTGTCTGATACCCAAGTGGGCCAAGGTAGACTCGCTATCGGCTCTGATCAAATAGTGTGTCACAATCATCACAGGCGTATTTGTTTTTATTCCAATTATGCTCAAACTGTTCGGACTTGAGTCCCTTTGAAATCAGTTGTCTTTTATTCAAAATAAATGTATGCATTTTAGATCCAGCAAGGTTTCATCGGCTCTGTTTTTTTGGACAACAACTTTTGTGTGTGCACCAACATAAAATCTGGGTATGTTTTGTTGAAAACAGAAACAACAGAAAAGTAGACTAGAAAGTAGAAAAGGAATTAGACGTGTTCTTTTTGGTAGCGAATCTAATTCTTTGTTACTATAAGTTGCAAATCTAATTACAAAAATGCATCGACATGCACAGACATGTACACCTAACAAGCAGTTTTAGTCCAGCCTAATATTTATTTTCTCACTTTCTCCTACCTCTCATTTCCACATCTGTGTGTGTGTGTGTGTGTGTGTGTGTGTGTGAGAGAGAGAGAGAGAGATTACAGTCTGAAGGCTCCCCTACTTACCTTGGTCTGAACAATAGAGAGCTGTGAATAGGAGCCGCTCACGTGGTTTACTATAATGGCCTTGCTGGGCCAGATGCTCGCCGTGTGTGTGTGTGTTTGTCATATTGTGTGTGTGTCATATTGTGTGTGTGTGTTTGTGTTTGAGACATATAGAAACAATGCATGTGCTGTTGGCTGTATAATTACAGGCGTAATCTTACTATGCAGATGGTTTCATTCACCAGAGCAGGGAAGTGGGGGAGAGATGTAATGACATAAAGAGTATAGGTTGCAAAATATTAAGAATAATATAGGCTTACTGTGGTTTCTGCAGTTGTAATGGCACCCTGTGACACATGGCATAGACTGAGAAAGGTGAAATTACAGTGTATCATAGGATTGTGAAAATGTTGAAGACTAATGGTAGTTCATCAGGCACATGTGACACTGCACCAACAGGGTAAAAAGGGAAATTCCAGCTCTACTCCTGCCTATACTGCCATACTGCTGCTGAATCAAAGCCATGTTTGTATGGTGTATTGGTGTCATGTTATTGACTGCACTCGGAAGATGCATTTGTTAGAGGCTTGCTTTTTAGATTCTGACTGTCTTCGGTCATTGTGCATAGACAAGAAAACAATGATTAGTTCAATGATTCCCTATTTTTCTAGTTTTAAACAGCTGTAACATGATCATAATTCATGTGTTCTTAAGCAAGAAATCTTTGCCTCTTCAGTTTTTTTTTTCCCCAGCTGAAGAAGCCGAATAATGCTCGGTGATGCTACAGATTAGTGCTGGGCGATATAGAGAAAATCAAATATCACGATACTCTTGACCAAATACCACAATGTCAATATTGCAACAATATTGTATAGTTGACTATTGGTGCTTTAACAAAATGTTATGTACGCAATGAGATTTGTTATAAATATTCTCCAGAAATGATTTAATGACTTAGTGGGTAAAGGTAAATAATAGAACAGCTAGAACAGTCTGGTAACCTTTAAAAAGAAAGACAACACTTACCATATTACGATATTACAATATTTCCAAAATCTAAGACAATATCTAGTCTCATATCGCGATATCGATACATTGATATATTGCCCAGCCCTACTACAGATTATTTTTCATGGTCAAATGCATGATGTTGTACTTTGTGAAACCTTTCCTAGTCCTCTTTAATAAATGTTTTGAGTATAAACTCTTGTGCAAAACGTGTTCAGTTCTTACTTGTTTGTCAGTAGAGAGTTGTAGTCAAACCATTTTCAGTAATATAACTGAGCTGGCTGAGTATGTTGGAATGATTTTGCCACCATCTAAAAATGCAGAAAGACACTTTATTTGTCCAATCACTTAATTTTGATTATTGATTTCAGTACATCTTATAGGATGTATTTTAGTTTTGTAGTAATTTGGGCAATAGGCAAAAAGTCAGATTACTGAGTTTGTTTTACAGATAAATAACATGCTTCTCACATTAGGAAAATAAATATTTTCTTTGTGGTGTTTCCTATAGAGCTAAATCTATCTATACATTAATGGATTATTGTACTTACAGAAACTGAATCTGCAATCATTTTGATAATAGCTTTGATAATCTTATTAAGCCAGAGATCCCGAAATACACTGATTCCAGTTCCTCAAATCTGAATGTTTGCTTGCGTTTTAGGTCTTCTACAGAAACCGGTGTTGGACTTAATGAGTACGTTAACCTGGTCACAGGGACATTATGATGTATTTTCTGACTGAATTAATTGATTTCAAAACAGAACAATCGGCAGATTAATCAATATTCAAAATAATGGCTAATTGCAGATTGAGGTCAGTCTGTTGCCATGGAGGTCTGTGGATGGTCTGTTTCCTGATACTTTTTGGATTCCTGGCTGGTTGAAGTTTATCGAGGTTTAGTCTGCATCTTTACGCTAACGCCTGCCTTCAGATGATCTTTATTTATGGGCTCATTTTATTGACACTGTTTTGCTTTCCAATAATAAACTCTTCTCTCTTGTGGGTTAAGATCAGTGTCTAGCCTACAGTGTTAGATAGAGATAAAGCCAACGCTCCTAACTGACTTTGTACTGTAGATCTCTGTGGCTCTCTCTCCTTCTCGCTGTATATCTCCTCCCTCTCTTGCTCATTGTCTAGTAAAGATTACAGAGGGATATACTTTGAGAGAGAGAGGGATGGAGGAGGGGCGAGAGTTGGAACCCTCAAGTATTTAGATGCCAGTTAATGTACTGAGGGATAATACGACGTGTCCACAGGCATCGTCTTTATGTCCGATGTGTTTTTACCAGCTTCTCAACAGCTTGGCAGTGTTTACACACTCTAATAACAAGTGGCGTCTTTCAGGGACCCTTCGGTTCATTCACCATTCAACCGCCAGTCCGGCTTTAGCCTAATCCCCTCCCCCCCTCGGCACACCACTCCCATACAAAACACAAGATTTCAATTTTTCACTGTAATTGCCTGGTTTTTAATTCCACGCACCCCATCAAGCCAAGATTGGAGCTCTAGCCAGATTTCAGGGAGGGGAGGTCATCCGGGGACTGTTGGGCAGTGAAGATTTTGGGACGGGAGAGGCCCAGATTTGGGCGGCTTGGAAGTGGAACTAGGCGAAAGGGAAGTAGTTTTAAAGTGGTCTGCGTGGCTACGATAAAAAGTAAGAAATTAAAACGTCTTAGCATTTGAGCGGCAGTGGCGGCTGAAGCTCGCCGTTGTCCGCTGTGCGAGTAATCTGCTCTGTGCTGTGAGAGAAGCATGCCGGGGCTTGGATGGAGGGAATAGTGGCAGAAGATAATAAATAACGAGGAGTTTGTGGGCGACATTAAATTTGAACTTTCATCTTTGGTATAGGACTGCTGTGTGGTCATTAAGCAGCTAACACACAGATTGAAATACTTTACTGTTATTGTTGAACTGTTCTTCTCCCATCATGTCATATGATAAAATTAGGATTTGACACTCTACATGTTTGTCCATGTTTTATTTTTATTTGTGTCTTTATTCTGTCCACGATGTGGTTTGGAGTACCTTGGTTATTTGTCTCCTTTTGTACATGTCTCTGACATCATTTAGGGGTCTGCTGTCAGTGTCTATGACTTCACATTCACAGTCTTGGCCATTTGGAACAGATTGGGTTTATCCTTTACCTTTCAGATAAGTCACTTTGTTTTACACTTGAACACTTTGGCATTCTAACTTCTCATTAATGTACAGGCATTCCTATTAAAGTGGCCACTGGGTGCATCTCAGTGAGTGCTCTGCTCAATACATGCCATATAGCCACTATATGATGCAGTGGTCTGGGCTAGGTTCCTTGCTTTCACTCAAGGGAAATGATAATACTAAAACATACAAAAAATACTTTAGACTGTAGAGATCTTCCATGTTTTTGGGGTGGGCTCTTTCTTGAAAGTGTACTGCCCCTTAGGATAGAGAACTTGACTGGAATGCACAGAGTCCTGACTATCTACAATAGGGATTGATTGGTTGGAACACCAACTGTGAGCCAAGCCGCATTGCCTTACATCAGTGTTGGACGTCACTGATGCCCTTGTGGCTGATTAGGAGCAAATATCTGCAGCCACGTTCCAACATCTGTTGGAAAGCCTGAAACCAAAATAGTGGAGGCTCTAAGAGCAGAATATGAATGTCCATTATTTTGGATTGAGCTGTGCAACAACAACACATTGATGTTATGTTCAGGTGTCCCTTGTCCACATAAATTTAGCCATGTAGTGTTCTTTTACTGGGATAAATTGTTTGACTCACCGCTGTAAACATTACCGCCACATCTCCATATCTCCCAACATGCAGACATCTGCTCTTCCTCCTTTGATGATCACAGTGTGGCTCCTCCAAACTGAATCTGCCCATTTTTTAGTGGATCTAAACACAGCTGATGTAATGCAGATTCATGCTTCACTCTCGCATATACTAACAGCGCTATCATCTTTAAGTGGACAGGAAAAAGGCTTTGATTTTCTTTTTAATTTGGCTTCTGCTTGGTGCTGGGATGGTTTCCAAAACTCACTTTCTTTCTCTCTCTGCATGTCTCTCACACCATCTCCCCTCTTGTCTCTTCCACACCTGTTGACGCACCACAAATGTGCGCTTGCTGTGCCGTATATTCGTTCGAGCAACAACACCATCTCCATCATCAAACCCAGGATGAGCTAAAACAATCAGGCAGCATTTAAGCTGAGCACAGGCCAGCTGTACTGCCCATTACCGCCATTCACACTCAAAACACACACACACAAGCATTCTTTTGTAGCTTGCAGACACACAACGGCAGCTAAAAAGGATTTTCTGAATATATCCACAAGAGAGTAGTTATTCTTCGTTTCCCGTCACTCATTAAGGTTTGCGCCGTCCCTCATTAATCTTCCTCTGCTCATCATTAAGCTGCTTTGATCGCACCTTAACGAACAACGCAGTGGCCTCAAACAAAAGAGGGATATTGTCTTTCGTCTCTACAGAGTCTTTGAGTTATTGCTAATGAGGATAAGGGAGGTGTTGATTGTCTTAAGAGGAGAACAGCCTTACCTGCCAGACTTCATCACTTCTATTCACTTTTTCAAAAGTGTTGGGGAATGCTGCAGCTCTGCCATCTTATTGTTCGACAAAACTTCCTCTCATAAGGACAGAAGGGGAGTTTGGCAACAAAATAAGATGTTTTTTGACCAACTGGAGACAATAACAACCTTTATTTGTACAGTTGTACCGGAGGAGGTAGTTTAGTATAAAGCTACAATCTACAAGAATGATGAAAACAATTAATACATTTTACACAAGTCTTTCAAAACTGTCCTCACTAGAAAATCAACAGCACTGATCATTTGTCCTAACACTTGACCTGTGTTTAAATTTGTATGAGTAATTGAGAAATCTGGGCCAGATGGTTGAGTCAACATATACCTGCTTTCTTTTTAACTTGATAATAATCAGTTTATGACCAAGATTGTTAGTCTGCTGAACTAAACTGCATATCATGCAAGACTTCTTACCATTTCAGTTGATTGATGTAAACTGGATTCTCACCTGGAAAAATCTCACTGCATCAAAGACCCTGTACATCTTTGTAATGCTGCTGGACAACAGGCTCATTTTTCTGAGATGAGGTTGGTGTTGCAGACCTGCATGCCTCCACAGGCAGTGGAAAGTCTTCTAAATAAGATACACTGGTGTATTTAAAGGGGGGAAAAACTGCCATGTGTTACAGTGGTGCCGAGATGTGGTCGCTGTGACATGGTGTACTTCATCAATTACCTGCAGGTCCTAACCTGTGGTACTAAGATGACCTACTGGCCTTAGAGGTTAATAAACTATCTCAGCTCTGTGTAATTGACACACACACACACATGCACACCCACAGAAATAGGCAGACTGTGATGGTTTTTCTCTCTGCAACCCCTCCTTTTTTCTTTTTCTCTTTTGTGTCCTTGGGTTCCAGCATTTCTCCCTCCCAGCTGCTGCCACCCATTTCATACTGGAGGAGGTAGAATGTGTGTGTGTGTGTGTGTGTGTGTGTGTGTGTGTGTGTGTGTGTGTGTTGTACCATTCCTCATGCGAAGCCTTGGCGAAACTATCAGTGTTATCTGCTAACTTTACCACCTGTGTTAAATTGAAGGCAGTGATGTGGAAGAGGCGTCTACCCTCCTTCTCTCTCATCCTATCTACCCCTCTCTCCCCTTCCATTCATTCTTCTCTACCCTCCCCTCTTTTTTTTCTCTTTTTGTCTATTTTCCTCATCCCATTTTTCCCCACCCTTTGCCTCTCTCTTTCACTCCCCCTCTGTATCATTCTTCTATTAAAGAGTGTGTAAAGCAGCCAGGGGTTTTAGATGCCCATAAATGAGAAGATCTGCTGTTAGGCTGGCTGAGGTTCAGCCCATCTGGGTGGTCGCTATAGACACAGTACAAAAGTCGCATACAGGCTGCCCTTGCAGCTTTTACAGGTTGCAGGCCTCACACAGTTGTGAATTCATGTTCTCATTTTGATAATGTGTCATGTTGTATAACAGGGGCCATCAACTTAAGCTCTCGTATGTTTTGACAGCTGATTTCTTAGCAGTGGCAAAGTGGTTGATACCTGACAAAATATTACAGTTATACTTGTGATATTATGCTGCCCTGTTTTATTTGAGATATGTAGACATTCTAGACAGATTTGTGGCAGCTTTGTCTAATTTTGTGATAATCCTGGACAAAAACTATGATGAAAATATGAAAAACTCGTTAAGTGTGTGTGTGTGTGTGTGTGTGTGTGTGTGTGTGTGTGTGTATAGTCTTTTTATGGTCTTACCAGAGATGTATCTATGTACGCTACCATACAACTATACATAAACACATGTTTATCAACATAGTCATGCATACACACATCACACACACTCCTAGTGGAGTGTTTTGTGCAGTAGCACAGCAGAAAGAGTGTGTGTGTGTGTGTGTGTGTGTGTGTGTGTGTGTGTGTGTGTGTGTGTGTGTGACGCCTGCTGTGATAGAGCATGTACCATGACTCTATAGAAATCTATCTCCCACAGTAGATTTCACCCCTCACTTCATTTCCTTAATGACTAAAATGGCACCCCTCCTCTCTCTCTCTCTCTCTCTCTCTCTCTCTTTGTGTGTAAGCCGGGGTTGTGTCACACACATACACATGCACTCACAGGATCAGACAGACACACACATGCAAGCACACAGGAGCATGCATGCTTGCATTCATTTTTATGCATATATTACATTTGCATAACAACTTGAATGAAGGCTGAAAAGTCATGAAAATATATTTACATTTGCGTGTATAGAAAAATGTGAAAAAATGTCAAGATGTTGTTAGCAGCCTTTTTCACAGTAATGTCATCCTCATATAGTTCCATTTCCAGGAGTAGCCCAAGGAAGCTAGGCGTTGGTGTGTTGCTGCCACCCACTGATGCTCTCTCTAATATATTGCAGTTCTCCAGTCTGACTACAAAATAACATTTAAAGATTCAGCAACAGAGGTTGCACAGTTACGGCTACAATGACGTATTATTGGAAAAAGCAATTTGTTATTCTAAAAACTATTTTCTGCCATTTTTCCGAAGTTTATATAAGTTTATTATTGTCTTTGCACAACTACTACACGTCAGTAGTCTTCTCAAATGTAATGTTTAATCAGAATCAGAAATAGATTTATTGCCAAGTAAAGAACACTTACAAGGAATTTGCCTTGGTTGTTGGTGCATACATAATCATATTAAACATTAATATGAAAATGATTAGTACAGAAACAAATATGTACATATAACTGTTTAACAGTAAGAAAAAAGAGGCAAATCAATGCACTTTACATCCTAACCAGGTGTCTCACCTGAAGGTGCGAAAAAGGACACTCGTTCATGGGACTAATCTAAGATGGTTTTCCTCATTTTTCTTCCTCTGCTGGAGTTCAGCTGTCTGCAACCACCGCTCCAGGGAATACATATAACAAATAGGTGAATCATCATGTGGAAACGCATCAGAAAGGTTGTCTTTAGTCTTAAAATTGCTTTTGTCAAGGAGCTCCTTGATCGAGTTTTCTCCCATTACAGCTGTCTGCATGTGTGTATCCGGGTGTCTGCATGTAGCTGCTCTCTATATGTAGTGGGTTTTTTTTGGGTGAGTGGGGTGTGTATATAGATATATTGTGAGAGAGAGAGAGAATCTATTGAAGTGGTTCTGTTAAATAGACTTTGTTCAGGTAGTCACTTTGTTTTCATGCTGATAATATTCATTTAGGGAGGGAGATCTCTCTTCCTTTTCTTCTCTGTCCTCTTCCTCATCTTGCTCTCCCTGGTTTAGCTCCTGGCCGCGGGATTAGCCGCCAGAGAAAATGCAGGGTAAAATTAGCCTCCGGTCTGTCCCCGCGGGCCGCGACCATTGATTTTCTGCCACAGATGGAGAGAAAACGCTGGTGCTTAATGTTCTTAATACCACCACAGAGAAGGACTTTTTTTGTATTTCTTTAGTTTTTGTTTAGCTGCTCCTTTCAGATTCTTATGGCCATGTGGGGAGCTGTACCAAAAAGATTCCTATATATTTATACACAAATTAAAAAATATCAAACACCCAATTGAGCAATGTCAAAAACAATCTGTTCTTCTGATTAAAAGGTTTGGTTGCTCCAAAACCATCAGTTGAAATCAAACTTTTCCTTAATCATATTGCCATACCAGGCAATACAGTAAGGAGATAAGTAGTAACAGTTTACTGAAGCTACTTAACAGAAGATATTTCAAATAGTTGATTAGCAGAAAGCTGTAACAGGAGCTCAGCTACTGTCCATTTGCAGTTCACAATGCAATGTCCACACACTTGGGAAAATGGATAATGACCAAATTTAAAAAAAACAAAGACTTCACCATGATGTATTGGAGGTCATACTGTAGCACTAAGGACTGAAAAAAAGCACCACTATATTCAACCTTGCCAAGATTCTCCCCAAACTCACAGAGACACAAACACATCATCAACTACAACTACTTTTCTACCATAGTGAGATTATCTCTCCAACTATATTCAATATGACTGACCCTCGGGAGTTAGGTAATGTGAATAATTGCTTTGAGACAAACCACTTGATTGTCTCCTGCGTAGTCTTGGGGCTTCTGTGGCCTCTGTGAAAACCAGTACAGATGCCGGCTATTTGTATTCAGTGCCTTGCTAGCAGCTTAATTATTCCATTGTTGGGGTAGTGAAGGCGTACCTGGAATATTACACTGTCAAGAGCTTCATGTGTGCAGAAAGGGAGACTTGAGTTGAAACTATCAACCACTGATTACTATGTCTTTAAGGTATTCAGCTATTTCCTAGTTTACCGCCTTTCTGAGGGCTGTTTGGTGACTCTGGTCTCCTTGTCAGCGACAGACTACTCATCAGGCCTCCTCTGTAAATTTGCTAGGGGACCAGTGAGGTCGCCACCTTTTTTAAAAAAGTTTTTTTCTTTAGAGAGTAGTAATTTGTCAGGTTTCATCCAAATGTAACACGCATTTAAACCAAATTTCCAGAAAATCGTGAAACGAAAATGAATGAATTAATGCACGTTTTCTTCCGCTATCACTATGCAAATATTAGCAATAATGAACTGGTTGCGCTAATTCTCCAGTCAGGTGCCATTGAACTGTTGCAAAGAAGAGGCTGCAATGAGATGAAGTTATTGAGAGCCCCTCTCTAACAATGAAAAAAACAATTTATAAAACATGATGTAAATATGGCCTTTATGTGCATGCCATGTATATTTTAGGGAAGCTACTGTCTCATGAGTCCACGCAAATCGAATGTTTTTGTCTGCTGCTTATTTTTTGTTTTTGTTGATTGAGTGGAATTTGTGTGG
Organism: Percina caprodes; assembly: GCA_013375575.1. NCBI lineage: Eukaryota > Metazoa > Chordata > Actinopteri > Perciformes > Percidae > Percina > Percina caprodes. Next base: position 2,778,055 of record JABXJD010000048.1, on the reverse strand, counting down.
CAAATAAGTTTCGTGTACAACATGATTTATCTGCCAAGTCTGTTTCCATTTTATCGACTCAAAAGCTTTTCCACCTCAGCTCAACTTTTTTGCAATATTTGTACTTTTTGTTTAGAATTTCCGGCGTTTCTACTCCTATTTCTTAATGTGCGTATAAATACGTGGAATGAAATGCATCTACAGTAATATTGTATTAAGTTACCATCTTGCACCTGATGCCATATCAAACTTAGTCTTTCCAGGCTTTGCAACTTGGAAGTGGACTTCTCCAACCACCAATTTCCAGGATGATCTTGGCCTCATTGGTAGTTGATCTACCTGTAGAAAATGTGTCCATAGTAGCATCATAAATTGTGCTTGAGGCAGCAGTGTTTGCTATTTTAGAAATTTTGTATATTGTACTTTTTTTTTTTTTTAACAAATCTAGGGGAAAGGTGGCACTGGCAAAAAATTGGAAGATTCGGAATCTTATATATTGTGTACATTTGTTAATAGGTAATTGCAGCTCTGCATGCTTGCACATAGGGGTTTTCTTTGCTTTCGTTTGTTTTATTTTATTTGTAACATGGGTTTTGGTGGCATCTTAATCAAAAGTCTCCTGTCTCCTTTTTTGGTGGTTGTTCTACAGGGTCCCAATACATTTGTTATATATGATATATATATATATATTCTTTGAGTGAAGAGACCACATGGATGCTTTGAGAGCCTTTCCATCTAAATGATGACCAATGAAGGTCCGTGGGTTTGCCCTAAAGTAATTAATTATCCGTGTCGCTGTGAATATGCATCTGTGTGAAAGAGGTAATCTCTTCAGAGAATCACTGTTACATATGTAACCTTCCTCTCTGTATGGAAAGAAAATGTGAAATTAAATTAAACAAATGTTGACAGGGCATTTCTTTTCTTTTGACAACAATGAAATTAAGTGAAATTATGCATTTTCCCATTCATTTCAGCCTCATGGATTTGTGTATACGACATGAGTAAACACCATTGTTACAAAAAGCAATGAAATTATGACCATTGATTTGAGGCACAAATTAAACTAATGGAATTAAACTTGTGCTGAATGGTCTATACAAAAATCTAGGGTGTAAACAACCTCCAATTGCAGAAAACTATTCAAGACCAACATATGCGTGCATGGAGATTGTACACTTGTGTGTCAGACACAGATGGACAAATAGTAACTTGTTTATACTTTGTCTGCATGTAATTGAAAAGTGCAATATTAAAAGAAACTATGGAGGTTAGAAGATGGTAAGTCCTTCGTTTACTATAAAAAATTATTTCTTTGTTCGAAATTCGTTGCATTCTGTTCTCTGAAGTCTAATGTTAATTGAACTTTTACCATACCAGAGTGATACTTATTAGTATTCATGAGGCAAATTAAATAGTTATTGATCAAGTGTTTGTTTTGTTGATGTCTATTGTTCATCATTTTATATTCTGATCAACAGAATCTTGATGCAAGGACGAGAAAGTCATCAAGCATGAAAGCTCTCGCATTCATTTAAGTCCAGACAAACTTATGTTAGTTGTATAAGTCAGCTCAGTCTTGTGGCTGTTTAATCTATTGATTTGTGTACAGATCACGGTAATGTTATTTTTGTGTGTTGGTTACAAATTTTAAAGTAATTTATTTCAATGGGAAGCCTATTTTGTAATCTGCGCAGGGAGGTTGGTCGGGGTGGTGGATGACTCAAACAACACAGGACTTTCACCGCGGAGACCTGGGATTTTGTCCGTTCCTTTCCATAATATTCTCTTCCTATCCACAACCATCTAGTTGTGGTGGCCCGCGTTTGGTGTTTCATTTACCTGTTGTTGCGTGTCATAGAGACCGCGGATCGTGTTCCGGTGCGGGTTGTTGTCACTGCCCTGCGTGTGCCATTTGATTTCCCCGTCGTTGCGTGCCACAGAGCAGCTCAGTGTCATGGCAGTTCGTGAAATATTTCAGGAACTGGTGTGAGACTGGGTTGTACAGTATAAGTACATTCATTAGTATTTTTAACCCTTGTGTTGTCCTCGGGTCAACTTGACCCATTTCAAGTGTTTTATTTCAGAAAGATTAGATTTCTTTCAACCAAATTGCCAAAACAACATGGATGATTCCATACAACATTCTTCAAGTAAAATGAATGATTACTTTCATTGAATTTTTTGGGTGTTTTATTTAATCTTATAGAATTTGAATTCTTTTTTTTATGGTTTCAAAACAGTATCCTGACTAAACTTTGACATATACCCATCTGTGATCCACTCAACATCCTCTGATTTTAACTATTAGTCAAAATAATTAATAATTTCTGCCTTTTTAACTAAAAACGTATGTATAATTTGGTACAAATGAGGTGTGTTGACCATCAATTCCACGAATAAGTGTAAAACCTATTATTAAACCAGCTCAGGTTTTAAAAAAAGCGCCAAAAGCTGGAAAAAGTGACAAATAAATCAGAAAAAAAGACAAAAATAAAATTTTGATATGGAAGGACAAGTTTATGGTTAACGGGAAGACAACACAAGGGTTAAGTACATGGACTGGCTGTCCGTAAAACTGTTGGAGTCAGAGAGGTTGGAGTTTCTTTCTCTTTCACGCCTCCAGTTTTCCACTTTGGATAATCTTTCTCTTTCTCTACAGCCCTTACCATTACCCGCCCTTCCTCTTCCTCCAGTCGTGTCATCTTGTCCATACCCCACCTATCTGTTCGGCTACATCTCCAAGATGCTGTAATTTCCTTGGCCCGGCTTGATGTTTTATTGTGAGGCTGAAATTGAAAATGGCCTGTAATGGAGCGAGCTTCGTAGCCCCGGGACCAATTCACAATCTAAATGACTTGCTCCTTTTCAATGGCATCGACTGGAGGGGTCTTTGTGCAGCCTCGTACCTAATCAACCTCTGGTGTGACCCCCAGCTCTCAGGGGCCGCTGTCGGATTAATGATAAAATCATTGGTTCAAACAATTATTCGACCTGAAATGGCTGGCCATTTAATTCTGAAAATTAAAGAATGTGAAATTAATTTTTCTCTGCGCCGTGTTGTAGCAGCGCCACTTATGGCTGAACTCTGCCCCCTACGCTCTTGATTTCATATGAAAGAGTGCTTTTACTTTATCTAGTTTCTCTCTTTTACCATTTTTCATATCCTCCTCCTGTGTGCATTGTTGCAAATAGCTTCCCAGGTGTCAGAGTAGCAAGGCTTCAGCTATGTGCTTGTCTTTCTGTCCTTCTGTCTGCCCATCTGCCTAACTTTCTTTTTATTTGTCTGCTAACCAATCTTTCTCCCTGCCTGTTTGGCTATTAGTTATGTTCAATAAATGTTTGTTTGTAGTGTAATCAACAACAATATTGCATTAAATGTGAAGAGTAGATGATATGAATAAAAATAGGGTTGTTATTTTATATATATATATATATATATATATATATATATATATATATATATATATATATATATATATTTAATTAATTAATTAGGACACAAACAGCCACATTTAGGTAATTTGGACGATTTTTGATAATGCGCTACAGAGTCTGCTCATCAGTCCAAAACTCCTGCCTCTGTATGCTGTCGTTATGTAGCTTTACCCCTTGGGGTCAGAGTCCTAGCTTGCTGGAGACATCTTCCACCCCTTACAAAAACGGTAGAAGTAGAATAATTCTTGTTGGTGGTCTGTACCATGGAGATACAGAAGCAGTTAGATCTACATAATAGTTTTCCCTCTCTCCATTGTGCTCAGGTTTGTGCTGCCCGTCTGCTAGATTAAGTTTAGTTTTACTGCCTGTTGAACCAACAGCATTTAAGGCCCTATTTTAACGATGTGCACGTCGCAAGTGCCTTTAGGACGTGTCCAAATCCACTTTGGCTAGTTTCACAGCGGATAAAAATGGTCTGTGTGCATGGTTCAAAAGGGTTTTACTTAGTGTCTTCATTAATTCCTAGCTGTGTTTTGGGCTTAACATGCAATAAACCCATGTGCCCATGGTGCAAAGATGGCTTCAGGTGCATTTACTTTTTTTAACGACATGGGCGTTGGACGGGAAATTGACAACTGCATCAATTAGCAAAGACACTTGCGTTGGGCTTTGCACTGCGCCGGTTGCAAGACAGGGCCCTTAGTCACAAATTCCACAGGATGCGGAACGGCTGTGGATCGGCTCCGCTGCGTGTCTGCTCCATGCTCTGTTATCCGTCAACACCCACCAGGTCCAGATCTGTTGCGCAACGGCTGCGGTCATGACTGACAGCTGAAGTCACGAGAATGCACGAGATCTTGCAAATTCATGTAGAATCGAACCACAAAAACAACAGTTTGTTTCTATCCAGAGGAATAGAGAGTAAACAAATCTATGCTGTGTTTTCAAGGTGTAGAGGTGGGAAATATGATCCGCCGTGAGCACGTTCTATTTTATTTTAAAAATTAACCTGATGTTGTATTTGTTTCTGTGCTCGACTTCCTGGAGCAGATCCGCAGCCATTCCGCATCCTGCGGAATTGTCTGTTTATCAGTGTTGTCCCTGAGGGAAAGTTTGTTTTGCAGCCAGATGAAATGTATAACCCTTCACAGACTTAAATATAAGATACATAATACATACATCAAACATGCGATCTAAGTGGGTTACAACAAAATGAACACAGGGGGCTTTATGTTGTTGTTTGGTACCTCATCCTCCTGGGGGCTCTGTGTCAGAAACATCTTTCTCCAGTCACATGCTGTAGAAATAAGTAGTGATGAGTCTAAACTGGAAATCAGGACATATTTATTACCATCAGCGGACATCTTTGTCAACATCTCCATAATATTTTCCCTTCATTTTGAATGACTGAGTTTTGTGTTGCCCTCTAAAAACATAATTACAAGAGGTAGTGGGGCAATAACTATTAAATGAGACACCACTCTTCTTTTCTACGCCGAAAAGAAACCATGTTTAAAGGCATATGTTAAAGAATGTAGAATCTTTAACGTTTTTCTAGATCTTATTGTATTCTGTACCCTCTAATGGCCGGATTGTTTCTTGACCTATTTGCAAAGTGTTATGGGTATTGGATGCTGAAAACTCCTTTTTGGAGGTAGAAGAAAGCCTAAAGTGCCACAATTGTGAAAAAGATGAGTTATGAGTTGGGATACCGTGATGTTTTACTTAATGAGGATAACAAAAGACGTGTTTGCCTGGAGATCTGTTCATGGTTTTTCCCTTCCTCTCTCTCGAACATGGTAAGTAAGTCTCAAAGATAGATGGATTATAGATTGTCCGGCTAAACTCTGATGAGCCCTGCTGTGCACTTGTGTCCGTCAAACACCACTTGATTACTGGCTGTGTATTCATCATCATCGTCATCATCATTATCAGTCTGCTCTCCTCTCTTAAGTCTGAGACAATGGGCTCTCCTAAAAGGCTCTTATTGAACTGGAGCTCACTAGCCTTTGCAGCCACAGCCGGGTCCTAGGCATCTTCATCCGCCTGCAGTATGGCTAGGTAATTACCCAGGGATTGATTCCCCTAACAGAGACCATTTCTTCACCTCCTGCAGAATCACTAAGAGGCTTATAATAAGCCCTGCTCACCTCCATAGCTTCCCAGCTAATGTCTCGGCGAGCAGGAGCCTCTATTGACTTGTTGATGGAGATGCTGGAGCTATGCTAAATGTGGCGGAGCAAGGGGAGGAGACTCTCTCTTCACTGTAGAGACTTGATTATTAAAAGGCCGCCTAGTTCTGTTTTCATCACACCTAAGATAAAATATATATGTGCCAGAGAGATTTCTTTCAGAGACATGAATGGAAGGTTTTTCTGGACTTAAAACAATCCTGGACCTTTGCCCCCGTGGCTCAGAATTAACTTATGATGTTGGTGACTTATAGAAGGCTCTGGGACAGTGGTGAAAAATAACTACATTTGAAATGGCTACTAAACTAGAAAGGTTTGAATCCTGTGTTGTTCGTAAAAGTTTCAGGGTGTCAAAAGTCAGTCAGGTGACCAGAAAGACCTGAAAGTTTGGCTCACGTTATGCTCCCTTTAAACAAAAGGGCCTTCATGGCTTTGCTAATTATAATTCTAAGGATGCAGCAATTTGTTACTTCCAATCTGCCAGTCAGCAGCGGGGCATGAAGAGGGCCGAGAGCCAGAGAGAACAGAGGCATTCATTCATTCAGTGGAAGCTGGACCAAGTAACAGAGGACTCTGTGTGTGTGTGTGTGTGTGTGTGTGTGTGTGTGTGTGTGTGTGTGTGTGTGTTAGAGATCAAGCTATCTTCCTGTACATCTTCATCACTCATATCAGCCATTCAACCATTCATTGTAAAACCTGAAGTTAAAGGTTGCTGCCAATGGTTTCTTTAATTATCGAGTAATGTGACTATTATTTTCGTTGATTAATTGATTGATCTAAACTGCCAGAAAATAGTGAATAAATATCCATCACAGTTTCCTGATGCCAGGGTTGAATCCTTCAGGTTGGTTATTTTTCTCCAATCAACAGTCCAAAACTCAAAGCTTATATTCAACTAACACTAACACACAAGCGTAAGACAGGTAGCAGATGGTCACATTTGGACCCAAAATATAAGAGCTGAAACCAGTGAATGTTAGGCATTTTTTTACTTTAAAGGTTTTAATTAAACAATTTAAAGTTTTGTATTTAGTTTCAGTTGTTTTTGAAGTTACTGTCAGACTAGAACAAGATAACTCAGGCCAACCAAGGCTAAACCTGGTCAGCCAAGGTCAATAATTGCCTTAAATCCGTCAGAAATACACTGTACATTTATCGTAAAACTGATCCAACTTTCTCATCAATTCTTGTAGCTTCTGCTCCTTAATTACCCTCCCTGAAACTAAAATCTTGAAGAAAATACTGCTTCTTTCTTTTCCTACAAGGTAAAATGTAAGTAATCTTTGAGAAATCTCAATATGATCACAGTGAATCTGCATCAATATTTGCATCTTCAATGTACATTTTCATTTTTTTCAATTGATAATGGATCGAAAACATTCAGGGTTCCTGAGCTCGTTCAGTAAGTGAACACATTATTGTAACTGTGATGAATGAAAAGAAGTATTCTGCAATGTGCTGCAAGTTCACAAGCATGGAAGGACAAAGCAGACACTGTCTTTCTTTGGTTCCTCTTCTCTTCTGCTCTATAAGAAGAGCAGAACATGTGCTGACCTGCATTTATTTTTTATACCATCAACAAGCCCCTGAACTACTACTGTCCCAATACAAATATACACTTAGGAATAACACAACATTTATTTTCTCACTCTTAGATTGCTAAATTTAAATGTTCAGCACATTCATACAAGCTCTTCTCTTTTAAGGTGTTTTCATTTCCTGCATTTGCTGCTCTGCTGTCTCCTGAAAGGTATAAACATTTTCTTTTTTGCCAACGTGCCCGATTTTGTGAACACAGTGCAAACTGCTGACTGTCAGTTTGTTTGTGTGTGTGTTGTGATGATTGTAACTGAGCACAAACATGGTCTCCCAAAGAAATAAGACTTGTTAACCGCAATAATAGTTTTCAATAGGAGGGGACATTTTCGAGAGAATTTCTCTCACTACTTAAAAGTCTGCAACCTTTTGTGGAAGGTTTAAGCAACAAAATTTGGCAGCAAAGTAGTCGACTGCAATTAGCCACTGAATTCTTTCAGACATCCTCACTTTCTTTAACAACTGCTCTGTCCCCTCCCTGTCTGTTTTTCATCCCTTTTTCTCACCCGTCCCACCCTACCAACTGGGACAACCATTTCCCTAATGAGGGGGTCGGTTGGGAAAGCTGTGGGGAGTGAAGCGTGGATGTGACCTCTGGCATAGTTGGACACTTATTATTCATGGGACGGGGCCCTGTTTGTGAAAATGTGTGAGTGTTTGTACTCTGAGTAAAAGTATTGCTGTAATGCTGCATTAGGTGTCCTGCAAGCTAGGAACATATATTCATGTTTAGGTTTGTTGATGTTTGTATGTAGGAGTGCTACTCAGCTGTTTTTTTCTGAGTGGCTTGAAACTGACAGTTTGTGTGTGTGTGTGTGTGTGTGTGTGTGTGTGTGTGTGTGTGTGTGTGTGTGTGTGTGTGTGTGTGTGTGTGTGTGTGTGTGTGTGTTGGGTGGGGAGCAGGCAGTTTCTAAGGCAGCTCTGTCCCGCTCTCTGACTGAAGCACATTGTTCCAGATCAAGGGATGGGAATGGGGCCCTTGGCATCAGGGGAAAGATGAACACACACTCAGACAGACACACACTAAAGACACGCACAAATACAGTATGAACAAGAGGAGCAACTCATTATGACACAACCCAGCATCTATTAATAGTGCATGTGACAGGCCAGTCAGCGCCAGTGTTGATAGAAAACACAGATCATCTGACTCACATGTTCTCTGCTCCACAGTCTGCTGTTAAATTGTAAATATGTTATGGCTTAAAAGCACTTGGGTGGGTTCCAAACCGCTTCTTCTTCCTTCCAATGTTGAAGCTGACGTTGCAGTTAAAATTCAGAATTCATCAAAATATGCAAATATATCTTGTATATACTTAATCCAAAATGCACAGTAATATCATAACATAGGCTACATCATGACCAGAGGAAGTTCTATATACTACATTGTTTTGGCACCGGTGCCATAGCTATTAAACAAAACATAACTTTTAATAAGATTGATCTATTTAGTATATTGTATTGTTTTTTGTGTTAAGATAAGTCAGTAAGAGCTTAAGCAGTTTTAAATCAGAAGTAATTAAAAAAAACAAAATGAGCAATAGTTCAAAGTGTATTCTTGACCTTAAAAACAGCAGTTGAGAAAACTTTCAAACTGCAAAAGAAAACAATTCCATGACAACTGGGGAAATAATGAAGATCATGTGATATGATCAAAAGCTCCTGAACAGCTATTAAAAGGTCCTTGAAGTGAGATTGTCTTCTCAAATGATAAGCAATTTCTTGCGAGGCTTTTGGAGAAGCTGGGTATCATACTGTGTTGCATCTTTATTTGTATTTGCAGCATTACATTAACATTCATTTTTCAGATACCTGTGTCCAAAGCAAAGTGCGTTTTAATCAAAGAAGAATCAAGTAAACTTCCAAATAAAGCTAAAACTTGCAAAAAATATTTTTTTAAATTAAGAAATTGAATGATAAAAAGTATTTTTGTTTGTGTATATATTTATCACTTATTCCTTACCCGATAATGATTGAAAGGCGATTTAATGATCAATGGTGAATTGAAATTTCATACGTCAACACTTTGTACCATCACTGACAGGTGAAGTGTTGTTGCTATGGACACCAACATCATATTTTTTTGCACTATATGCAAGGATGTATTACTCAACGGGCCTTCCATGCACAGGGCCCTATAGTCTCATAATCCGTCAATGACTTTATGAATTTTATAAATCAAATTGTGTGTGTTCACAAAGCAGGCCTCTTCTGTGTGTGTGTGTGTGTGTGTGTGTGTGTGTGTGTGTGTGTGTGTGGAGTCTTGGGACAGTGTAGTAGTTTTGGCCTCCCACTTCATCACATGGTTGAGGACGGGTCAGCTGTGGGTGGCCTGAGTAAAGGTCAGCTAGCTTAGCAAGCAAACAGGAGGGGTGTGTGTGTTTGATCAGACCATTCTCTGTGTGTGTGTACATGTGTATGTGTCAGACCTTGGGACACAGTGCTTTCTTTCTCCTCCTGAAGCAGCAGTGGCTTCTGGGTAATGGTTGACTCAACTTTGTGTCCCAGACACCACACACACACACACACACACACACACACACACACACACACACACACACACACACACACTTACACTTCCTTTCTCCTACCTTCCCTTCCCTTCCAGTAAACCTTCTCCCACAACTACCACAACCACCACCATGGCAGAACATTCAGAGTTACCGTGGCGTTTCCTCTGTGTTTTAATGGCATCCCCCTGACCTGTGACATCATCAGGGGAAGTGACAGTTGATTGGTTTTCCGGTAACCATGACGCATGATGATGAAGGGTTGCTGTTAACTAGTAGGGGCAGGACTGGGTCAGTAACTGTGGGAATGACAAAGTAAGCTGGAATGGCTGTAAATTAAAGAAGGTAGAAGTGTAGTGAAGTCAGGAATGACATAATTTACAACATAATAGACTGTGATGTTCACACAGCTAGTTGTTTAAAAAAACATTAAAGTGGTTCTATAATCACTGTTAATCATAAGCTTATTGGTTTATTCAATTGTAATTAGTGCTAATTACACTAATAGTAAAATGTTAATATGCTAAGCATTACAGTCTTTGAATAGCAGCTAAAGGGGTCGCTAAATGCTGCAGACATTAACCCTCGTGTTGTCTCCCATCAAAATTGAAAATCAACAATTTTGTAGACATTCCAAGCAGCACGTTACAAGGACATACTGTACAAATAAGTGTACAAATATTAAATATTGGCTATCAGGGTGTGTTGAGTGGCAGACACTGTGATGATGATTTTGAGTAGCATTCATTTATTTAAACAAACTGTAAAAAACATTTTCTTGGAAAGAGTTTGCATAGAAACCTGAGGTAGCATGTACAACACAGTGAGTGGTCTCATCCTCATCTTCATCACCTTCGTTTTACCATCTTCACCCAGACCTGCTCAACATGGCTGAGCCTTCTCTCTTTCTGAGTGTGTTGGTCTGTCTCTCCCTGGCCGTGTTGATGGCGACAGGAGACAGTGGCGTGCTGGCAGGTGCATGCCACCAAATTACTATCCACACAAACACACACACACACACACACACACACACACACACACAAAGCAGGCCTCTCCTGTGCTGAGAAGGCTGCCATTATCATATCAAAGCGTCTCTCACAGAGACGTGGCAGCGCTTCAATTTAAGCAATTAATGCAGAGAGAGACTCTGTCACACAGCCCAGCATCCCCCATCCCTCACACACACACACACACACACACACACACACACAAACAGGGCTCTCTTGTGGCACTCTGAGACAAAGGTGTTGGGAAGCAAGGATCCATATTCTCAAGGCCATCGTGCTGTTTTTCTCTCACTCCTGGTCCTGCCCCCCCGTTCTGCCTTAAAGTGAAACGACTCTTATTCACACTTAATTCCAGGTTTTACTGAGATGTTCTTTGGACATTTGGTCCTACTAGTAATACCTCATGCTTGCAAATTAAATGTATAACTATTATTGTATATATCATTATATATCCAGTGCTGTTCTATAGCATAATGCACCTGCATGAGTTAAGCAGGTAACTCCTTTCTTCTTGGTTTTCCACTATGAAATAATTGGCGGAGCACTGAGAAATTTGCCTGCTGTGTAATAATGTTGACCTCCTCACTTTGACCTGAAGTCCAAAATGTGTGTCTGCTTAAATAACCTGAACATTGTTGCATTTCTGTAAATGAGAAACTGGGTTTAGATAATTCAGGTAAAGGATTAAGACAATCCTGGTCTAACCCTGGCCATGAATACAAATTGAAACGTTGGTTTCTAATACAGTTTTTTTGGGATTGCATGAAAAAGACTTCAGACTGGGAAATTATCACTGTGGTAGAAGTGTAGAAGGTTGAAAGGAAAACTCATTACTGTAGTGTCCTTGTAGCCAAAATAATTAAATACAAAGTCCGAAATTGAAATCCATCAGACTAGCTGTTGAAAGAAACAACAGTGGATTTATTTATCAGATTCAACAACACTGTGTTCCTCATCACATATGGATCAATCACTTGAGGCAGCAATCAGGCCTTGGGCAGCTTGAAATGCATGGAGGAGCAACTTGTGTTTACCGCACACTGTACATGCAAGGTCTTTTCCACATCATATCAAACGTGCATGCAGCATTTTTCTCTGGAAACCTTGTGTTTTGGTAATGTGATTTGAATCGTCATGATTTGTTGCGTGTGTGTGTATGCATACATGTTTTTTTTTCTGTGTTTTAACACAGCAGATGAAGAGCAAAAGGTGCTGATCTATTTTAGCTTTTTTGCTTTATATACTTCCTTTTGGGCAAGTTTAAAACATGTAGCTCTCTTCAGACACAATATTTACGTTAATTGGTCCATCTTAAAAGCAACACTACATTATGTCAGTGTTGTGCAGCAGCTTTGACAGTATTTTATCTTTCCACATGATTTTGGGGACGCAGCAGCATTGCTTCCATTTGTATCCCCGAGTCCTGCAGTCCCGACTCAGGTTACAAGCAGGATGGAAGGACTTTCGACATGCTATTGATCTAAACGTGCCCAGGAGGATCCTCTTTGAGCCAATCAGTCAGCCTTTAAACCTGAGTATCCACCAATCAGTAGGCTCATTGTACCTTTTCTTCCTGGTTAGGAGAAATTGGCCCCTGTCATTTAAGCTTTTCAACAAAATCTCTCCATCATTCATCCCCCTCTTCCTTTTTTTTTTGAGACGAGACACTTTATTAGACACAGCTGTTCAACTGAACTCAGCAAGGCCGGGATTCACTGCCAAGAGCCTTCCTCTCTCTCGGCTGGTCTCTGTCTCTCTCTCTTTCTGTCAGGTGGGATGTAGAGGGATGAATAGGCAGTGATGGGGAGCAGCTATGTAAGGCTGTTTGCTCTGCAACCTTGGCTCCGGGCCCCAGTTCTCTGCACAGCAAGCACATTGAAGAGCCTGGATTTTATCCTCTAGTCTGAATGGATACAAACTTGATGTCCAGGAGGATCACAGTCAACTCCATTACTTCAAAATGGCCGCTATAGAATGCCAATTACGGTAGTTGACAGAGAGTACAAAATAGACTAAACCTATGCATTTGCTTAAAGGAAATTTCAAAAGAATACCAGATACAAGTTGTTGTCCTTGACTTTGTCTTCACTGATTTCTCATTGCTGTAATATTTTTGACACAACCCTTGGCACCCTGATGAACTTTGAGTTTCTGCAGATTAATTTTATTTAATTGCTTTGCCCTTTCACGTAACATGGCGTCAATGCTCATGTTAATTATCCATTTTTTCCTTCATTTTCTAAGATCATTTATCATCTACTTTCAAGGATTTCTCTTCCTACAATAAGCTGTTAGAGTATACTATTTGTCAGTAGGCTATTTGTCAGCCTTGCCTACAGTACTTATATTTTCTCCATAAGTTTCCGATTCAAGTCAGTGTTCTTAAAACATGAAAACCTCATCAAGCAAGCATCTTTTCAATAACACCATATTTATGTTGCAATCTATCAAAGTCTACAAAGTGAGAGAAATAAAGTAAACAAGATTATTTTAGCTATAAACAAAAGCCGTAGTTGTTGTTGGCCATATATATTGAAATAGATGGCTGTGTATAATTAAAGCACAATAGGGCCTGATAACGTACGACACATCCAGAAAGAAAATCCATGTCTGTCACTCAGCAGAGCAGTTTTAAGGCACAACCGTTATTTGACGTACAATCATACACCACAATTATTATCACAAGACTGTAGCATGAGAGCAATACATTCCCATAAAATAAAATTTAGTACAAAAACACCATAAGTTGCAGCTTCAAATATTCTTGAATCAACACCCCTCTGCCACAGTCTCAACAAAAATTCATTCATATCATTAGTTGCAAGGCTGTTGCAGCACTTTTCCTTCCTTGTAATGCAATTCAAAACCTTTTCAAAAGCTTTTCTTTATTTCTGATGTCTTGGAGAGGATCCACCCCAGAATCTCTGGTCAAGTTTTCCAAACATGTATTTGCCCATTCCTGCAAAGCTCAGAATTCCACCTGTAAGCAAAAACATAAACTGCTCCTTTGGTTTTGAGTGCTTTATTTCCGTACTTGACAACTAATCGGAGCTGACTGACGGCTGTTTAATAGCATATAGCATATAAGTTAAACCAAAAAAAAAAGTACACAAAGCAAAACTATAAAACAACAAATTCATGAGAAATGGGCAAGATGGAAATGAAAAGCCTGTTTTCCTGTTTTATTTATCTCACTTCTAATTCTTTCTACTCATGCAAGTACCCGTGGGAAAATTTTAAAGTATGAGATTTTACATTGTCTTTTGTGGGTACTACTGTACCACCCCACAGGGGTAAATGTTACATGAACACCAACCTAGAAATAATTTATAAGGAATAAATTACGTTTTGAAAGAACAATAATTCCACAATCCTAAATAAGAGTGTAAGTGAGGATGTTACAACAGCTGCAGAGATATCAGTGATTGAATCACTTTACCTTTCTGACCTTGCCAACCGTTCTGCCGTATTTTTCAACCATCAAAATCAGTAATTTGTTCTTTCTCACTCTATCTCATTCCTGCTTTGGCTGTCTCTCTTTCCTCTTCACCTGTCTCTCTCTTTCTGTCTGTGTCTATAAGTCCCTCTCTGGTTGCAACAGCTGCTTGATGTGTGTGACAGGCGGTGCGATAGCGCTGACAGGCTGGCGACGGTTATCAGAGAGGGCTGTCGCGAGAGGCTCTGCCTGGCTAAATTGAAAATTGCAAATGAAAATCCTGCTCAGCGCGATTTTAAATTCATCAGCCATTATGTCAGATGACCTTTTGAGCGTCAGGGTTCGCTGATAAAACTCCAAACGACAACACTCGGCTCTGATCCAATTTTCGACACTATCCCCTTCCTTACTGCCTCCCTCCCTATCTCCTCCTCCTCTTCCTCTCTGTCACCGTTCGACCCAGTGCCAGGGAAAATGATAGGCTTTCAGGAGAGTCTCCATTGTGCTGCAGATGAAGAGGTTTTGTTTAGAGGAGATGGCTGTTGTGTATGCTTGTGTGCTGAAGGAAGTGTGAGAGTTTAGGGGCACCGATCGTGGCCTGGCCTGGTCCCACTGTTGTTGTCCAATCACAGAGAGGATCAGAGGCCAAGAACGTGCGAGTATTAAGAAATACAGCCGAGGTTATGGGAGCAGAGAGGGAGGTGTAAGGGTGTAATAAACACCAAGAGTAGCTGTCACTCCAAATGGCTTTTCCTGTGTGGGTCAGTGTGTGCCAATATTGATTGACATGTGTGTGTTAGTGTGTAAGCCTGCGTATCATCTCAGGAGAGGAAAAAGAAAGAACAGAACGGATCCTCTCTCTCTGTCTATCAGAAGCTCTATCCATCTGTAATTGAATTCTCTCCATCTCCCATTGTTGTTGTCTTTGTCTCTGGGGACTGGATGGTTAGAATCTTTTTCCTCAGGGGGTGCTGCGTTACAGCTTTCATGTTCAAACCTAACATATCCATCATAAAAATGGCTTAATGCTATTTTTGCCGTTTTCTTTGTGCAAGATTGGTGCAAAGTCAACTGACCTGAAGTTCTCCATGCCGACACTGAATTTTTGATGCACTTGCATTTTAAGGGAGATGTAATCGTTTTTCTTCATATTGGCCATGATTTTGTGCCCCAACTACAGTGCAAGAAGTAAGAGACAAACTTCACAGTCCCTGTCCTGTTGAAAAAAATCCACTTTGAAGTTATGGTCTTTGGTCATTACGAACAAAAGTGTGTCCTTATGAGCAGCGGTGGAGGGAATGGTCCTGTTTGTTGCATTTTCTAGACAAAACACTGCCTGTTAACCTACACATCAAGATGAAAATACTCAATTTTGCTAACTCAGAGCCTTTGGCTGAACTTTAAAAATGCATTTTTGTACAGAACAAGGACTTGTCAATTTTGTCCCTTATTCCTTACTGTGTAGTAAATCACTTCACAGCTAGTATAGTGAGAAGGAATGACTCCACCTACTAGTAACTCACATGGTTGTATTGTCACAATGGACTTAGACTCCAAGACCAAACTGCAGGTTCACTATCTGTCCCTCCAAAAAGTTTTACATGCATCATTCCCTTTTCTCTGTTTTCAGTTAATGTTCACAGCTCAGCAAGCAAAAGTACCACCAACTTTTTTATTAAGCTTAAGATAAGGAAGCCACGACCTGCTTTGAATATCTTATTTTCTGTTCCCGAAAGATTGCTAAATTTGTGTTGTTACGCTGTATGTGCCTATGAATAGTTTTATATGAACGTGTGTGTGTGTGTGTGCGTGCGTGCGTGCGTGCGTGCGTGCGTGCGTGCGTGCGTGCGTGCGTGCGTGCGTGCGTGCGTGTATACATACAGAGTGTAAGTGCACTGATCAGTCATTTGCAAAGATGTGTTGGCTCTGTCTCCGTTTACAAGCGCCTCAGCATGTGCCTACATCTGTGTGTGTGTGTGTGTGTGTGTGCGCAGCTGTCCCAGGTGTGCGTTATTAATCAGTTATCAGGGCAGTTTATTTGCTGGGTGACAAGTTGCAATTTCCCCCCTGATTCAAGGCCTCTTTGTCAGGTGGGAATTACACTGAGAGCATATGACAAAACACTTCACCTCTGCTTCGTTCCCTCACTTCTCCTCTCTCACTCAGGATTTTGCCAGCTCTCTTTTCTCTTTTTTTCAGCCTCTCTTCCCTCCCCCTAAAGTCAGGTTCACGTTTGCTAATCTATGTTTCACTGCCCTGACATCTCCCATGTCTGTCTGTCTTAAAATTCTCTCCCTCTACCATCTTTTTCCTCTTTCATATTTATTTTACCTCCCATCAACAACATCATCCTCAGTCCTTGGAGTAAAAAAAGGCGGACTGTATAATTAATCACACAGCTTGGTCTAATTAGAGATGAATATGCGTTGTCCCTCTTGTCTCTCTCTCTCTCTCTCTCTCTCTCTCTCTCTCTCTCTCTCTCTCTCTCTCTCTCTCTCTCTCTCTCTCTCTCTCACAAACACACGCACGCGCACACACACATACACACACACACACACACACACACACACTCAAACGCACACACCTCAGCTTTCTGGGCCTAATAGCAGCTGATGCTGTATTAACGGCAAATGGTGCAATCCCGCAAGAGTCCCTATTGCCTTGATGAATCTGATGAATGTGACAATAATTATTGAAGACAGATGAGAGGTAAATTAACACTGACAATGTAATGCTGTCCTGTCTGCCACTAAAGAGAGAGAAGAGAGAAAAAATGAAAGAGGGGGAGTAACTGACAGTAAGGAACACAGAAAGTAGTTTGGTTTCATGCAAATTATTATTTTCATGCAAATCATGATGCATTGATTTAGCCTAATGGAAACCATAATGGATTTTTTTTTTATTTCCTCAACATTACAAAAATGTTTCTTGCTGTATTATTTTAATAGATGCTAAAAGATTATGCAATAAAAATGAATGTGACACATTGACCTAATTTACACCTGGAATTAACATGCTGTCTTTGTCTGTCTAAGGAAGTAATTTGGAAATATATGTATAGAATCCCTTAAGGAAATATATTTGCTTAAACGAAGCAAACATTCACTTTTAACGTGTTCTCATCTCAGGAGTTTTCAAAAGTTCTCCTGTGAGTTGTATGAAAACATTGAAAGCTCTGCAGAGAAAGACAGATACAGAGAGTTAAGTGTAGCAGAAGCAACGCCTCAGCACTAATTACTGCTCTCTGCCAGGAGAGAGAGAGAGAGAGAGAGAGAGAGAGAGAGGGATGATGAGGGAGAGAGAGGTGGTGGGGGAGAGATGGTAATTGTTTTCGTCGGAGACAGTGGGGAGCTATCAGGGTAATAAAGTTAATTAGCAGAACCAACAAGGAAAGAGGGATGAGAAAAGGGCAGAGCGATGAATTTGATGATAAACGGCAGCAGATCTGACACCACAAGAAAAAAGTGAAATCAATTATTCTTATTTTAAACACACAAGAGCCGCTGTAGAACTCAACTAAATGGAACCAAAACTCCTCCTCCTCCTCTTATCTAGAGCTCATTTACACACCATACTGTGTGTGTGTGCGTGTGTGTGCGTGTGTGCGTGTGTGCGTGTGTGTGTGTGTGTGTGTGTGTGTGTTTTTAGCAGCTTTCCTTGCCATTTGTTTTTTTTGTTCACACATTTAAACTTGTCAGAATCACGACAATTAAATAAACAAAGATACTGTAAATGCCCGATGATTTGAAACCCTGAGTTTGAACTACAGGAACTCATAGGGACTGCCGATAAAAGCCTCTATTTTAGCCATTGTTGGGAGCTGGCAGGTTCAAGACATTTGGACATTTGTGTTCTCACATAGGCTCCGCTTGGTAATGTCTAGATAATTTCAGGTTTGCAATGCATGTGAGAAAGGGGCTCTAGAGAAAGTTTCATGAATTTGAAAAATCTTGATGTGATTCAACCCTAATTGTAATCTTAATCCTCAGAAACCGAAGGGATTGTGTATGATCCAAAACGACATCTCTGATTCATATTTCAATCATTTAATAACTATAAAAGACAGAAACTTATTAATTTTTGCAGCTAAAGAGCTAGCTGTCACTGGGGTGTATTTGGTGTCTTTGGTGTCTTTCTAGCCTTTACAGGTGATTTTCTATTAAGCCTGGAACTTGTGCCTTTTTTGGGATTGTTGAGCATTAAATCCAAACGGTTTCATCCCAGATTTATCCACTTGTTGTCCATAATTTATCACATTTTCTGTCATTTCTGCTGCTAACTCCGTGGTACTGTCTCCGATTAATCTCCCATGATGCATTACAAGTTTTACGTTTTTTCAACACGCACGCACACACGCACGCCACATTGTGCTGAATCATTTTCAACAGCTAAACCAAACAAGGCTGCATTATTGAATCATGTGGATTTCAATGTCTCTCGTCATGGCAACCAAACAGTATCTGACAGGCCATCACCACGGCGACGTTGTGACAGGCCAGGTAATGGAACCTGTGTCACTGACATCAAATGCACAGGAAACACTTCTGTGTGTGTGCGTGCATGTGTGTGTGTGGAAACAGCTCTCTATAGTGCTAGCATGCTTTCTCTGTCATGTCTCATTTCCAAGATGTTGTAATTCTGTAATTGTACAAGGCATGCTGAGGGTGTGTTTGTGTGAATAACATTAGGTGTGAAGTATTCCCTGCAGTGTGCCTTGATCATATAGCAATGAAACACAAAGTACATGTTGAACTCAATGAAGATAACTGTTGTCTACTTGGTTATTTGGGCGATGGAGGGGGCGTACAGTCATTGTTAACCAATAGGCAATATGACTTTGTATAGAGGAGCTCTGTAACAGCTTCTTGTTTGAATCACTGCCCCTACAAGTACAGTTTATAAAATGTGGGTTTTATTTTCATCAGTTCTTGTTATGACTTTGTACTCAAAGAGTAATTGCTGAGGTCCTGCAGAGGGGAGAGAGTGAAGAAACACGACTGATCAGACAATCATACTAGTACTAAACAACTTGGCCAAATGTTCTAAACCATTTTATTTGTAGATAAAACCCCAGGTAAGTGCACCCATGAGTGCACAAGACTATGGCAAGTATGGTAGGTAATAATTGTGTTGTTTGTCTTGGTTTCTCTCTTTGAAATAAGTTTGGCTAACCTGTTATTTCTTTTCCGGCTTCTGTGATTGTCTGACCACTTGAGTTTCTGGTCCCATTAGGGCTTTTTTTGCAATGTTGCCGTTCCCAGATCTCAGCGACTACAGTGTTACCATAACTGATGGAAATGACCCAAGCTATGTACATATATAATGAGTTAGAGTAAACTGTAGTTTTCCTTTGGGCACTGCTCTCTAGAGGTGTCGGGATGCTTAAGAAATTGTAATGTTGCTTTACCGTTTCGTTGTTTACACCCCCATGTGAGCCAAAACCCGCCACTGTAAAGTAGAATAAAGCTTTAAAGTACCTGAGGGGCAATTTGGCTTATATACAGCAGTCGGTAATAATGAGTATAAATACAGCAATGCATCCTGTGTCATGTAATCTCATCATGTAAGGCTAAGAATATTATTTAAAAAAAATTAAGGATAAAATGCAAAACATTTCAAAATGATAGGTATACTGTTTGATTGACAAGTGATCTTTGCAAAGTGCAGAAACATGGCAGCAATGAAAGCTTAGCATCATTATAGCCTGCTGCACTAGGAGGCCCTCCTGTGGCTCTTGTGGCCGACTTGGACATTAGTAAACTGAACCTCTAGCATGTCCCTAAAATACACTTTCTTATCTGGGATGTTTTCTTTTTGGGCAAACAGTCACAAATAAAAGCTTTTCTTTCTTTGCAAGTATGTTTCAGGGAAATGTATGAATGTATGTATGGACTGTGTGTGTGTGTGTGTGTGTGCGTGTGCGTGTGCGTGTGTATATATATATATATGTATATAGATCGATGGATCGATAGTTTGGGTTTGTTTGGTTTGGGTTGCCAGGATGTCTGGTCTGGGTGCGTTTGATTTGGTTGTCAGGCAGTGCCTTGGACTGATGTGCTGTTAGAGACCATCACCTGGGACATGTGATAGCTTATCAAAGGCCGAGCAGCCCTTCTCTCTCTCTTTCTCTCTCTCTCTCTCTCTCTCTCTGTCTCTCTCTCTGTCTCTCTCTCTCTCTCTCTCTCACACTCACACTCACACACACACACACACACACACACAGCCTACCTTTCACTTACTACTAAAGAAGGGTGAGTTTGGTGTGTGTGTGTGTGTGTGTGTGTGTGTGTGTGTGTGTGTGTGTTACTCTAGTCGTCAAGGGAACCCTGGTAGGAAGGACCGTCTCACGTCTCGCTTGGCATCATGGGAGACGGCTGTCACCTGACGATGCTGCCACTGCGGAGATAACCTTCAGGGTGACAGCCGAGACAAAGACAAACACACACACACACACACACTCAGAAGAATGCATACAGGCAAACACACACAGAGCCACATACACACATGACCGCTCAAACACACCACAGACTTCACCCGCTGAGCTAAACACATCGAGATTGATCCTAATTAGTGCTAATCAATATGTTGATGGATAGTTTTTTGCCTCAAAGAAGTTGCCAGACCTCCAACACAGAGAGGTCACAACATCCTCTCCTGATTTTTTTCGAAAGTCTCATAATCAGAGTACCATGAAACAATTTTTGGGAAATGTTTTCAACAGTCTGTCACATTTCCATCATTAAAAAGACAGTATCTTATGATAATGCGATAGCTTTGGTTTTACCTGGACAGCAGCTATTTGCTTGCCTTTAAGTACCATAACTGCCCCGTGGTTGTATTTATTCCTGGTTAGCCAGTGAAGAGCACACGTGAAAATACATTGTATAACACTTCAAAATGCCCCTTCCCGTATCCAGGCAACTTTTATACAGACCTATCTGTCATATCTCTTTAAGTGACCTCAGAAAGGGGCCTGCACCCTTGTTTTTAATCCCATGTTTTTCAAATCTACCATTGCTTAAAAAAGAAAAGAGAGCAAGTTATGCTTTTAATTGTGTAATCACTGCACAATGATTAAATACAGTAACAATGTACTTATCTTTTTGAACAATAGTGTAATATTTTACACGCTTTATTAAATGTATTCTATTATTAATTCCCAATACAATATTTTATATTTAATGCATACATATCACACTGACTGTGTGTGTGTGTGTGTGTGTGTGTGTGTGTGTGTGTGTGTGTGTGTGTGTGTGTGTGTGTGTGTGTGTGTGTGTGTGTGTGTGTGTGTGTGTGTGTGTGTGTGTGTGTGTGTGTGTGTGACTACTAGGAATCACACTAATTTACTACTTAGGTATTTTATTTTTTGTGCCTCAAGTCAAATTTGGCTTTCTCAGGAAGTCGAAACTTTGTACTCAAAGAGTAATTGCTGAGGTCCTGCAGAGGAGAGATAGTGAAGAAACACGACTGATCAGACAATCATACTAGTACTAAACAATTTGGCCAAATGTTCTAAACTATTTTATTTGTAGGTAAAACCCCAGGTAAGTGCACCCATGAGTGCACAAGACTATGGCAAGTATGGTAGGTAATAATTGTGTTGTTTGTCTTGGTTTCTCTCTTTGAAATAAGTTTGGCTAACCTGTTATTTCTTTTCCGGCTTCTGTGATTGTCTGACCACTTGAGTTTCTGGTCCCATTAGGGCTCGAGCTCTCTGTCATTTACCAAGATCTGTTATCTGCTCTATTGTTTTCTTATGATTTAGGTTTATGTCATACAGCACTTGCAGTATTAGTATTCTTTTTATTGCCTCAAGCTTTTTTTTTTTTTTGTTGCACACATTTAGATAATTTTACCTTTTATGCCTTTTCTGACAGAGCTAATCAATACAGTAGGAGCGCTCTAACTACTAGCATTTTTTTAAATTACTGTGACTATGAGGAGCTTTTGGAACAATAGAGAGACTTTGTGCTACCAGGCTTTTTTAATGGAAACAAAAAACGGACTTTCTTCTTTCCATTGGCTCTGCTTATTTATGACATGTTCAGGCAGAAAAAAAAATATGACTCTATCTTCAGGCACATTTCACAATAAATCAGAGCATCAGAAGGTATGACCCTTTTAACTGGATGTTAAAGTTCTACCCAGTGCTAATGCCAGTGATGTATGCAGCGTTAATCTTAACAGTAAAAAATAGTTTGAATTTTAAATGAGTTATTCTTTAGCTAACACACACAGTGTGAGAATACAGGCCTGAGGGCTAACGGCTAGCACTTCCAGGGGTTTAGGAAGCCCTGCTGTTTTCCTGCGGTGCTGCACTGTCATGTAGATATGACCCAACGATCATCTCTTCCATTCAGCATGCCACCTTTGTTTTAAGTCCCCACCCTGTGTGTGTGTGTGTGTGTGTGTGTGTGTGTGTGTGTGTGTGTGTGTGTGTGTGTGTGTGTGTGTGTGTGTGTGAGAGAAATAGTGAGTCAGTGAGTGGGTGTGATGCATGTGTGTAAGTACGTAATTCAGTAAGTAGGTAAGTATCCCTCCCAGCATTTCCTGTCTTATGGAGCTCAGTCGGTGTTAGCCAGGGTTAGCTGAGGCTTTAGCACCTGCTGTCACTGCTGCAGTTCCTCTCACTTGTCCAGACATACAACGGCTTTAGCTTGGAGATAAGGATTACTGCAAGTAATGTGTGCTAAGAGCATTAGCTTGGGCCTGGGTGGGTAATAGATTGTTAGAAAGTATCAGACAATAACCAGGAACTGCCTTTTTTAATTGAGTAAAGTTGGTAGTGCCAAAAAGAGTTTGCTAAACAAAGCTCAGATGTGTCTTGGGAAGTTTGTCTGTTAGAGCAATACATGTGTGTTAAATGTATGTTTTAAAAGTTTCAGTCTGAGCCAGCGAAACAGAAGAGGAAGGTGGACTTGATCAAGCTTATCCAAAATCCCGGAAACGGCATCCATTAACACACTCTTTCAAAACTTTTGGCACTCGAACCTCATTTGTCTTGAAAATTATGTTGCTATGCACTCACTGACCCCGAATACTGAAAGGAAGATTCTTAAATATAATAGTGTACAAAATACAATTTAAATTAAAAAAGTTCCAGTCAGATAATAAAAGCTAATTGACATCTTTTGCTTTGCATGGCTACATAAGAAACTAGGTTATCAATAGGCACAGGGCCACCTTTACACTCCTTTAAACTGCTGTATGAGTGAAAACAGTTTGCATCACCTTGAATTTCCACCACTTAATTCGTCGCCGAACCAAAATTCAATTGAAAAAGGAGGTGGAAATGTATTAGTATCAAATCTGGCAAGACATAAGAATTTATAATTTAATTTTGTGTAACCTAGAGTTAAAAAATTTAAATGAAAAATGTACTCCAAAATGAATACACCAGGATGTAATTGGCAAAAGGTCACAAGCTATTACCTAAAAATGTGAATACTGGGTTAGAAAATGTCAATCTTTTTCTACCGTCTGTCACATTCTGATTCAAATTAAGCTGAGATAGCAGACTAGGGTGCTTTGTATAATGTTAAGACCCAAACAAATTAATTAAGCAGATTAATTATCTCATAAATCTATCCAGATTATTTTGTAAACAAATGTCACTATACAGTATATATATGTTTAGTGTGTTTGCTGTATATGCTTGTCTTTTTTACACTAAGGAAGACACAGTAGTGTGGAAATGTTTGTTTGCTAATCAGTCAGTGTGTCTCAGAAAGTCTGTGCTGTGTCAATTCTGGTAAAAGAAAGAAAATGATGATTCACTTGGCAAAAGGACTCATCTTGATTGAAGGTCCATTATCATCCATGGTTGAATATATCCTACAACACCTTCAGCTGCCAGTTGTTTGAGAAATCTGTCATTAAATATTGGCTGACTGGCAAAAAAAATGTGATTAATTTACAAAAAAGCCCAAAAGTTTGTTTACAAAATGTAGTGACACAATACTTTTTGGTGAAGGAATTGCACGTTGATGTCTTTAAGTGTTATTGCTGCCTAAACCTAGCCACAACCACACAGCAAATTCAGGACGCAAACAGCGTCCTGTCAAAGTCTTTCTTTTTGTACCCCCACACTGTGCCCCATCTACCTCCCTATGAGTTTGGTGAGGTAAATAAATGTAGCCCTTCCCTTGATTGGACAAACGTTGCCATGGAACATAATCCCAGCAGTGATACGTTTTCAAATGAAACACGGCAGCATGTCAATAAATGGTTTGGTCATAGTTTTATACAGTCAATGGGTCACCTCAATGTAACCTGGAGTCACGTTGATATGCTTAAAAATATTTTAAAACAATGGTGCAAACTGTATGCTCTGTGTTCATGTTCATCATCATATCACTGATCCATTCTTCCACCTGTGGTGAGAAATATTATGATCACTGGTCTTCTGGAGACCACTGGTTTGACTGACACACACACACACACACACACACACACACATCTCTGTGGGTGCCAGCAGCAGACCAGGTAATGATGGCTATTTCAGTTTCTCTACTCCTGATGTTCACATTGACTGGCAGCCTCACACTGAGACAGATAATCTCTCCTCCTCTCCTTTCCCGCCTTGTTGCCTTGTTTGGGAGAGAGGCAGATAGGAAGTGGGCAGAATACTCTCCTGTTGTGTTTCAGCGGCATTCCACTCAAATTCACCCCTAGGATCCTCACATGTGGATCAGCAAGTACGCACACAAACGTTTACACAAACACACCTGCACAGACAAAAGAGTTGTATGTTGAGCAACAGAGGAAAAGAGCAGAAGAAACAGTTAGGGAGAGGAACAAACATGAGTCAGAGAAAACAGAGCAACAGAGACAATCATTCACGAAGAAGGGAAAAGCTAAAGAGCAACAGCAAACAGAGTACAAGGGAAAGGTAAAAAAGACTAGACTAGAAGGACTCTTGGAGAACGTAGACATCTGCCATGGCCATGCAAGGTCTTGCCCTGATGTTGTGTTGAGGACCAAAATGGAAATAAGTCGTGGACTTTGTGTTTTTATCCTCGATTGTATTGGATGTCTTTTCCTGTGTAAGGCATTCTTAATGCAATTAAATAAATCAAATCAAAAGCCCTAGCTCACAATGTTAACGAAAGAGAAACATAATTTGTGTGTCTGCCCCGTGATTTGGATCTGCTCTAAAATGTAATGAGTTAGTTCATGGCCCATGCATCAGCCTTCCACCAAGTTTCATGAAAATTGGGCCAGTAGTTTTTTCCTTAATCCTTCTGTTAAACAGGCAAACAAACAAAACATCCTGGCAGAGACAGTTGATAGATAGATAGATAGATAGATAGATAGATAGATAGATAGATAGATAGATAGATAGATAGATAGATAGATAGATAGATAGATAGATAGATAGATAGATTAAAAATTAGGATACCTAACAAAGGTAAATCTAAATAAATACCACAGTTAGCTGCTACAAATCTCCACAAAGGCAAAACTTTAGTAGAAGTCTTTGCCTCAGTAAGTAAAAGAAGATCCTCATCAAAGGATCAGACACTGTGACTTGGTAACTGAAAAAGGTTGTCATAGAAACTCATGGCAAGAAAGAAGCCTCTGAAAGTGTCAGGTGACCCTGCAAATAAGACAAAATTGAAGATGAAACTGATACCCTTAATATATAAAGTAACACATCTTACTATCTGATGTGTATAGGACAGCCTTTCCTGACTGATGAAATAAGGAAAAGATTTTAAAAAAAAAACAGCAGTACAATTTATATCCATTCTGATTAATTCCCAAGAGGCAACCTTAGTGTACATGTCGTGCTTTTAAAGCAACCGACTCTCAAAATACAATTTGCTGTAGATACAGAGGCAGAGAGAGGGAATGAAGGAGGGTTTCCGTGTTTCCTGCTGTAGTGAAAAGCCTCTCGGTGTGTAAAAGACACAAGACTAATCACTCTCATTGTGGCCTATTTCCATGGTAACTCTTCTATGAGCGGTAATTTAGCTTCGCTAGCTAACGACACAGAGCGAGTCATTATCTTAGCGCCAGGCTAGGGCCTCCTATTTAAAGATTCACACCATGAATGAACAATTAGAGAACAGATTGCTGGCCTAAGTGGGGGTGAGACAGGAAAAGACGGAGGGAGAGAGGAGACATGGCCAGTATGTGGTCACCCCATCCATCCCAGGGATGTCCTCTGTAATGCTTTAAGTTACATCATTGTTAATATTCGCCCTTTGAACAGTTAAAAGAAACATTTTTATTCAAAGACAATTCATTATTCTTACTCAGGGTTTTGTAAAGTTAAGAAATAACAGCAAGGTAGAATGAATTTACTGTCATAGACAGTATGGTAGAAAATATCAACAGTAGAATTATTTGTGTTGCAAAGTAATCACGTGAGCTTGCACATATCGCACCGGCCAAATAAAAGCGTTGCCAAATTACATTGCTGGAAAAGTTTAGCAAGATACAACTTGTTTACCGGACGACTGTGTATTTTTTTTAATTTATTTTTTTTTAGATGTGAATGAGTTGCCTTTGAGTGATTTTAAACTGCAAGAATAAAGGATGGTTAGTCTTGTTTGCATCCCATTTGCTTACAGCATTCAATGTTTTCTTGTTACCATGACCACAATATTTTCATAACCTTATCCAGATTTAAGTTTTTGGTAGCTAATGGCAGCAGGCAATGCAACGGGGCATGTCATCCTCCTTGTTATCAAAATGACCAAAATGAATGCCGCATGTTTACCTGCCACATTCCTTTTCCATCCCCTAGTAGCAGAAAGAGTGCAGGGGCGGAGGGGTTGTTTAGTTAAATACATATAAATAATATATATTTAATATAAGTCCAGTCTGCCTGACTCATTGATGCCACATCTAACTGAGGTTGGTGCAAGTTAGAATCTATGGCCCCAACTATTGCTCTGAAATATCAGTAGCCTAACTGTGTATTGATAAATCCATGGCGCTGTCCGTGGTGCTGAAGTGACAGACAGATAATGTAATTTCTACTTACTGTCTCTGAGTCCCACCCTTTTGTCAGTTTCATCTTGAATCTATAATATTCCCTAAACTGTATAACATAGCTAAAGGAGGTGGGGTTATTAAAAATTACGGAACCAAAGCGGTCCCCCCTGTTAAAAATAAACAAATTGCCTAATTTGTGCAGGGTGTTGCATGACCACATCTTATTTTTAATGGTGTTTCAAAAAAAGTATTACACCGCATAGGCTCTTTTCAAAGGCATTCATGGTGTTGCAGGTTTCAGACAATCCGATAAGCATTTTGTTTGAAGCATATTGACAGCTTAAATCTTAAACACAGGGGATGAACACTGTCCTTCTGCTGATATGGAAGAAAATTACAAATTAACTATTTTGTTGTTTTGGAGGACTTGTTGCATTAATGAGATTAGCAACAAATGAAGAACATGGAAAACACACTTATTCTCTTAATGTACAGTTCATACCCCTCATGTGTCTCCTGTCGCTCCCTGAACCCTATTGTTCTTTGGTGTACCCCGCCAATACACACACACACACACACCTCCCAAACCGCACCCCTCTCCAAGGTCAGTGTCTTATTCAAATGGTACTGTGTATGTGTGTTAAGGTTTCTCTCTCTCTCTCTCTCTCTCTCTCTCTCTCTCTCTCTCTCTGGTCTTTTGTGTGTCTCCTTCTAAAGAAGCTGTCAAGCTGTACTGTTTAATGGCTCACAGGAGGGACAAAAAGCATACTTTGTTTTGTTTTGTTTGCCTGCCATAGCGTTTGGCTGAGAGTGAGGGGGGAATGTAACATGTAATTTACTGTTTGCCCCACTCTACTGTACATTGCTTTAGTCATGCTAATGCTGCTCTTTGTCGGGCTGAGGAGATAGCCATCAATCAGCTGTCAGCTGTCAATTGGTCAAGAAAAAAGAGAGAGAAAGAGAAGGCCCCTGTTCCCTCCCTCCCTCGTCGTCCTCTCCTTCTTCTTCTTCTCCTCTGCTACCTAGCGAACTTTTGGGTCATGGGAAAACCTGGCACCTGGATCCAGATCTGGATCTGAAGTCCAGGTGGAGGTCAGGAGAAGGATCTGGGGCAAAACAAAAATGCAAAAGCATAAAAATAAGTTAGTTGCAATCTGTTTTTGTGTCATCATGATTAGCTGTCTGTGTCCAAAAGCCCTCAGAATCTTTGTTTTCTAGTGATATGACACCTCTTGAAACTTGCAGTGCCACTCACAGCTGTTAGCCGCTGTCAGCAGATGACGAACCCTTTATTATGCTAGCTAATGTTAGCGTTATAAGCTAACAGGCCCATTAGTGCCAGTTCATTTAGCTCGTTAGCCGGAGCCTCGGGGCTGATGACATTCATTACGTATCATTAGTGCACAATTAACATGCCTCACTCAGACGTTGCTCCCAATGTTACACGACACTTTTAATCATGTTTTATGAAATGTTTCCGCCGGCATGACATGATTTATGAGTTTTACATGACAGGGCGTTCATTACATTAACCAGTTGTAATCATAAAGTCTGCTGCAGACTGATTCCAGGGCCAACGTCACAATATGGCTCTGTCCTTGTGACTGAAACTTGAGAAGTAGTTTATTTAGCAATTTAAAAAAAAAAAAAATTCTTCCATCAATTCACTTCTTATTTAATTGCTTCCTTGACTATTAATCTTTCAGGAATGCAATTTACATTCTGCAGCACATCCCAGTGTGTCAAGGTAAAATTTCTAAAGCCGATTCCGTCTCACGTGTAATAGATTAGTACGTTCAGGATAGTGACAGTGGAGATGAGGTGTGTCAGAGTTCAACTGCTTTGGAGGTTAGTTTTGTAGTCCATAGTTGCTACCAAGTTGTTTTGTGATTATTTGCACTGATGAGTCAGTTTCCATACAGAAACTGTTGATTTTGACTAACTGTGGCAGCCAAATGCTTTGGAAAGGACATTAATGCAGGTACTGTGCTTAAGTTCAATTTTGAGGTACTTGTACTTTACTTTATTTCCATTTTCCATTGGTACTTTTACTCCACTACATTTCTGAGTAAAATGTTGTACTTTTTACTCCTAATGACAAATAGTTACTTTAGCAGATTATGATTTTATGTTTGAAACATATGATCACTTACCAATTATTTATATTTTAACATATGATGAATTGCTATAGATTAAACTCCCCAACAGTATATAAAATAGATAACCTTTACCTTTACTTCTGAGCAACATTTTGTTCTGTTATTTGGTTTTAAGATTTTATTTTTTCACAGTTTTATGTCAACTTTTACTTATTAATCTCGAATGTTTGACTAAATGTGGATTGATGGTTTCATGTGTCTTTTAGGGAGATTTTTGATGAGTTTTTAATCCAATATGTAAAACTGACCAATACTTTGGGAGTTTTGTATGGTGTGTTATGCTACTTACACTTTACTTTAGGACATCCTCAAGTCAGTTTCTTGAAGATCCTTAAATATAAACCTAAATTTAGATTAGTGCTGGAAGATTTGGCTGAAATTAAGCACACATAATAACTGATGTGTAAAAATTATTATAAAATAAAAAATATGATCTCTCAGGACTTAGGTGCGTGCTCCAAATAAAATATCAAATTAATATAAATCACAAATAAAATGATTAAATAGACTGTCACTATCACCAACGATCACTGTTATGCATTACAAAAAACTCTAAGAACTGTTCATTTTTGATTGAAAACACAACATAACATTTCGGCAGCAAACCTTAATTTAGATTTTTAAATCATCTGGATTCCATCTAAGTTTTGTCAAGCATGTTATGGAAAGTGAAAATCATAACTTCACGAGTGCAAGGATTTTTAAAAAACAGCTGTCGAGTTGTAGGGCGCCTTGAGAGATCCTTTTATAAAGATCTAAAAACACAAATACTCCAACACACTCACACACACACACACACACACACACACACACGCACACACACGCACTCAGACACAGGTACAAACAGTACTATTCTCTTTTTCTCCCTATCACACTCACCCACCCACTGATCCACACAGAGACATAGAGAGAGAGAGAGAACAGTATTGATTTTGCTGTCTCCAGGCTGTTGAGAGTGTGTATGTACTTGTGTGTGTATAAAAGGGATTAGGGCCCTCGCTCAGCTGAGATACCATCAGCCATCAACCCTGCTAGTCCGCTTCGGGCTTTCCCGGCTGCCACATTGTCTATTCTGCTCCGCTATGTGAAAAATGTTGAATATCAACAATGGCTTTCAGTGGTGTATTGTTGAGTTTTTGTATGAACTAATCTTGCCTCAGTGAAAGAGACCTAGGGCTTGGACAAAACGTCTAGAGCCACAGCATTCCTAGCTGGCTCTCCCCTTGAACACTGAGCAGAAGGCTGGGACTGAGGGAGGCAGAGTAGAGGGGAAGGCAGCCTGGAGGAGAGGCAGGGACAGGGAGAGCCGAGGCCAGGTTAGGAGAGCCGAGGCTGGGAGTTAGGAGGATGGCGGGCCAGGGGAAAAGTGTGGGGGTGGGAGGGCGACGTGGGCACAGGAACCCGGTCAAGGTGAGAGAAAGGTGAAATTCAAGGAGGCCGCTATTAAATTGCCATAGCTGGGAGAGGAACGAGTGCTAGAAATGAGGGACAAGGTGAGGAGAATGTGTCACACTGAGGAGGAGAAGGCCAGGTAGGAAGATTAAGTGATGGTAGAAAAGAACTGGGAGTCAACTGAGGCTAGGCTGGAAGGGGTTGAAATATAAATGCACATACATTATGTACAAGTGAGGAAGAAAAGACAGTTTTCAGCCTGAAGATGTCTAAAGCCAGTGAATGTACAAATGCCAGACTATTTCAGAGGTGAGACAGGTGGCAAGGCAACAAGAGATCAACACATGGGCAGAAAAGGAGAAAAGAATTTAGTATTCCAGCTTTAGCAGTGGGGAGTCTTTTTTTTTGCTTTTCCTGCCACGGATGTAGTGCTGGTTTGGACAGTGGCCGACGTCCAATCAGACAACAGGATCGTAGGCCTTGTCATAACGACAACCATGACATCACTGCAAGGTAAGATGACTGAAAGATTGGCCGAATGATTGACTGACTCTGTGTTACCGACACAGAATAGTTTGATTGGCAGGACTTTTTGTCTTTCTCACTCTACTTGAAACAAGCTGTACTAAGAGTCAATGTGTGGGTGCGGATATAGAAAATATGAGGAATAACTGAGAGAGGCCAAAAAGAATTTTCATACACACTTTCCTGGCTGCGCTGGTCTTCATTCAGATTTATTTGGTAGCAAAATGCGTGTGTGTGTGTGTGTGTGTTGCAGCTCAGAGTGGGGTTTCTGTCTATGTTGCCATCACTGTACTCTCCCTCAGTCTGTCTCTTTTTCCTCCCTCGCTGTGTCTGAGGCTCCTGCAGATAGAAAAAGAGCTGTTATTGAGTCAAATATAATATTTTTTTTTTGCTCAGTTTGTATCGGATTCGGCTTTAAAAATATGCCTTCTTGGTAAAGGGGCCATGTTAAATTAGCAGTTTTAAACAATCACCAAGATCCGGTCGCAAAGATGGTGTTTCTGCAAAATTGACTAAGGAAGGAACTTGTTTAGGTGGAGCATTTGCACCCCCGCAAAAGAAAATACCACATTCAATATTAAAGGAACTGTTCACACACCGTAACATTAGCTATTTAAATTGTGTATTTTCGCTGTGTATCGGTCCGAAAACGTCTCCAATAGTAAAAGCCACATTCTTTGTAAATCAATATAAGCATTCCATGAAAGACGGCCTGCATTGTTTACCGACAGGGGCAGATCTACCAGGGTCAAGGGGGACAGCTGACCACCCCACTGTAGGGCCTTACCCCCCACTGCCTCCCTAACCAAAAACCAAACTGCCACTATGTCCAAGCTTGTTACAATTAACAAAACAATCAAATAACAAAACAATTCATTTATATATCATTAATAATAAATAATTGTAGATGTAATCTTAGCCCCGTGCCCCTCATATACTTAGCTACGTCCCTGCATCAAACGTGCAGAGCGGTGCTCTCACACTCTGGCTCGCACCCAGCAAGTCTGCTGCGGTGTGGTGGCCCTGCATCCTGGCGAAGACGAGAGCAACTGTGCCCCCGAACCTCTGAAGGTGAAGTCAGTTTCCCCAGGTGAAGTTTAAACACATTATCTATCCATCCATCCATCTTTGTTTGCTTATCCGGGGAGTGTGAGTATCCCCACACCCGCCTGGTGCCTCACACCCTGGGCAACTCCGGAGAAGAACAGAGTCCAACCCCTATCTAGGAGTATGGTTCCAGAACCGAGACTGGATAGAGGTAAGCCCCACCAGATCTAATTGGTAGCCCTCCACCTCCCACAGAAGTTCCGGCTCCTTCCCCCACAGAGAGGTGACATTCCACTTTCCCCGAGCCAGCCTCTTCCTCCCGGGTCTAGTCCGTCAAGGCCCCTGACCTTTACTGCCACACGTGTGGGCTCGTGGTATGGAGAGGGATGGAGTATGGTTCCACTCTGCTTCTTTGGGCTGTGCCCGGCTGAGCTCTGTACAAATCTGGCCACCAGGTGCTCGGGCAGGGTAACTCTACCTCTTCCTCGTTGAATCATAGGGTTTTTGAACCATTCTCTGCCTGGTCCCTCACCTGAGACCACTTTGCCATGGGAGACCCTACCAGGAGCACCAGGCTCCAGACAACCCAGCCCTCAGGTTCATAGGGACACACAAACCTCTCCACCACAATAAGGTGATGGTTCCCGGAGAAGGTTCAAACATACAGTACGTTTAATTTAAAGTTAAATTTGTAATAAATGTAATGTATGCTAAATGTAATGTATGCTAAAGGGGAGTCATCAACAACAGTGCGTCTATTACGTCATTTACGTTACATTTAGAGGGTTGGCATTTCCGTGGCATTATGTTACAACATACTACACAGTGCCTACTGAGACCGATCATTTTTATGTGATTTGCTAAGGACTACTATAAAAATCCATTTCCTCTCCCATATCACTTTCTCACATTCTTTACTGTCAAACTGGAAAACAACAAGTACAATGGGATTAAGAAGGCTAGTCTAAAAATAACTGTTGTGTGTTGTGTGCATTTAATAAATCTCAACTGATGTTATGTTTGTTAGGCTACTTATTAGCTAGCGGGCCCTACAGTGTAATGTATGACAAGGATAACCAGAGATTTTCACATCTTGAAGTCTGCAGGCCAGAGTAGCTGGAGATATTAGCTGAAGCCTAAAAGTAGGGATATTGCCAGCCAAAAAAATTCGGAGTAGTGTAAAGGAGGAAGAGAAGGAGGGAAATGAAGGAGAAGGCAGCAAACTGGAGAGACCAGGTGGGTTAGAGCAGGAGAAGACCACAGAAGGAGATGCAGAAATAAGTGAAAGAGAAGGGGGAAAGGAAGAATTGACTGAGGGATGAAGAGGAGGCTGCATACTCAGAGAGAGAGAAAAAGACAGGGAGTGATCAGGAGGATGAAGATGACAGAGAGGAAGAGGCCTGCAGTTACCCCTGGACCACATGGTATGTTTTTATTCTCCATCCATATAAATTGCACTACAGTAGCATAACATGTCATGTCACTCAGTAAAATGACACATTTTCAGTTTTGGGGCTATTTCTATTCTGTTGTATATGTTAAAGGGTTAGATATGTAAATATTTACACACAGTATATACATAGATTATCTACGTATGTTTTACAGTTACACTATTATAGCATTTGTTTGACATGTTGTTTGATCATAATTACTGATTACTGATAATTACACTGTGGACAAAACTAACTAATTCCACCAACTCTGCTTTCGTCTGCTTCTTCTTTCTCTATCTCTCTTCTGCCCACTTATCACACACACGCACACTGAGCTCTCTTAAAGGAGCCACCGCACAATTTTACAACAAATGATGTGACCGAGCTTAACCCGAACCTGACCATAATTTCTAAATATCTGTCCAAACCCGGCTCGGCCCGTTGGGTATCATCGGGACCCGTTGGGCTCGGGTCGGATTCCCATGCTTTACTTCCTATGTACTGTCTTCCTCTGCCACCCTGACAAGATATCTTGCTACCCCTTTGCCACTCCATGTAAAGTTTTCTAGATCCACCACTGATGCACGATCCAAATTTTCTTCAAAACAGGCCATTTTTAGCGTGTAGCATGCTAGCTCGAAGTTTGTTGTTGTTTTCTAAAATAGAGATTTGAAAGACAAGGGGTGTTCACACCGGAAACTGACCTGTATGATGATGAGCAGAGGAGAATTCAACATGCCTTGCTTAATATCAATAATGATTGTCTGAAGAAGACAGTAATTTATGGTGTCTCAATTCTACATTGTAAACAGTTTATTCTATAATAGTGTTTTTGCAAGCATGTTCAATTGTTATATCCCAACAGGAAATGGTACAATACTTTTTTGTTTCATTAGGTGATTCTGAAGGTCTTTCTCCACCATCTAAATATGATTTAGGTTTTTCTTTTTCTTCAGTTTTTGTTCCATTCTGGGGAAAAAAGTATAGATTGACAGCATACTCAGAACTCAATGGTTAATATGCATATTGATACTCATACCACTACTAGACTTGTGGAGTCACTCACAGTGGAGTGGTAGTTTTCTCACCCTGTCCTCAGTGGCTCCGCAACACTACATGGTGTGTGTGTGTGTGTGTGTGTGTGTGTGTGTGTGTGTGTGTGTGTGTGTGTGTGTGTGTGTGTGTGTGTGTGTGTGTGTGTGTGTGTGTGTGTGTGGCAATTCAGGGTCAGTGCCACGGAAACCTGAAATTGAGAGATGGCTGGCTTAACCCCTTACCCCCAATATACAGACACACACACACACCCACGGACATGTGAACAGCAGTGCAGTCTAATCGGCAGCCCCTGGTGATTTGTCCTCTCAGCTTGAAGCCCTGTCATTTCTCCCTGCTCTCCTTACAATTACAGCCCTGAACTGAACTAGAAAATCTGCTCCAATCTAGCAATTAGTCCCGAGGGCCTGTGTGTGTGTGTGTGTGTGTGTGTGTGTGTGTGTGTGTGTGTGTGTGTGTGTGTGTGTGTGTGTGTGTGTGTGTGTCTTCTTTGTGTTCCAATCCAAATAAGAAGACTAAAGTAGGTGAAAGCCAAATAGTGATTTTGTGTTTCTGAGACATCGATATGTTGTGGTCAAATTAATATTTTTACCTTCTTGTGATTTATTGTAAACTTGTCCACAGTAAAGATGATTGTTAGCCTCACACTAATTATAGTGTTTCTTAAAAACTAAGACAGCTTTCATCCTGAGCCCCTTTAGAGGATGCTGCAACATATTGCCCATGTATGCAATTATTAGAAACTTTAGCTCCATTCACACTTGCAGAACGGCAACATCTTCCTATTTAGGGCTGTAAAGCAGTACAGAAGAGTTTGTCTAATAGCCTACATATAGGCCTACATTTTAAACATCAATATATAATGTAAATACTGTATGAGGGATGAGTGTTAAGGATGTCTTAATTGAGATACAGCTCTCGTGGACCAACAGTGAAGCAAAGATATTGCAACTTGTCTCAGTCTGAATTTAGTGAAAAAGTGATAAAGGTTTTGGAATAGATTTTACTTATTTGTTAAAACCTTTTATCTACATACACCCTGAAGGACAGCACCCTCTTCAGTGTCTTTTGCTGTAAAGCAATGCAGGACCAAATCCACAATTATGCAGTGTGAAGGCTGTTGCTCTTTCTTCACATTTTTGTGTATGGAAAGCCAAATCAATTTTATTTATGTAGCCCAATATCACACATTTGCCTCCAGGGGGCTCAAGGTAATTGACTCAGAAGCAATATAGTGAAATTGAAAGTTAAAACATCACAGCACTGTTCACCCTTCAATCCTCTGGATGCAAACTGCATAAAAACAACTTTCATATAAAGTAGTTATACTTACTCAAAATA
Organism: Percina caprodes; assembly: GCA_013375575.1. NCBI lineage: Eukaryota > Metazoa > Chordata > Actinopteri > Perciformes > Percidae > Percina > Percina caprodes. Next base: position 2,742,002 of record JABXJD010000048.1, on the reverse strand, counting down.
CTCAAGAACATGCATGTAACCACTCACATGCCAAGTGATGGCATTCCTTACTAGCCTTACTTGTCCTCATTATAACAACATATGACCTGGCTGGCTGAGACATGTATTGACTATGCCATAAGCTTATAAATAAAGAGTGAAAGAAAGCCTTTGGTTCAATAGGTTTAAGGTAATCCAATGGAGAGTCCTTACAAGCTAGCAAATTCAAATGAAAATGTGAGTCTTGTGAGGATGAGAGAATGAAGTGGACAGAGGAGGAGAGGAGTGCAGCGTGGTCAGGATGGGATGCAGTGCGGGGGAGGAGGGAAGGTTTTCGTGGCCAGGGGGAAGGCAGGCCTGACTGCACAGCGACAGAGATGCTTAGTGCCGCCTGGCTTCCTCCTAAAGACTCGGCCTCCCCCCCCCCTCTCCGCCACCACTCTTTCCTTCCCTTACCTCTCTCCTCCTTTTGTCCCTTCCCTTCTTCACCCTCCAGTTCCTCCCACTCACTCTCTTTTTCTCATTCCATTCCTGCATTTCTCTCACTTGCTTAGTTTTCTTCCCCCCCTTCCTCGTCTGGGCCATTACAGACACTCAGCAGCGGGCTGAGAGGCGGGGGTATGTGGCTGGGGAGATTGAGGGGGGACAAAAGCCCTGAGATGCAGCGGTCCGACGAGAGTGGCTGGCTTTGAAAAGAAGCCGGGCGGCTTCTTAGTGCAGCGGGTGGATGGACAGACTCGGATAGACAGACAGAGCAGACTCAGCCCTTTATCCTCATCTTTTAGCTGATGCCTGTTTTGGCCAAAAAAGCACATCATCCGCCTTGTGCCCTTTCCTCTACGCCTGATGTTTTATCAAACACATTAAGATGTTATGGAAGGATAGGTGGAGGGATGAGGAAAAGAGGGTAATATAGCTGAAGGCCAGACACTTAAGAGGCTGATGGAGAAAACTTTACCGCTTCCTAAGGAAAGAGAAGCAAACATGGATGGAACAGAAGAGGGTGTGCGTGCATTTGTTTCAGAGGTTGCATCTTTTTTATGTACATTAAGACATTACACTTTAGTGTTTCTTAATCCCTGCTGTCGGATGCAGCACATTAAAGATATAATATGCCATATTTCTGCTTTAAGATCTTAGTAGCTTAGCTAATAAACCCACCAAACTAAAACACTGATATGCAAACATTAACATAAAAAATGGGGAAAACATAACCTTTTTATGTTGACTTTTTCTTGCAGTTAAGAGTTCAATGAAGAATAAAGTCAAATAATTTTATAAATCCATAACTCTGTGTGACGCTACTCTTTGTGACACACCAACAAGAACAATGACTTTTTTTTCAAAAGCTTCAATAGTAAACAGATGAGTTAAATGGATTTACTGTCCAACTCCCATCTCTTAAAAACCTAATACTCCAACCAATTATAGCAGTTTGTATTCACATTGTATTATTTTGCTCAGATGGGAGGGGCCTTCACATGATATTTTCTGCCTAGGTTTATTTACTTGTATTGGCTGTTTCTTTGTTGTGGGTGGTGTAAGAGTATAATGGATTTGGCTCCGAAAGCTTAGCTGGTCTGCAATTCTGATATCAGCTGGACTTTGATCTAATGCAACAAGCTCTAAATCCACTTTAATTACGGCAGCATTAGTTTACCGACGAGGAGACTTCACAACAACCGCAGCTCAGGGACCTTTCTGAGAAGTCAGGGGAAATTACAAAGACTTGACACTTGTGTGTGTGTGTGTCCTAATACACTTTAATGAAGCTAAAGTTGCATAGAAAACAGATTTGGAAATCAACATTGTAATCTGGAAACAACGGTGTGTGAGAGCTCTATGATGTGTTGTGGATCATAACTGCATCATAATTAGTCTTACAGTTCTGTTTATTGGTTTAGTAGACTTCTTAAACTGTTTAAGATCACTTTAAATGTTTGGGCTCTATCTCTTATTGTTTTGTGTTTCAGTATTTCCCCTCTCCGGGAACCATCACTTTATCGTGGTGGAGAGGTTTGTGTGTCCCTATGGACCTGAGGGCTGTGTTGTTGGGAGCTCTGTGCTCCTGGTAGGGTCTCCCATGGCAAAGTGGTCTCAGGTGTGGGGCCAGACAAAGTGGTTCAAAACCTACTATGAATCACCAAGAGAGAGAAATGGAGTGCGGCCCGGGCCAGGCCCAGACGGAGGGCTCGTCAGCGAGCGCCCGGTGGCCAGGTTTGCCACGGAGCCCAGCCGGGCACAGCCCGAAAAAGCTACGTGGCACCTATCTCTCCGTCCCATGGTAGGAACCGCTGAGGGTGAGTGCACTGCCACATGGGTGGCGGTGAAGGTCAGGGTCCTCGCCGGACCAGACCCAGGCGGCAAAGGCTGGCTCTGGGGACATGGAATGTTACCTCTCTGTGGGGGAAGGAGCCAGAACTTGTGAGGGAGGTGGAGCGCTACCAGTTAGATCTGGTGGGGCTTACCTCTACGCACAGTCTCAGTTCTGGAACCATATTCCTGGATAGGGGTTGGACTCTTTTCTACTCTGAAGTTTCCCAGGGTGTGAGGCGCCGGGCGGGTGTGGGGATACACACAAGGCCCCCGGCTGAGTGCTGCTACATTGGGATGGAATGCTGTTGACCTCAACTGAGGAAGGAGCATTTTGAGGAACTCCTAAATCAAGCTAATACGCCCTCTATGGTCAAGGCAGAGCTGGAGAGTGATGGGGGATTGCTGTCAATTAGTAGTCAAGCACCTCCACAGTGGCATCCAGAAATTCTGAAAGCTCTGGGTGTGGAGGAGCTGTCTTGGTTGACATGCCTTTTTAATATTGCGTGGAGGTCTGGGAGGGTGCCTAGGGAGTGGCAGACCGGGGTGGTGGTATCACACTTCTCAACCTTCCTGGTAAAGTCTACTCCAAGGTGCTGGAAAGGAGGGTTCAGCCGGTAGTCGGACCTCGGGTTGAAGAGGAATAATGTGGATTCCATCCTGGTCATGGAACAATGGATCAGATCTTCACAAGGATCCTGGAGGGATCCTGGGAGTTTGCCCAACCGGTCTACATGTGTTTTGTGGATCTGGAGAAGGCGTATGACCCGGACCCCCGGGAGATACTGTAGGATGTGCTGCGGGAATATGGGGTGAGGGGGTCCCTTCTCAGGGCCATCCAATCTTTGTATGACCAAAGCGCGAGCTGTGTCTGGGTTCTTGGCAGTAGATCGGACTTGGTCCAGGTGAGGGTTGGCTTCTGCCAGGGCTGCGTTTTATTACCAATCCTGTTTGTAGTATTTATGAACAGAATATCAAGGCGTAGTCGGGGTGGGGAGGGGTTGCAGTTTCTTGGGTTGGGGATCTCATCGCTGCTTTTTGCAGATGATGTGGTCCTGATGGTATCATCGGCCTGTGACCTTCAGCACTCACTGGATCGGTTCGTAGCCGAGTGTGAAACGGCTGGGATGAGGATCAGCACTTCTAAATCTAAGGCCATGGTTCTCACCAGGAAACCAATGGAGTGCCTTCTTCAGGTAGGGAATGAGTCTTTATCCCAAGTGAAGGAGATTAAATACTTTGGGGTCTTGTTCACAAGCGAAGGGACAATGGAGCGGTAGTTTGGTCAGAAAATCGGCACAGTGGGTGCGGTATTACATTCACTTTATTTCACCATTGTGACGAAAAGAGAGCTGAGCCAGAAGCCAAAGCTCTCAATCTACCGGTTTCGTTCCTATCCTCACCTATGGTCATGAAGGCTGGGTCATGACTGAAAGAACGAGATCCAGGGTACAGGCGGCCGAAATGGGTTTCCTCAGGACGGTGGCTGGTGTCTCCCTTAGAGATCGGGTGATAAGCACAGTCAGCTCGGAATAGAGCCGCTGCTCCTTCGCGTCGAAAGGAGCCAGTTGAGGTGTTTCAGGCATGTGGTAAGGATGCTTCCTGGACGCTTTCCTAGGGGGGTGTTCCAGGCATGTCCAACTGGGAGGAGGCCTCGGGGAAGACCCAGGACTAGGTGGAGGGATTATATCTCCAACCTGGCATGGGAAGGCCTCAGGATCTCTCAGTCGGAGTTGGTTAATGTGGCTCGGGAAAGGGAAATTTGGGGTCCCCTGCTGGAGCTGCTGCCCCTGTGTCCCGATACCGGATAAGTGGACAATGATGGGTGAATGGTTTCAGTATTCCCAAAGACCACTTGTTAACTAAGCCAAAGTACAGTTGATGCAGTTTCATTGTTGCATTACATTCATCTAGAGTTACAGTTACAAATTTAGCCAGCTGGCTGACACTGGCGTGTTTACAGAAATGTGGATTAATGTGCATTGTCCTCTGTCCCTGTAAATTTTAAGAAACTTAAAATGTCTGTCTATTTTAAAATATTGGTTAGCACATAACATAAAGAACTAGGTTGCTAAAATAATCATTACCTTACTTCTAATATTTTTAGCTAGCTACCGGCATTTTGTTAGCGTTTCAGCCCTTGGTTGTACATTGTGGTGCCAATTGTTTTCCCTTCCAGTTGGCGTGGCGTTCAGAGTTTGACACATTGCACTCTGTAACTGCCTTCAAATGGGGTTGTGTTTACCGTGCTCACAGTAAAAGTATATATGAACGCTTGCCACTTTTTGTATTCACGACCGGGTGCAGACACCCCTCTTCCTCCTAACGTTACAACTCTACTGCTCGTTTAGCCATTACTGCAATTACTCACCTCCATGACTTGCCACAAGTCTGTTCATACTAAAATGAACAAACATAAAAATGTCTGCCGCTTTAACCATTCTGCTACATTGATTTTAATGGGAATGGTTCTTCTATCAATTTATTTCTATGGTCTGGATTCCTGTAAATATGAACTTCAGGTTTTCAGAACTGTGTGCATAGTTCCATTTTTTATGACTATACAGCATAGACTGTTAATCATATATATATATATATATATATATATATATATATATATATATATATACAGTCTATGGTATACAGTGAGGAAAAACTGTAATACAGGAATTTTTCCACAAAATGTGTCCCCAAACACCCAGTTTGTAATACTGCAAATGTATAAATATTGCAATACTTTCATCATTGGGACATAGGCTCAATCACCCTTGTGTTACCTCCTTCAGTGATTGATAGTGACTTAACAGACATTTATTCAAATATTTTTTTTTTTTTTGTAACCGCAAGCTCACAAGTTCTATTTTGAGGGCAGCAAAAGTTTAACTGACATTGTTAAATTCACCTTTTTCAGATCTGTGAACAAGCAAATTCTGAACTTGTTGGACGTAGGCTATGCATATTAGCTGTTTTCTGACTTTATAATTGGTGTAATGATACCCAAGTTATGCTAGTTGTCTGAGGCTAATGCGTTGCTTGTGTTTGTATCAGAGTCCCTGGATTTATGTGTGAAAGCTGTATCAGTAATAGAGCAGCTCATTGAATCCTAATGAAATGTTTAAAAAGTGTTGCTTGAATAACATCAGTTAGCCATTCCCCCTTTCTATACTGTAACGGTCATTCACTGAGGCAATCGCTTGTTGATTTTGTGAAATCAATTCCATGACTTTAGATCCCTAAAAAAAAGCAGATTACCTAAATAATTATAAATGTATTCATTTGATAAAAATGGAGGCACGGCATTCTTTTGCCTGCCTGAGTATTTGACCTCAGTGTGAATGCATATTAGCAGAAGCATGGATAGTCCATCAAACAAAGAGGTTATACGAGATGAGAGAGGATGGTTTTATTGCACAACAATAGGTTCATAAGGCTTAAACTGATCTGCAGCATACCTACAACAACGGCCAAACACACACACATGCAGGCATGCACATGTATGCATAGCAACCCCAATCAACCTGAGCATGCGCCAACAAGTTACACACACACACAGTCAGAATAGCCAAATCCGGTTAGCCCTCTCCTAAGTCTGGCCAAGTCCATTTACTGTTGACACACACACACACACACACACACACACAGCCCAACAGCCAAAAACCCAGTGACACTCAGGCCAACTCCCCATTTAACACGGAAAGACACACATATGTAAAATGTGACCACACAGCTTAGCCCCCCAGTAAGACCCACATAGCGGACCAGCTGTGTGTGTGTGTGTGTGTGTGTGTGTGTGTGTGTGTGTGTGTGTGTGTGTGTGTGTGTGTGTGTGTGTGTCACTGCGGTCAGTACTGAGGCCTTTTCCCTGCGGATGGGGAGTGCGAATGGAGGGATGTAGAGGCAGGCAGAGAGAGAGAAAGAGGATTAGAGTGATATGGAGACAAAGAACAACAATAGTTTGTCACATTTTGTCAGAGGATTTTATGGAAAAGCTGATTTGGAGTCTGCCACCAACAAACAACGATCGGAAATATGGGATTTATTACTAAATCAGTCCGAGAATTTGCATGAAGTTTATCAACGCCTAAGTGTGTGATACTTTCTAGTGTGTGTGTGTGTGTGCGTGTGCATGTGCAAACTTAATTGACATCTTTTATATCTTTATATCATTGAAGTACATTTCAATGATTTACATTGGATGTGTAAGCACTGCGTTGGTATTTCTTTATGTTGGATACAATACTAACTTTAGTTAAGTTAGTTAATGCTTACTGTAATGTACATTATTTCCTGCTGATTTAACATGGCTTTCCATGAACACTTTTTTTCAGCAAGTGTTGGAAGTACATCAACATGTGTTGTCCTTCACTCACCCTGCATGTGCTGGAAATGACTTTTCTGTCAAAAGCATTTGCTGAATAGGATGATAAACCCAAGCTCAACACATTCATCCAAACAATACATAATCAGTATCTGGAGTCTTTTACTGATCATCAATTGTTGTGAGGTTTTATTTTTGAGGATTTGTTTTTAAAATCACGAATTTTCACCAAATACAGGCATCTATTATGTATGATCGTCTCAGCTGCTAATATCAACCTGCTTTAAAGTAACGTACTGTTGAATTCTGTGGGTTTCTTTCAAAATACCGTAGCAAACATTTTGAACCCAGGGAAATGCAGGAGTTCATGGAAAAATAGCAATACAAATCTGTATTTGTCTGTGAACCTTGTTGAAGATCCGAGAAATATCCAGTAAATGATCCGCGGAACATAAGCCAACTTTCCATCAAATCATATACACTGGATACTGTATTTGTTTAGATATTTAATTGCTCTGCATAGGAATGTGTTAAACTTGAGTTGCCTTAGATTTACTTCCTATTGCATCCCTGCTGTCCTCTAAATGCTCAAGATACTTTCATCCACAGTTTAGCGAGGCCTGGGCAGTGCGCGGAGGGTGGGGGGGGGGATCGGTTTGAAGTGAATTAAATGATTTAATGTTTCAGAGTCAGCCTCGCCCCTGGGGAAAGGAATGATATGGGCTCCTAATTGACACAAGGTCAACTGCTTCTCTCTCTCACACACACACACACACACACACACACACACACATACATACATACATACACACACACATACACACACACAGCTTTCTGTTTCACACTGTTTCTGTTTCAGCTGTCGCTCTCTCTCCGTTTCTCGCTCTCACACACACATTACAGTCTTGCAAGTAGCCAGACCAGTCCAGTGCTGGCTGGTGCCGGACAAACAAAGGCCTGTGCTGTCTGACTAGAATGATGGATGCCCACCAGTCTCATATTTTATAGGGATTTCATAGGAGTCAGTCCGTTCCCAGGCTGAGCTACAAGTCAATAGCCTTCTATGAGGCTTCCCCAAATCTTGTGTCGACATGTTTATGAAATCTTGAAAAAAGGAAAAATGTTTTATGATTTTATTAGGACTGAATCAGCCATTGATGGAGCAGCAGTTAACGACAGCTGAAAGTGATTAGCTGGGAGTGGAATGTTTTATTAGTGTCAGTATAAGCTGATTGACAGAACCCCAGTGGTCATTATTGTTCACTTTTGGAGGGTGTGGACACATTATGCACAGCAGTTGTCATATAAAAGTGTGTTTTGTGCTTTTAATGGCTTTTAATGGGACTGCGTTGCTGTGGTACCTTTTTTTTAAGGGTAAATATCTGTCTTAACAACTCATTTATTCTGCTATTGAGACCTGAAATCTTGTTTTCTCAAGACAAGCTGAAAATAAGCTGCCAATGGGGTGGTATTATTACACTTCATTTCAAATCAGCTTACTTCTAAAATCAAAGGTAATTTTCTCTTCATCCTAATGCAGTGGTCTGCTTTATTCTGTTGTGTTTTGATATTGTAATTTCTAGAAAATAACAATCAGTAAAACCTGAATTAGTTCGCCTATGTGGCCTTGGGGTTTCGGATGCTGGCTATGGTTCATGTTTGGCCTTGGATCTTTGTTGTATGTCATTTCTTCAATCATTTCCTCTCAGATATTTTGTTTACTATCAAAATAAAGACAAAAATGCCACACAAACTACTGGTATAAAGAAATAAAACAGAACCCGGGCAGCTGTGGGAAGGACTGAGCCTTAGTATACTGCGCACATGCTCAACCTGGTGAGCTCCCAGGGCGCCCCGTGTTTTCTAGTTTCACTCAGACACACCTTCTATAATCTGCTGTGCTAACCTTGGCTTGATCGCCAAAAAGGTTTGGACCACCATCGTGGCCTTCAGAGAAGTTGTAAAATTCGGTAGGGAGAAACCCTTCCCCTTTAAATGAACTTAATGTTGCAAATGCCTGGTCACTTGTGGCACTAGATTCAGTGTCACTGTTTTTGGCTGTTTTTGGCTTTACAGGTTCCACTGTGTTCTTAGTGATTGAGAATTCTTTTTAACCTGAGTCGGCATCTCAGCTCTTTGCATAGATATTCTAATACCTGAGTGGATCCAGTGATTACGAAGTACATAATAATCATTATACACAGATCATTTGCTCTTTGACACAAAAGAAAACAATGTGGAGTGCAGGATAAATGATGTTTTTCTGCTCTGTTTGACTGTGGCAGCTAATTGGTGGAGCATCATGCTGCTGCCAGTGTTGGTGGTCTCCCTCTATTAAAGTCTGTTTGGGTTTATCGCAATTTAGATCAGATCTAAATATATCCTCTGGTGTAGGTTAGGCTCTAACTGTCCTTGGATCGGGGCTCTTTTGCATTTTGGGTGTGGACAGATTTTCCAGAGGTTTGTTGTTGCACCGTGTGGACCTCTAGATCTTGCAAACATTCAAACTGGGAGCTAACCAGTGTGTCCAAAAGCTCCACCTGCAGTTTGGTTATGAGTGCTTTGCTCAAAGGCAGAGAGAGTAGTGACTCACTTTCAGAACTTGGAATAACTCCATACTGAACAAACCTTGTAAACATTTGTAGTAAAGTAAATGAAAAAATGCCATCATTATCCTGTTTCACTCGCACAATATTGCATCCCAAAACAAAAATCTAATCTGCCAAAGTTAAGAAACAGATGTAAGTCGTGACGCAAAGAGAAAAGAGTGCAGGTGTCAGAGGCAACGCCAACAGATGATCAAGGCCCTCCATGACATTTCCAACCCTCCGGTTTATAACATGCAGCAAGAAAACAGATCGCGCACATCCGAGCATCGCCGAGATGACATCTAATCAGATGCCGGGGGAGACGATGGTGTCACAGCTTAGAGAAAACACACTGATTCCCCCACCGGCTGTATTGTCACTAAACGTGCTTCTCTCTATGGACTGTAAATGATTTAATTTGAGCGCCAGATGTGGCGTTTAGATTTTGCTAGTGCTCGTTGAGAGAGACAGAAGGGGAGAGAGATGGAGGGATAGAGAATGAGGAAATTACAGGAAGGAGAGAAACAGCTTGGCAGACTGACAGCCAACAGCAGCCCAGGCACTTGACAGAGCTCTCAAACTCTATGATTGTGTGTGTGTCTGTGTGTGAGTGTGTGCGAGAGTGTTTTTTTTCCCCACTTGTGTACACACTTGTGTATCATGACAGCTGAATGAAAATCAATCTGCATCTACATCTGCCATCTTGAGTGTTGTGGAGCGCAGATGGGCCTTCCCTGTCACACTGAGCTAGCTGGCAGCCGACCAACTCAGGTCTTTCCACCTCTTCTTTCCTCTCTTTTCTAATCTCATCCTCCTCTCCTCTCCTCTCCTCTCCTCTCCTCTCCTCTCCTCTCCTCTCCTCTCCTCTCCTCTCCTCTCCTCTCCTCTCCTCTCCAATCAGATGCCAGGATCTGAAGAACAGTTTTTTCCTGCGTTGACGTCTCCAAGTCACTCTGACAGCAGATGTTTGGGGCCTTTCGAAGCTGCAATCTGGGCTCTAATCACCCTCATTGACGGCTCAGAGGGCCCCTGTTGCAGATCTGAATAGCAAATTAAAGCATTTTTAGATAACGTTTGTAATTGGCTAAATCTTTTATAAGCCCGGAGATCACACTTTTAATCTGCAGCCTAACATGACGGATCATGAAACCGAGACAGATCTCGTCCGTTGCCTGTTTTGTGGTGCGCTTCCTTGCCCCTCCAACCCGTTTGGTTTCTTTCCTGATGTATTACAGTATGTTTGATGCTTAATGATTTGCAAATCAGATTAATAAACACTAATCGTTCTCTCTGCCGCAGTTTGTCTCGGTGTCAGGCATCCCCGCTATCCTCTCTCATCTCCCGAGCCCATCTCATCTCTGGCATTAACTCCATTAGCCTGGTAATTGGCTCTCAAACCAGCGGCCAGACTCCGAAGGCCACTTAATGTCCATCTCCTTCCCTCCCTTCTCCTCTCTGCTCCCCAGTCGATCATCTACCTTCCTCAGTAAATAGCATTAACTAGTCCCGCATAGAAATCTGAGGCCATATTAGTGTTATCCTCCCCTCTCAGCCTATTGCCAGGCTTATGAGTCCCGATCGTAGGTGATGATATGGCTAAGTGGATATTTTTTTTACACATCACTCCAAAATGGGTCTCCAAATAACCCCCAACTGTCACAGATGAATATGTAAATTCTGCGTATGGAGATCTCCCTCCATTTTTTAACCGACCCAGGGAAACTAAATCTGTATTTAAAAGATGTGGAAAAAAAGCTCATCATCCCCCTTCACCGTGGGCTTTGCTTTTCATTTCTGCGTAGAAGATGAAATAAAATGTGAAGGTATTTCTCTCTGGTGTGAAAATTCAGACTGTCGAGGCAAATAGTTTTCATCCAGAAGGTCTTCATTGGTTTAGTGTTGTTTCACAGGGTCAGACCTCAGGTTAAATTCACCGCCACTGTTTAGCGGCCAATCTGTTTTTGGTTATTCTATCTTTCTATTTAATTCTACAAGCTTTCACTTCCCATCCATTTATTAAAAATAAAGCAATTTCTTCCGTAGCCCAGCTACATTCTGAGTTATTTCTGAACTAATGTATTTCTTAAGCGGTTTAACCATTGGGTGGTGGAAATTTAGCAGGTAAGACATGGATTTGTATGACATTAATATAATTTTGGTGCAAAATGGTTTGCAGCTGTACATGAGGCTGGCTGTCCTAATGTGTAGATTTAAAGTCAGATCAACATTTTTCGGGAACTTAAAGTTATGCTTTTTGGCTTTTTCCCTTTTCTTTATTGTGTTATATATATCTTTTTTGTGCATGTTATAGGTTTACAAAGTTAAAAAGCCCAAAGTCCACCCCAAAGGGACTTACCATCTCCAACAGAAAACACTGTTCACTAAAAGCTCTATTGTAGTTCAACCTTAATTTCTGTGAAAAATGGGCGTCACTTCGTAGCACACATTCTAATGCTCGCCTAGCTGCTGGCGTGGCACGTTCTCATACTCTGCTTCTGACTGGCTTGTAGTCCTTACCTAGCTACTTCGCATGTGCGATTCACAGCAAAGATGGAACAGAAGTGAGATGACTCACTCTAGCTAAAATAGAGAGCTCAACACACAGGGTGAAAAGAGGAGCTGCAGCAATGTGCAGTACAACAAAAATATGGTGTTTTTTTTAAAACCATGTAAAACTATTCGAGTACAACCTCTAAATACAATTATGAACCTGAAAATGAGCATAATATAAGTACTTTAATTCAGTGAACAGTAGGAAAAACCATTGGGTGCAACAGTTTGTTTGGTCTGTGCTGTTTGTAGAGAACAGTGGTTCCTAACTTGAAAGCCAGGACCCAAACGATTAATCAGAACGGAAAAAATTAAAACTTTGCTTTCCTGCCTTCATTTAAAAAAAAATAATAATAATCTTTTCTCTTGTGAAATAAAAAAATGTAAGTAATATTGAAGCATTAACTTTCGATTGGAGAATCACTGCTCACAACTCATGGGCATACAGTATATGAAACCTGTGACGGGGGTCTCAAGCAGAAAGGTTGAGAACTATGGTTTTAGATGGATTAAGCTGTCTAAAATTAAAGTTGTTTTGCGCTATTATGTTCATTATACGAGAGTTTATTTGCAATTGTGATTATATTGAAGTATTTGTGTACTGCATATATTCTTCAAGCTACTGCAAGGCAGGTTTCCCTTAAAGGAACAATTAAATAGCTAATGACAAGTGAAGTGATCTCTTATGAATACCTTCACCATCTTTGTCTTCACTATGTATACATACACTCACCTAAAGGATTATTAGGAACACCTGTTCCTCTCATTAATGCAATTATCTAATCACGCAATCACATGGCAGTTGCTTCAATGCATTTAGGGGTGTGGTCCTGATCAAGACAATCTCCTGAACTCCAAACTGAATGTCAGAATGGGAAAGAAAGGTGATTTAAGCAATTTTGAGCGTGGCATGGTTGTTGGTGCCAGATGGGCCGGTCTGAGTATTTCACAATCTGCTCAGTTACTGGGATTTTCACACACAACCGTTTCTAAGGTTTACAAAGAATGGTGTGAAAAGGGAAAAACATCCAGTAAGGCAAAAATGCCTTGTTGATGCTAGATTGTCAGAGGAGAATGGGCCGACTGATTCAAGCTGATAGAAGAGCAACTTTGACTGAAATAACCACTCGTTACAACCGAGGTAATGCAGCAAAGCATTTGTGAAGCCACAACACACACAACCTTGAGGCGGATAGGCTAAAACAGCAGAAGACCCCACCGGGTACCACTCATCTGCACTACAAATAGGAAAAAGAGGCTACAATTTGCAAGAGCTCACCAAAATTGGACAGTTGAAGACTGGAAAAATGTTGCCTGGTCTGATGAGTCTCAATTTCTGTTGAGACATTCAGATGGTAGAGTCCGAATTTGGTGTAAACAGAATGAGAACATGGATCCATCATGCCTTGTTACCACTGTGCAGGGTGGTGGTGGTGGTGTAATGGTGTGGGGGATGTTTTCTTGGCACACTTTAGGCCCCTTAGTGCTAATTGGGTATTGTTTAAATGCCACGGCCTACCTGAGCATTGTTTCTGACCGTGTCCATCCCTTTATGGCCACCATGTACCCATCCTCTGATGGCTACTTCCAGCAGGATAATGCACCATGTCACAAAGCTTGAATCATTTCAGATTGGTTTCTTGAACATGACAATGAGTTCACTGTACTAAAATGGCACCCACAGTCACCAGATCTCAACCCAATAGAGCATCTTTGGGATGTGGTGGAACGGGAGCTTCGTGCCCTGGATGTGCATCCCACAAATCTCCATCAACTGCAAGATGCTATCCTATCAATATGGGCCAACATTTCTAAAGAATGCTTTCAGCACCTTGTTGAATTAATGCCACGTAGAATTAAGGCAGTTCTGAAGGCAAAAGGGGGTCAAACACAGTATTAGTATGGTGTTCCTAATAATCCTATAGGTGAGAGTATAAAATAACAGATGTGTATTCTAGTCTTGAGTTACTGTTATCTTGGTCTGTACCTACAGCCGTTTGGTAGCCAGAAAACTTGCATATGTTTACGATTGAGTTTATGTCGTGTTTACGTGTATTCCTTTCAGACGTTGAGACGCACCAGAAACCTTGGACTGCATTCACACTGCAGCTTCTCTGGGCAGCTCAGCTTCTACACTAATGGGGGTGTCAGCAACATCAGGCCAAAAGACAAACAGTCCTGTCACTTATTGCATGTTAGACACCAAGGCTGCCCAGAAAAAAAACATTTGTCTTGTTGTTTACACTCTCTGATGAGTCTCTAATCCTTCAGATCCCTCCGTCTCTCCATATTTTTGCAAAGCCTTTCTATCTGTTCTATGAAACCTCTGTGTCTCATCTGAGGGATTTTAGAAACAGAGTAATTAGTTAGCGATAGAGGAGCTGTTGGTGTGAAATGATAGCTGCCACCGCCCTCCACCCCCACCCCAAGAGAGACAAATCAATCAATAACCTGCTGATTTATTTCACGTCTTATCGTCTAATTTAATTGCTGGGTCTTTTGTATCTGTGGAGTTGTGGGGGAGGTGGTGGTGGTGTTGAGGGGGAGATAAATAAAGGGAGGTTGGAGGGATGTTTTCAGAGTTGAAGAAGGAAAGAAACAGGAAGTTTTTTGTTTTTGTATGCTCATGTTTTTTTCGTCCATGCGTGGTGGAGTTTTGCGGGAGGCGTTTCGAGACACGGCTGTGGTCGGCAGCCTCTGCCGTGTATTTACTGCTGCAACACTGCCTCCATTGGTTCATAACTCTAGAAGAAAACACACACACCCAGGGGGGCTGGAGAGAAAGACGGGGAAGAGCAATCCTTCCACAAATTATCAGAAAGAAAAAAAATTAATTGGCAATATAAATGCCAGGCGGAGTACATTATGTGCAATTGTCTTGCTATCTTTCCAGAAATTAGTCTTTAAAAATGAATTTGCTGTATTAATTATCTCCTGAAATATTTTTTGATCACTGCATTAATAGTTTTGCGTTGGGGTGGCTGTTTTTTTTTTTTTTTTTAAAGGTATTCATTGACATAGGTGATTGCCTCTTAATTATGACAGCGTCCTCCTCCTATCCGCGCCTATTAATTCTTGTGTTGTGGCGTCGCGGCAGCCCGCTGCCTGGCCCTGTATCTACTAATTACTTCTCTAATTGAATTTGCTCTCTGTTGCCAGGCTGTTTTTTTAAGTGGCTGTTTGTTGCCAGGCCTCATTGTGCCTTTGTGTGACAGCTAGCTTGCTCGCTGACGACAACAGGATGCTCTCTCTCTCTCTCTCTCTCTCTCTCTCTCTCTCTCTCTCTCCCCCATCTCCATGTCTCTCCCTCTGTATCATTGCCTATAACTCCCAGACCTATGTAGTGTTTCCA
The DNA here is from genome assembly GCA_013375575.1 of Percina caprodes. Classification (NCBI taxonomy): domain Eukaryota; kingdom Metazoa; phylum Chordata; class Actinopteri; order Perciformes; family Percidae; genus Percina; species Percina caprodes. The sequence continues at coordinate 2,726,902 of JABXJD010000048.1, read as the reverse complement.
GTATAAATGAATGAGGGAAATTAATTAATGAGAGCCGGTGAAACAATTACACGCCCCTCCCCACCCGCCGCTGCCCGCCGCCCTGCTGTCATTGGTTCAAGCCTCTGTAGGATTGTTGTGACTAAGAGCCCACTGCTCTTCAACCACCAATTCAAGATGGCATGTCTTTGGCAGAATGATAAATGGCATACAGTACGGGCGAGTTGTTTAGCTCCTTTTCCATCAAAACACAGCTCATCATTGGGCCTCAGCTATATGGCAACTATATTCTGCTTTGAGATTTGTATATATTCGTCCATGTGTAACAGTTTATGTGCCGTGATATTTTGGTATAATTTAAAAGACAACCCTGTGTTGAAGATATCAGTCTTAATCATTTACAAAAATGCCTTTATCTGAGGAAGGTGCTACAGGCATGATATTGATTTCAGTGAAAGCTAATTCTTGTTTTAAACTTGATACTTTACTTCATTCTTCTGAACCAAAACTGCATTTGAATTAAGTGGCATTGTTTTCCCAGTTTGCCAACTTTTTAGGAAAAACAAGATCATTTTTCCTTATTTTTAATTTTACAAAAATGAATGTACTGTGGTATAGATCATTTTGTAGTGTTGTTGATGAACTACTTGCTATGTTTCACTGCTCCCATTTGATTGAAGATCGTCTCACAATAACTTTCAGTCATTCATTGCTTTGGTTTTTCAATGCGTCTCAGGTCAAAGCACTAAATAGTGTATGCGTCATTTGGCACGAGACAGTGAAGGCTGTTTGGAGCTCATCTGTTGAGTTAAAGAAGATACAAAGCTTTTAAAGAAACATTTCAATCTGCTATTTCAATCAATTTTGGGAAGGACACATGGTGTACTTTACAGACATTGTATCATCCTTCAGGTTTAACCAGTACTGCAAACTCCACCCTGGTACGCCATGGGACATTGAAAATAACCCCCCCAGATCAATTTGTCTGGTTTTTCCCTTTTTAAAGTCCCTGCAGTGGAAACAGGGTGGTTGTAACAGTCGTTTTTAGGGCCAGGAGCTAAATTTTGACCTTGTTCCTCCATTCAAAATGCAGACCAAGTTCTTGATTCCTGAAAAGGTTTTTTGGTTACAAAAAACTATGTGAAAACATGTTTTAGTCATTCTCTCCTAATCCCAACAGAAGCCTATAAGGGCTAGTCACCAACCTCTAGTGTGGTTGGACTCGTGTTGGAAATGTACAAATGTGTCCTGTTCCTCTGTTCAATAAAAATACTCAAAATAACCTCAAACGTTTGGCTGCAGCAGGATGTAGAACAAAATGACTGCTATTTGTATCGACCCATCTTAGTCAAACTCTGCTTACCTACATCCCGACTCTCAGCATCTTGTCCATTATCCTCCTCTCCCTCATCATTTTATCCTCACCCTTTCACCTGTCTTTGTGAAAACTTCTCTCCTCCTGTCACTCTTGATATTGATCCCTTCTCTGCCTCTCCATCCATTTCTCTCTGTCTCACCCCTCCTCTCCCTCTATTGATCCTTCTCTCCTCCTTCTCTCTCTCTCTCTGCTTGTTGCTATCTGGCTCGTCCTTTGTCTTCTTATCGAGGTTTCAGGGTTTATTCTGGCTGCTGTTATTGACAGGCCTCTCGCTCCACGGCCAACTAATGCATCCCTAATCCCACCTTTGTTACTCTGGAATGTTCTCTCTCTCTCTGTCTCTCTCTCTCACGTGCACGTGCACACACACAAACACACACACACACACACACACACACATACATACATACACACACATGCACGCATTAAACCACTGCATGAGTGTGTAAGGTAAAAAGGGGCCAAACGGATGTTGATCCATGCTTTCTATTTGTTGAGAAAGCCATCTATCAATCAAAAAAGGTGTGTGTGTGTGTGTGTGTGTGTGTGTGTGTGTGTGTGTGTGTGTGTGTGTGTGTGTGTGCGTGCGTGCTTTGAGTGACAGGCCGAATCATGGCTGAGGACGTTTGATAAGCTTGTATTGTCGGTCGTTGGTCTCCCCCCCACACCTCCCTCCACACCTCCACCTCGATAAGAAATACATTCGACTAGTGCTGATAACGGTGTCAGGAGCAGCAAAGCCCCACTCTAAAGAGACACACACACACATCACGCCACAGGAGAGGTGTCTTTCTTCAAACACCTTGGCTGTAAATGATACTCTCAACAAACAGGGACGACAACACCACTCAGATTCAGATTGTGTGTGTATGTGTGCGTGTGCGAGACGAAGGGTGTGTTTGTTCGGAGAATGATATGCGATATGGCTGGAGGATACGCTCTAGGCTTATTGAATAAGGTCTTAGTGATAGCACCACTGTGTGTGTGTGTGTGTGTGTGTGTGTGTGTGTGTGTGTGTGTGTGTTGTGAACAGCAGAAAAAGAATACAGTAATAGGCTTAGAGTGACTGAGGTAAAGTGTCAGACTTAACAAACAACACACTGCTCTCAAAGACTGACTGACAGTTGTCTGTGTGTGTGTTTGTGTTAAGATGTGTGAGCATATACAGTATGTGTGTATATGAATGTTGCATGTTGTTCAGTGTGCAACAAGCTCTTCAGATTCAGGTCTAAGTTGAGCATCTTAATGTTGTACGTCTTTGTTGTGATATACACCAGGTTTTACAATCAGATTGTCGTCACTGCTGTTTTGAAACGTTCCTCACTGAGTTTAAAGATGTCACGACCCAGCCTCGAGAGGCCTTCACCATGCGAGTAAAACTTAAGGTGTCATAGTTACTATAGAGACATCATCAGAAAGTAAAGGAATGTCATCACTGTGAGTAGAAACATTACCACCGTGAGAGGACATGTCATCAGCAATGACAAAAATGTAAATGCGACGAAACGTCCTGCTATCGAGGCCAGTTTTCACAGTGTAAATTGGAAATACACCCTGTGTTTTCAAGTAGTTTTAGTACAAATATGTTTTGTCACTTGAGACTGTGTTGCAGGGAGCAAACACATTTTGTAATCTTCTATATGTAGGAAATCTCAAAATCTGAATTGCAATCCAATGCAGTGACTTGTGTTACTACTGCTAGGTATCCCACATCTTTACAGCTCCTTTGATAACATGGAGTTTGGTGGCTTCGGTGAATTTATTAGAGTAGCACCATCCGACTTCAACCTGAGAAGAACAACAGGCAGACTCACTCATGCATGTTTTTGGGATTTAAGGCTTTTGGTTTTAAAGCTGATACCTGTTTACCAAGGGATGTATTGTACAAGTATCTGTCTGCAGTGATGGTGGTTCATAATAGTCATTTGAGTTTCAAGAATATAATTTGAGCTTGATTCAATTAAGACTCTTAAGCACTAACTATAGTGCATGGACTGTTTGGTTTAGTGTGACAGAAGGAATTGTTTTATTTGGTTGAAACGTGATACAATCTAGGGGCAATATTGTAGTCAACATATCTGCTAATTGTCACTTGTAACTGTAGCTCAATGTTTCCATGTTGTATCCACATTTTTACGATTGCCAAATGAACTGACTGAAGAGTTTTACAAATTATGTTTATATTGAAGTATTTTGTTAATGTTTATGACGGTGACAAATTCAAGTGTCTTTAGATAAATTAAACATTACAAAATGAGAGCACATCATCAGTCACACAATATTACCTTCACATTTTCACATGTATGCCACTAGAACTGTCTTGGAAACATAAAGAGCATAAAGGTTTTTCCAAAAACAAATGTTCAACTTACACCGTGATGTATTAGAATAAAGAGATCTGAGACTAAGGAGGAAAAGTATGTTGAAACTTCTAAAGTTGATGAGATAAATAAGATATTACTTAGAAAAACTACAAACTGGGTTCAGAAATGGGAGGTTAGGAACATCAATATGTGGGATATTTACTTGAAAAACAGAAAAGAGGTAGAGAGATGGGGAGAGAGTGAAACAGGTTGGGCACAAACAACATTTGCACAAGTCATCCATTACTGTAGTGAAAGAACAGTGACCTGTGAAGAGATTTCAGGAATAGGGCTGTAGCACGAAGGAGATAAAGGAGGAAAGAAAGCGAAAAAGATTAAGAAAGAGTGAAATTACCAGAGGGCAGGAGAAAAGAGGGTTATTGTGCATGTGCATTAACAGGGTGTATGATGAAGTTAGTTTTTTTGTGTTGTGTGCAGTGACTAGGGGCGAAGGAGTCAGGGAGAGTGAGGGAGGAAATCAATGGCAAATTACACATGCTCGGCTGGCCCATTGTACAGTATGGCCGCTATATCCTAAAGAAGGCACTTCCAAGAAGATGCAGCCAAATGGTGGATGGCCTCTCAAGATCATTTTTATTGATTTTGAGGGGCCGTCAATAGAGGAGAGAGAGGAAAAAGAGGAGGTGTGAGTGTGTGCTTTGAGGTTGGGATGTGTGTCACA
>JABXJD010000048.1:2485000-2717500 GCA_013375575.1 Percina caprodes | reverse complement strand
ATCCGAGAGATTCATTCTCATTCAAATTGGCCTGTAAACAAATCCAGCGGTGGCCGGGAGAGAGATGAGAGAGATGAGTGTATGATGGGGAGAGTGTGAAATATCTTGTATGTATACATGTGTTATATGTGTGTGTGTGTGTGTGTGTGTGTGTGTGTGTGTGTGTGTGTGTGTGTGTGTGTGTGTGTGTGTGTGTGTGTGTGTGTGTGTGTGAGTGAGAGAGGCACAAATATGCATACAAAATTGAACATTACAAAAAAGCACATTTTCTCACTTATGTCTGGTATCTGCACATGGTTCAGTTTTATTTGTCCAGGTTTTGAAATCTCGGTATGTGTACATTCTGGCGCTGCTCCAACTGACTGGAAGGCAATGGAATTTTAACATTAAAATCATTGCTTGTTTCATTAAAAGGACTTTTTTGCAATTAATTATTGATGTGTTATTAGGGTATGATAGATAATAGAGATTTGTTCAGGGCCTGAAATAAACACCCAACCATGCGCCAAGTGCAGGTGAAGTTTGCCATTGTCAGGTAAAACTGTCAGTCTACCTGGCAGCTTGGCAGCAAATTTGAGTGATTCAGAGTTGTTCTTTTGCTCCACAACACATGTAACGTTATCTTACCTGATGTGTTTTATCCGGGGAAGTGCAAGATCCGCTGCTCATTTGAGTAACATTACATCCCCGGGACGATACACGGAGACATCGTAGCTTCAGCGTGACGTCATCCAGGTGACATTGAAGTCTTTAGTCTTTTATGTATTTTCACAAACTTATACTTCAACAGGTTAACATGAAACTGAGACTTTCTTCGGTTGAAAAATGTTCTTTTAAATATACGAACATCATATTTGTAATCCATGGCTCAATTCAAACGGGATCAAAAAATAATTTGCCTCTCCCCGTTAACTCCCATTCATATTTTTTCCGAATTAAGGTCCCAGGGACCGGGACTAGAAGCGTGTGACAGATTTGCGACAGATTTGAGCTAAAAATGTGGTAGCGCATTACTGGGGGGAAGGGGCCGGCTGAAACAAGCAACCAACAAAAAGATGAGGATGATTCAAAGAAAAGTAAAAAAAGACATTTTATTACCAAGTTGACAGGTGGAGGAAGAGGAGTGTGTCTGCTCCTTTTTTGAGGACTCAGAGTAGCAGTCGGTATATGATAACTGTCTCTGACAGGGGAAATCATTAAATATAAAGATTTTTAAAATATGTCAGATAAAAGTCATTAATTATATTGATTTTGTTAATAACTTGACAGCACCTTAATGTGTGTTCTTAACATGTTCAAGAACAATGCTTGTGCATGTATTTTATCTTTATGAGGCTTTAAAATCCACCTGCCACAGTGGCTGGTGGCCAAAAAAGTTAACTTCAGTCCCTGGAGTTGTCTCTCCTTTTGATTGGTTGTTGGAGCTGTAGTATAAAGATGTTGTTGTCCCTTATTGTGGACTTGATAACTGTTAAAAGTCCGTAGCTAAAATGTTCCAACTCTAATACACCTGCCGATAGTGTGCGGGAATTTAACTTTTCTTTTGTGAAATTACACCTAAAAAATAATCAGCAACATTTCTTTATAGAATCAATGTCCCCATTACTCTGGATAATTCACAGAACACACTTTCAACTGTTTGTGTAGGGACTATTCATTCAGTGAAACATAGTTCCATGTGCAACGTTATAAAGATTTATTCAGTAGTTATTCAGTTAAAATACCCTTTTCACAGCAGATGTTTTGACTTGTCTAAGCAGTAGAAGCACATAGGGAACCAATAACGTCAATGATGTGTTGTGTTCCAGCAGTTATTGCAATGCAGTCAAAATGTCTGCTTTGAAAAGGTCTGTTCAACTCCATTTTAAATCGATTTGTTCTAATCCAGAACCAGAAAATGTTTGTGGCAAAAAAAATTGCTGTTGATTTTGTTCAATGTTGTGTGCTACGCAGCCAAAATTCCATTCACTTCTACTGTGTTGGGGTCAAGGCACAAATATCAGCCATGGATATCTCGAAACCTGGGGAAACGCCATTTAAGCATTTATCCTTATCCGCACAAACTGAAAGTAGATGTCCGTTGGTGTATGTGTCTATAGTGTCAAGCGACCGTCAGTCTGTCAGATCATTTGGTTCTTCTTCCCATGTGACACATTCACATTTTCTGCTCTTTTCATTTTGCCACATGCAGCCACTTGTAACACTGCAGCACATTTTTTTAAAGTCACTGAAATGACAAGAGTTTTCCTTTCAGGCAGTCTGCTAATCTGACTTGATCATTAATAACCATCAGTCAGCTCAGTGAATACGTTATATTAAAGTAGGCTTCTTCATCTGGCTGATCTGATGTTTCGATTAGTTTTTTGGCTTAATTCTGCACTGAAATGCCTGCAATTGTTTAAATGGCATATTACCATCAATCACATTTTCTGATGCTCGTCAATCTTACAAGTAATCGGTTATTATTGGTTTTGATCATTATTAGCTGTAAATCAAATGGACTGAGTTAACTGTTATATGAAGCATAATTTGAATATGATGTCAGAGGAATATTTAGCTGATCTGATGATCAGGCTTTACATGTTTTCATCCACTATGTGATCAATCCAATATGACAATTTGTAATGTCCATCAAGTAGTTGGTCAAATAATTAGCCATTAGTATCCATCAGTCAACGATAATGGTTTGGTTGGCATGAAGTGATCTTTAAATGGTGCAAGTTAGCTGGTAATTAAGTATTTAAACATAAATACTATCCATAAATACTAAATCTACTAAAAAGTAAGTTTCATCATCATCTAGATAATCCACGTCTGTAATCCACAACTGCATTAAGATATCCATCCTGCCTAATTTTATATTTCATCTTAAATCTAAACTTCTATCATCTAAATGTCTGGATTTGTGAAGTTTTACTGATTTCTTCATTGGTGTTTTGGTTTTGTTCCAACAGTTTATCTGATCTCTGTAATTTGGAAAAACACTGCACAGGTATCTTCCTGTAAATTCAGAGTAGGGGTGTAAGTAGTTCTTTAAACTATGACAGAGTTCCTAAAATTGGATTTAAAAAATCGCAATATATATCACAATGCTTACGGTATCGCAGTATATTTTATCATAAACCCTGTATCATGATACGTATTGCATTGCCAGATTCTTGCCAATAGTACAGAGGGGGTTTGTTTTCATGGTGGAATGCACTTCTGTATGTTCTTGATTAAATGAAATGTGCCTGTTATATGTAGCTCTACATGTATATTTACACATGTTTGCGTAATCATTCTTGTAATGCTCCGATGCATTTCACCAAACAAACCTTTTATCAGACTAAAGAGTAAAACTTTTAACTATGGAAGGGTTATTGAGAGATCTTTTGTGCTTTTACTATAGCTGCTTAAAGTGACTGGGATTAACCTAAATTTAATTTATCTGCAGTTATTGCTGTCTGGCCTCGTTTTTACATCCTGTCTGGCTTTCTTTAGCTGTTTTAACACAGTACAAGATTCTAATGATTATCGACCTCCTTGTTGATGATGATTGTGCGAGAGATGGAAATAATTGTTTAGTTCATTTATTCTAATGTCATAATTAAATATTTATCTAAACTATTTGAGGGTATTTGACAAACAAAACAGGGGAAAAAAATGACCAAAACACACAGTTGACATTTAGAAGCATGAATCTAAAGAGCGTAATGTTATAGAATGCTAAGATTTGCTAATTATCAAGAAGTATAACACTGAGGCTGATGGGAATGTCATTAGTTTTGCAGGTATTTGGTTAATAAATTAAATGAATAAAATAAATTATTGAGACAGATTTAATCTGTGACCCAATGATTATGTAAGATAAACCGGGATCACCAACGTCATTTTGTTGAGATTTTACTCAAAATCACAAATGTCAACCTTCATGGTGACACTAGATGAAAAGTCACTAGGATTCCTCCTCTGGAGACCATGAATTTCCATCCTCAGAACGACTCTGTTAGCATGGCTGAAAAATACTATTTTTAGATCTGTTTCTGTTTTGCGTGATCTTATTTATCTTTTAACACTAACGTTCAACTAGAAGTCCAGGCTTGTTAAACAGCCAACCATAACTGAAGAGCATTGTGGCTTTTCCTATGGAAACTTTCTGTATCTGCATTGTTTAAAAAGTTTATGTTAAATCCTTTGTTAATGGGATGCCGGTGAAGTGTGTTGTTCTGTAAATATCTGCCAGCTGTGTCTGCGTGTCTTTGGTTCCTGAACAAACTGATGCAAGACTGACCAACTGCCTCTCTTCTGGTGGTCAGCAGTTTTAGTATCTTTAAAGTTCTAATCCTCAACTTCACTTTGCCTGTCCAGTACTTTTCAGAGTTTGACCATGTCCAGCAGGTAAAATGCTTACATATGGACAAGTACTGTATGTCCACCCTAGCATTTTCAAGTCTTTCTTTATAGATGATGTTGTCCACACCGAAATTTGTAAATCAATATCAAGCTGGGCATTAAATCATCTGGTAGAGTAGAACAGTCACAGGCCGGTTAAAATGTCGTTGTTTGCGTTGACATATTTGACTGTTGTCAGACAAGTACAGTACAAAATAATATGAAATAGTTTTTTATAGAGTTGTGCTATAGTTTTTTTTTTATATGTACTTACTGTCTGTCTTGTCTGTGCAAGCCTACACAATCATTTATCCTGTCTATAATAAAATCATGAGACAATGTTTTCCAGATTTTTGTTTTGAAAAAAGCTCTGTTGTGGTGGGGAACAATTACTGACTTAGTTTGGAGAAGAAAAGATGGGGTTTAAATTTACTTCGTTGACGCATTATTTCATCAAAATCAAAAACAACATTCATCAACTGACAGTTATTTTGTTGTAAGAACCACTATAATAAAAACAATATTGTGACATATATTATAATAAAATTAGAAATGTACTCTAACTGTAGGTGATATTATTGTGTTCTGGAAAATTAAGTATTAAATTAATGTTAATGTCTTTCTATTGATGTTATGGCTATTAGCTCTAAGTTGAAGTTAATTAATCGGTGTTAATTAATAGTTTTTATCTTGCAATGCTTTTACACAGTCAGGAAAAGACTGCTTCTGCAATAACATCACCTTTTAATGCTCCAAATATAGATATTCTATATAGATCTATATATTCAGATTCATAGTATCTGCTGATATTTTGTTTGTAAATAAACTTTGAACGTCCCTCAGAAAAACAATTACTGACCAACCTTTAAGATATTTCTTTAAGACATTTCAGGGCAGAGGGATGTGTGAGCATTAGCGAGCATTATCTGAAAACCAGACTTAAACTCAGTATTGCACATACTCGGTGTTGGTGTGAACCTCAACAGTAATCAAGCATGAGCATCAAATCAAAACAGCCTTTCAATAATGTTACTATGTCAACTCAAGGGCAAGTATAGCAGTGTGCATAAATGAATGAATTAATGAATGAATGAATGTGTGTGATAATGTTTTTGCGTGTGACATGATTGACAGTTGGTCGGCCGACACACACACACACACACACACCACCTTTCACTGATTATTGTGTCTATGTCTGTATCACACACAAACACACACTTCTATGCAGATACACAAAGGGAGCCTACCGCGAATCTCCCATCAGGCCGAGCTGTGAGAAGACACACAAAACAGATGCAGCAAATATATCCACTCATGCATATGGAAGTGTGTGTGTGTGTGTGTGTGTGTGTGTGTGTGTGTGTGTGTCAATGAAAAATGCATTAACATTCAGTGATGATGCTGGTGTTTCTAAAGGCTCTCATGGTGCCACTGGACTCTAGTTTCACATTATGCTTTCACATTCAGGCTCTGTGGATGGGTTTATAATTAAAAGTGCATCTCTCTAACAAGAGTGGTCTAGTCTATATGGCACAGATTGATCAGATAAAGAACCAAATTCATATTTCTTTACTGCTAAGCCTATTCACTCTGTGAGCACTGATCCGTCCTGTGTGTTTGTCTCTGAGTCATTAAATCTTCCTCTGGCACTGATTTTGCTGCTTTTCCCTGTCTAACTGACTACTATCTGGTCATTTCTGCAGTACCTTTCCAAAGACCTGTCAGCAACGCTGTGTCTTTGCATTGCTTGATGTTAATTTAGTTCCCTTATAAGCTTAATGATTATGTACGTTTTTGTTCAGCCATCATGGATAATGCTGCTGAAAACTTCTGAATTCTAGAAATGTTAAATGCATCACTTAGTCTGAATGCAATTACATTTTAGAGAGGCAAAATGCTGCGAGGCCATGCAACAAAAGAAAAAGATTTTTCTGAACTGATGGAAATTCAAAAAGAGGGACATTTATATATGAAAATAATACAGATTCATTGTTTTTTAAAAGCATATTGACTGTTGATGGTGTCAAGTAGCTGAATAACTGAAAAGACTATTCACATTGCATTATTATATTTTATAGCTTTGCTACGATATGGAAAGGAACTGATTTAGTTTGAATGCATATGAAAGGGTTTGTGCTCTTACAGGCTTTTTAAGAGGTAAACTGTTCTGTATCACAGGAAAGAAAATGTGCCGGCACACTGACAAAGAGATGCCGATGATGATGGTGGTCACCTTTTGCACACACACTGTGTGTGTATATATATGTCATTAGTTATATATATATATATATATATATATATATACAGTAAAGAGTAGCTAACAATCCCAACATTATTTTTTGTGTGATGCAGACTGTTGTAAAATGTGAGGCCTTGTTCTTGATCGTGTGAGTGTGAGAGAGAGAGAGTTGGAATGGGATTCTTTGCTCTCTTGTCCTCACCTCTCCTGTCCTCCATTATCCCCACTTCATCCCCTCTCCTCCCTGCCCTTCTCTCCTTCACTCTATTCACTTCTCTCTCTTCTTCACCCCTCATCTAGTGGCCCTATCTTCTCCTTCCTCCAACCCTCCCCCACCCCTGTGATAGACAGGGTGTCCTCACCTTGTAACGATCAGTGACATCCAATATGTTTGGCTTGGGATCATCCCCTGTGTGTCCATTGTGCTTTCTGTTAAACGCTTTATTGATTAGCCATGAGTTAATTACAAATTACTTCAACCGTGGGCAGACTGAGGTGCTTGTACATGGCTGCAGGATCCATCCTGGAGGAGCTAATACATGTTGACTGCACACACCTGCAGGTGTGTATCACAACATGAGCAGGTTACATAAGGCTACCTGATTCTCCCCCATTAAAATCCATGCATTTATGACATTTCACAGAGGCTTATCAACACTTTAAGGGCATGCAATATTTTCTGGGTCATTGTAGTAAAAAGGGTAGAATTAGCTACAGGAGGTTTCTGCAAGACACCAAGGGTATGCCCCCTGAATACTTAATTCTATCAAGCACAACTTGACTCACCCTATGCAAAATTATGAGGCTGTGCCAAATCCACAGCAGACCTTTGGAGACTAATGTATTCTGGATTTAAGCTCCATTGTAAAAATCCACAACAGCCTGCACCTGACTCTGCTGCAGCCCCCCAAAACAACCTCTCACCTCTGACTTTTGCACAAAGTTAATAAATGTAAATAATAGGCTAATAATAATAATTACAATAGCCTAATACTACTACTAATAATAATAATAATAATAATAGTTGCAACCTGCAACTGCATACACTTTTTGGAGTCTTTATCCTTTTCATGTCGTGTCAGTTTCTCTTTGACATTGCCGTGTACTTTGTGCAAAAGGAAAACGGAGCGAAAAAAATCTTTATCAAATCCCTATTCTGAGGCTTTCAATAAGGCAGGCCATTACCTCACTGGCGCTTTTGTTCGGCCTATACAAGAGAGAACAAAATGGTTATTCAGGAGGACGCTTTAGATTTTTATTGTGGGCTCGCTATTCACAAAGAGCACCGTTATTGTATTAAAAAGAACCATCTGTGGCAGAAACAATGGCTTCAAATTATCTGTGAATACCCAGTGAACAAAATATAAAGCTTTTTCCTGCTCATTATGTGGGCTAAGCTAGGGGGTGGAAGATAGGAGAGGAGAGGCATAGACTTTGCTATAACTGACTTTTGTTGTTCTTGCTTGCATTCTTCTCCTTTTTAAATCGGCCCCCTTTTCACATTGTGTGTCGCCATAAACGGCTTTTCTTGTTGCAGGGCTAGCGGAAAGAAGACAGCGGAGCTCCAGACAGACAGCGGGGCTTCACGGGGCTGCACGCCGGACAAAGCGAGCCGGCTGCCGGTAAGAAACCGCGCGGACTATCGGGGATGGGGGAACACGCTGAGGTGCCGGTTGGACGTTTCTCGCGTTGGGAGCTCTGTCCCGGACAAGTTTAGGCTTCCGCCGAGAAGCGAGATGAAGATATGGAGGAGGTTGAGCGGTATGGCATCTTGTTTAATTTCTGCCAATCAAGACCTGAGAAAGACGACTCAAACTGGCAGTAAGTTGAAGTGTGGTGGAGAGGAGAAGCCGTGTGTGTCTGTGGGTGTGGGGGTGTGTGTGTGTGTGTGTGCGCGCGTGTGTGTTTGTTTCGGTGTGTATGTTAGTGTGTGTTTGAGTCAGGGTGTGTGTAAACCATGCAGTGTTGTGGAATGACACCGCATGGCATCATGAGCTTGACTGACTCCCTGAGTTGTTGTTGGCCGGTTGAGTTTTCTGCTCTCAACACACACACACACACACACACACACAGATCATATATGGTCATCACATTTCACATTTGTTTCTTTAATGTAATTTAGTTCTATTCATGCTTTTTTTTTTTTTTTATTTTCAACTATCTTAAATAGGCTATAACACAAGGTTTGAATTACAATTCAAGCAAAACGACCTGGATTATTTTTTACTTATTAATTCGCTTTTATTAGACTTTTGGAGAAATTTATTTGTACTCTGACGCATAACATGTTTAAAATTTTATTCCCACATAATTTTAATTATTAACATAATTTTTACTATTCTCACTTTATATTTTAAAATGTTGAGCGACATCTTGTCAAATTTACAACCTGATAGACTTTTTTCCTTTTATCAGATTTATTACATTTATTTTACTTCATTATCGCACTAAATTCCATAAATAGGCCTAATCTATTTTGGAAAGAAATAAAATGTAACATTAGCCTATGAGAAATCTTAAATTGACCATCCGACTTATTGCTGACTATTTTATTCCTCCATTTATCTTGAAGAAAAACTTTATACAAGCCTATGTTTCGACAATTATGTCCAAGCAGGACTTATTAATATTTCATAAAGTATTTTCTCGGCTGCGTCTCCAGCCCCTGTTACGGCCCCTAGTGGCAAGAAAAGACCAATTTATTTCCATTTCACCTGTAATCGGTCTCTCTCATTGCCATTCACAATGATCATTTTGTTTTCCTTTAATACAATTAATCATTTTACAGATTTTGGCATGTGTAGACTATATTTGCAATTCATTGAGAATAATTGACACGTGGCTACTAATATCACCACAATTAGCTCAGAAATTGTATTTTGCATGATGTTACTTATATAAGAGTTCAAACAGGAAGCCCTTCTCGCGCGACTCTTTGAATAATTTTTGCACTTACATTGTTGCTCTTTCTTTCTCGCTTGTTTTTGCCGTGATCCTATCACCTAAATTTGTGCAACCACAAAACAGTATTTTGATATCCCAGCGTGCTGCTCCCTTTATTTGTTGTATCCATCCCAACCTGGTGTAGCAGGGGGCTTACAAGTGGTTCGAGGGAGCCGCCCCGCCAGTTTCTCCTGGTTTTTGTCAAACAACGGCTTTAATTCAGGATGATTGTGGATGCAGGGCCATTCCCGGCTGGATGGGGCCTGCTTTCAGAGAGCTGCAGGGCCCCGCTGTTCCTTTATTATCATAAGCAGATTAGAGGTAGCGGGGAACACACTCAGATGCAGATAGCAGCCGAGCGGCCCATTTCAACCTTGCATTATAATGGTCCGAGCTGCATGTGTCGCCTCTCGCAGCCTATTAAGCACAAGATGAATCTTATGTAAGGTTGCCGGGGCCGGCATAATGAGAGCACGGGGGCTCCGCTGCTCCATTTATTATCAAATGACTAAAACAAAATAATAAGGCTTGGTCTATTCACTTTCAATTATGATTTAATCTAAAGACACGCATTTGAATTAAATTATTTCAGGTGTATGTACTTGATCTATCTTTAATTATTGGGGTTGTCTGGCTTGCCGACTCAGAGAGGCTGTTTTGTGACTGAATATTGCTTTTGATTTTGTTTTTTTAATACATTTATTTAAAAAAAAAACACGTTCAAATTAACAGAACTCCTACAAACATCCATCCTCTATTCCTTCTCTCTACTACTGCCTACTTTGAGAAAGAAATGCCAGTCTGGGCTTTTGGAGTTGCTTGTAGTTCCCCCTCTGTCCAGTAGGCGGCACTGGTGTCACGCAGCAGGACGCCTTGTCTTTGGATGGAGATTCAGGAAAAGAAGCAGGACAAGTAGCACCAACACTGCCAAAAATCCCCAAAAACTTTAGTGGTTGTAAACGTTAAATCTATATGAATGAATTATTTCGCTTTAAATACGATAATGCTGGTTTTATCTGATAATAATCGCAGTCTGGTCGGTTTGATCCAGAATAAAGTGAAGCAGGTGGAGGCCGCTTTTTATTCACACTAATTGGCTGACACGCTTGTTCAGGCTTATATGAATGAGCGGTGCCTTTTGTGTAAACACACTTTAGCTTAAAATATTCCTCACCTCTATTTCTCCTCTCCTCGTGTCCCTAACACACACACACACACACACACACACACACACACACTACAAAGCCCCAACAACAACAACAGCAGCAGCAGTGGAAGTGGAGTGGAGTTTGGTCTTTGTCCGGACAGATGTAGCGACAACATCCCAAACAAAAAACGCTTATTTGTGCTGAGATGAGCCCGTCTGCCTTCTGTGTGTTGGCATTCAACTTCACTAAACAAAAGGACTGGGGGAAACATCTTGGATTACCTTTCCTCTTTTCAACGTTAAAAACCAGCCGTGCCCCCCCACACACACACACACACACACACACACACACACCACCGCTATTCACTGCTTCGAGTTAACTAACAAAGTTTATGTAAGGGTTGTCATGTTATTGGGGCCGTAAGTAGGGGCATTAGGGACTTTTTGATTTTGAACAGCAGTGGCACGGACCGGGACTTAATGTGAGAACAATGCTGTTGAAGATAAGATGATACTGACACCATTAATGTCAACATTTGATACATTTATGTAAGCCAACACTTTTCTTTTTCTTTTAATGATAGGCTTTGGATTTGTTGTTAGTATTTGGGCTACATATTTACATAACAAATAGGCCTAAAACCAAAGGTTATAATCGCCCATTAGAAATTCTTAGACATATTTATACATTATATTTTCTACTATAAGTTTTAGTCCTATTTTACTCATAACGATTGCAAAACGGCACTGTCTAATTTCTGAACAACCAGCAAGCTTTTGCAACTTCCTTTTCTCTATAATATTCAAAAAATATTATTAAGTGTCACCGATGTAGGCTATATATTCCCAGAGAAATATCTCAATAAGCCTGGAAATAGTAAATATGTACTTTATATTGGCTCATATGGGCAGGCTGAGTGTGCGTGTGTCTCGGGGCAGAGCAGACCCTGCCCATTTATGCTAATTATTGCCTCCCATTGGTGTGTCAGGGGAGCAGGCCGGCTCTGATTGGCCAGGTCGAAGCCATTTATTTGCTGACAGCCCCGTCACATGAATGGTTGTCTATTAACTTGTTCAAAAACTATCTGGAGTTGTCAAGGCTCAGGCGGACAGAAGCGAAAAAGTAGTTTGTTGATGCTTTTTCGGAGAAGCGACTGGAGAAGTTTTGTGGACACAACATAGCAGGGACCTTTTGGGAGAAGGCTCTTTGTCACTCATACTTACACACAAGCTCTGACACACACTCACCGAGAGGAAGAGAGAGTGAGAGTGTGTGGAGACGCGGCTTGGTGCTGGTTGTTTTTGTCCAGAGAAAAAGTTGCAGAGAAAAATCGACAGGTAACTTTTCCTCCTCACTGTCTTCTCTTTGGCTTGTGGAGTTTGTCTCTGTGTGCTTTTTTTTTTCTTCTGCTCGGGAGCTCCAACTAAAAGCTGTTCCTGATGTATAACATGATGGAGACTGAACTGAAGCCCCCAGCTCCCCAGACCAACACGGGGGGCTCGGGCAACACCAACACGTCTGGCAACGGCCCCAACCAGAAAAACAGTCCGGAGCGGGTCAAGAGACCCATGAACGCGTTCATGGTGTGGTCCCGGGGCCAGAGGAGGAAGATGGCCCAAGAAAATCCCAAAATGCACAACTCGGAGATAAGCAAGAGACTGGGCGCAGAGTGGAAACTTCTGTCGGAAAGCGAGAAGAGACCTTTCATCGACGAAGCCAAGAGGCTCCGGGCCCTGCACATGAAGGAGCATCCGGATTACAAATACCGGCCCCGGCGGAAAACCAAGACCCTCATGAAGAAGGACAAGTACACCTTGCCCGGCGGGCTGCTGTCTCCCGGAGGGAACGGGATGGGAGCTGGGGTCGGGGTGGGGGCCGGGCTGGGCGGTGGGGTGAACCAGCGGATGGACAGCTACGCGGCGCATATGAACGGCTGGACCAACGGCGGCTACGGCATGATGCAAGACCAGCTGAGCTACCAGCACCCGGGGCTGAACGCGCACAACCCAAGCCAGATGCAGTCCATGCACCGCTATGACATGAGCGCCCTGCAGTACAACAGCATGACCAGCTCCCAAAGCTATATGAACGGCTCCCCGACATACTCCATGTCCTATTCCCAGCAAACCACGCCGGGGATGACCACCCTGGGCTCCATGGGGCCCTCCTCGGTGGTGAAGTCCGAGTCCAGCAGCTCCAGCCCGCCTGTCGTCACCTCGTCTTCCCACCGGGCCGGGCCGGGCTGCCAAAGCGGAGATCTGAGAGACATGATCAGCATGTACCTTCCCGGGGCGGAGGTCAGCGATCAGACCGCCCAGACCAGGCTACACATGTCCGGGCACTACCAGAGCACCGTGCCCGGGACGACGATCAACGGCACGTTGCCGTTAACACACATGTAAGAGACACAAAGCAGAGAGAAAAAAGAGAGAGAGAGAAAAAAAGAACTTTTATAAGAGAAACTGTGGACTATTAACGTTGGACTATTTTTGTACAGAAAAATTTCGGGGTGGGAAAAGTTGTATAGAAGTCTCCAGGAAAAAGGACACACGACTCTTTTTTTTCTTTCATTTTATTCTAAAGAAGCTCTAGAGGAACGGTAGGAGATCCCCTCTTCACTGGTGGATGAAGTTTGGAAGACTAGAAAGTGGGAGTCGCAATCAAATGTTTTATTATTGCAATCACCTTTTTGTACAGTATTTATCAAAGAAACATTACAATCAGATGAAATTGTTTGTTAAACTGCAAGAGGTTGCATTTTTCTTTTTCTTTTTTATATAAAGCAACGCCAGTTCTGCAGAAAATATAAAAAGTGAAGATGGCAGAACTGGAATGATGTGGGAGCGATCAGTTATGCTCCTTTATTACTGCAAACATTGGAAAGAAAAGGGACATAAAAACGAAGCAGGTAATACTGTGTTTCCATTTAAGGTCAATATTACTAAACATTTTAATTTCTTAAAAAAAAAAAGTTAAGACACTTTTTTTCCTCCATACAGCTTAAAATATAGGTTGTTAATTTATATTTCCGTCTCCCACTTTTCATCTGTTAGAGGTATGACACTTGTGCTCTTTATTTTCTAATTGATTTGTACAATTTTATGTATATTTACTGTGATATTTCAAGTTTTTATTTCGAAATTCATTCCCGTAGTTGTATTTTAAAAAGTGTGGCCTGTACGCAGAAGCCAACTCCATGTATATATATACCGGAACTAATACCATCCTTATAACAGTGACAATTTCAGCTGAGTATATTTTTTTTCAATATGCAGTTTGAAATGAATAAATTTTGGAAATTTGGATACTTGAAATTGTTTGAGTTTTGATTTGATTTCTCTGTCGTTTTGTGTGCAGGTTGAATTGTCATCTGTCTGTTGAGCTTTTCTGTCTTTCTTCTGATGTTATTCACTGTAAATGTAACACTGACTTTTTACATCTTTATGCATATAAATATTAGACATCAGCTAACACAAATAACAGTTTTTTTGCTTCTTTTAAAAATAACCCTGATCCAATAACACAGCTTGTGCGTCGTGGTTTCTATTTTCCATAGTGCCTGCGGGCGGCTCCTTAAAGCCCAACTTTGTTGCCTGTTTCCTAAAAAGGAGGAAGATTTTTCCAAAAACATCCCCAGACTGTCATTTTTCTTCCACTATAAAAAATATATATCACCAA
The DNA here is from genome assembly GCA_013375575.1 of Percina caprodes. Classification (NCBI taxonomy): domain Eukaryota; kingdom Metazoa; phylum Chordata; class Actinopteri; order Perciformes; family Percidae; genus Percina; species Percina caprodes. The sequence continues at coordinate 2,703,118 of JABXJD010000048.1, read as the reverse complement.
TAAGCTACTGTTGAGGCCCAAGGTGCATTTTAGAATGTCTTTCTTTCTTTCTTTCTTTAATTAGCCTAATTTAATACTGTATTATATATATATATATTATTGTAGACCTGTTGGTATTGTTGGCTAGTTTCTGAATGGGACAGGAGACTGAGGGAAGAATAATTACATATCTTGTGTATAAACCAGATGTATTTCCTCATTCGCAGTTATTATAGGTTTATGTTAACTGACAGGAGGATTTCTGTCATTGGTGGATTTTAATTTCCTAATGGCACTTGACTGTGACACCAGACTATATGGATATTTATGAGTATTTACAACAACCTAATCCCATGAGCTCAGGTCTTTTTTCATGTTATAACGGTTCGTCCTGGTTTTTGGTTTAACTAATAAGGTGTGCTACTTTTTGGACGCTTTCTCTACTTTTTTTTTTTTTTTCCTTCTCCAAATCATGAAGCTGCTGCTTATCAGCCTAAATGTTCAATTAGGTGGAAATTGAAGGTGAGCCCTCTTGAAAGGAGCCAGGCGAGCGGGACCAGCCGGGATGCTTTTTCTCCCGCGATGTAATGGCTCTATATAAAGTCTCGAGTGTGGCCATTTTAATTTAATGTTTAATCAAACGGCCCCTGCTGTTTTCCGTTAACTACGGCTCTCACGGTTCAAGCTCTCCGGTGACTCCACACCCCCCACTTCCTGCCTTTAAAATAAAAATACAAAACACGAAAATGCAAAATGTTCCCATGCATCTCTCTACCAGCAGGTTGATCCCCCGCCCCCCCCCCTTCTATAATATTAATCCTTATGAGATAACTGCTCGCTCTGAATTTAACTAACGTGTGTGTGTGTGTGTGTGTGTGTGTGTGTGTGTGTGTCAGATTAGGGCCGTTGTGTCTTGCAGGCTGGGTCCCGGGGGAGCGGAGCTCACATTAACCGGCAGATGAATATTTGAAGAGGCCCCTCGGTATTTAGCCGTCCTCTCTCTCTGTCTCAGACGGACCTTTAAGAGGTCAAGAGATCGTTGGTTGCCCCATTAATTATTGATCCGAGCAGCTGAATTGGTTGTAATAGCCGAGAATACCGGTGATAAATAAGTTGTTTTTAAAAGGTCGTATGAGTAGACACGTCGTTTTTTTTCTTGCCGTGAGCACCGGGCCCCCGAAGGCCCCGCGAAATGATTACTTTCCCCGGCTGGGCGCTGCGCCTTTTGATGTGGTGGGAATTTTTTTTTTTTTTAATGGAAAGAATACTTGATGTCGTCATAAAAAGCTGTAGCCTTTTTGTGACGCCTGTAAAGAGTGCATGTTGACACAATCAGGAGGCCCAGGCTTCTTTTAAAACTGAAAGCAAATCCTAAGGCAAAGTATTTCACACTTTCATGGTGAAGGCTATTTGATAGGCCTGTAAAGTACTGATGACCCTTTCTTAACTTTTTATTTGCAGAGTATGTATACTTAAACACATCCATGCTGTACATGTTCACTCTTTATTTGTATTTTCTTGGAAAAACCTGCCTTAGGAAAAAAACAAAAAACAAACATACAACAGTCTCTTCCCATGTTAGTGAGGCCAAACAGTCACAATGCAGCACACGGTAAATGTTCACCCTGAATACACTGGTATCGCGTTATCTCAGTAAAAAAAAAAAAAATTTGCCTACATTTAGCCCTTGTGCTTTCCAAAATGTGATTTAATCTCAGAGGCGTTTTAAACTGTTCAAACATTAAATAAAGGTGCTGCATAGCCAGCGCTGACACACGGAATCTAAAATGTTACACCTCATACGGTGATAATGAGTCGACAGGGACAGAAGCCACTGTGACTTGTTCTATTATACTTTGTTAAAATGAATGTAATAAAAAGGCCGCAGTCTGATGTTTCAGATTGTTATTTTAAAAACAATCTGGCCCTCCTTACATTTTCATTTAGTCCTACAACGCAGACAACCAGGTGTGTCTGGTGTGAAATAGAAGGTAGGAGGCCCGGTCAAGGTGTTCCCCTACATCCTTCCACCCACCCACCCACCCACTCATCCATCCATGTAGTCTATCTACCCATCAGTCCATTCATCCTTCCCTTCATCCATCCATCCATCCGTCTCCCCTTCTGTTTCTCGCGTGCAGAGTCTGGCTGTCGTAGCTCGAGGATATTTGGACTGCAACAGGTGGTAAGCGCGCGCCTCTGCTTTTTTTGTGCCCCCGCTTTAAAAAAAACAACAAAGCTCCCAGATGTTATCTATAACCTGGCGCGTGTTTAGCCTATATCTGGGGCTCGGGCTGTTTCTATAGTGGCCCTTAACATTTAACATTTAAGTGTTACATTTTGTAGCCTACTGTAACATGCATTGTGATTGTAGGCAGGAAAAGGTTATTACTCTACATGTTCTAATGTAGCCTATAATATAATACCACATGTTATTGTAGGCTAATATCTGGCTCGGTCACTCATGAACCATTTGAAACAAGTTAGAGACAAGTCCTCATCGAAAGTGAGATAATAATAAAATGAATTAAATGAAAGGCTATCATTAAAAAAAAAAAAGTTAAGATAGCTTATCAGTTAAAAAAGCGAGGTTATACGTGTGTCGGTCCGCATCGTAGCCTACTGACCTCCTATATTGTTGAGATTATAAGATTTTTTTTTTTTTAAATTAGGTCAAATAACCCCCCCCCCAGGGTTTTACACACACACACACACACACACAAACAAAACGAGTTTAGTGGCCTTTAATCCCACGAGAGCCACTTTCCTTTTTCACCACGTTGCGGATAATAAGGAGGCGGGGGCATGACGTCATCCCCGCATGAAGCGCTCCACTGGTCCTAATGTGTTTCCGTTGGTTAGTTTACCTAAAAAAAATATATTTGGTCTTCTCTGGCAGCCAAGTACTTCAATTGTTATAACGAAAATTAATGCCTGTTTGAACAGTTAGCTAGTTGAATTGTATAGGCCTATTATAATCTCTATGATCATACAATAACAGTAGCCTAGCCAACAGAAGAAAATGGGGATAGCCTATATTTTTCAAAGTCATTCATTTATCCATTTGACGTCCTTCGTTGACATTAGAGACACCCAGGATTGCTTTTTGTTTTCAGTCCCTGACTGACAGGTCTTTCAAATCAATATTTCCTGAGGCAGTTAAATATCTGTTTTTACAACATGCAAACACACTGACATGTGCTTTATTAATTTTACAATATAAATGTTTTCCACATTTTTCAGGAATTATTCTAATAAGGGCCTTGTCTGATTTGTATGGCCAAATTAGATTTGGATTAGAGAGTAGATTAGGCCTTTTAACGTAGCTGCACACTTTGACGCATGGGCCTGATAAATGAGTGGTTTTCTCATCAGGATGCAAGTCAAAGGAAAGTTAGTAAAGTGAATCTAGGCTTCCCATGCTGAGCGAATACAACTGAAAACGTCTAAAATATCAACCGAGAAGTGTTTGTTTTATTCTGCAACTCAGAAGTTTTTTTTTTTTTGAAAGACTGCCGAACATCTCTGACTCTGCTTTCCTCACGGAGAAAGAATGGGTGAATAGCAAAACTGTCAGAGCAGAGTGTGTGTGTGTGTGTGTGTGTGTGTGTGTGTGTGTGTGCGTGTGCGCGCGCATGCGCGTGTGGAGTGCAGAGGGACTGAATGGCAGCCAGTAGCCTGCTGATCTAGCGCAGGTGCAGGGAAGGGAAGCGGGCGTTGTGTGTGTGGAGAGGGCGCTCTCTCACTCCCTCACACACACACACACACACACACACACACACACACACACACACACTTCCATTGAATAGGACCACACACTGACACAGACCAGCATGCCATCAGCCTCGCGCTGCTCTCGGCCTGCATTCTCAGAGGTTCGAGGCCTCTGCAACACTCACCACCCCTTCTTTCTCTCCCCCTTCCTCCGCCACCACGTCACCAGCGGTTCGAGCTCCGTTTATCATTTCTGCTCATTGATGCTGACAGCTTTATAGAGCGCAATCATTAAAGGAATGCACGGTTGCAGCGGATCAACAACTCTCTGTGTTGTTAATGTAACTATAACTTACTGTCTGATAGGCTAAACTTTTAGACTCAGCAACACCTGCACCAGCTTCAACATTGGTTACATTATGTACAAATACTTTTTAGGCTACATTTCCAGCTACTTACATACTTTTATTTAACATTTTAATTGAGCATTTCTTTCTTTTTGGGCATTCACTCTTTACACAGTAGGCCTACCATCACTATCGGCCAATCATTCTGTTTTTTAATGTCTAATAATTGTGGCTGGGATTGACTACACAGGCTGTAGGCCAGCCTACTATTTACATTCCCACCAAAATGAAAAACAGTTAGCGTGTTTATAGACATTAGTTTTAATATTTAATTAATGAAGTAATTAATTAAGTAATAGTGTATGGCTGTGTGATGGTGAACGATGTCTCGTGGGTGTAAAAGATGACTTGTGTTAGCAGTTCTAAAAGCGTTTATTGATGTTTTCAGTCCTCTGATAACATATCGTTATAGGCTACTATTTTGCTTCTTGAAGAGATTAGCCCCGAGAAAGTGCAAGAGAGAAGAGGAAGGGGGGGGGGGAGGCGACAAACAACAATATAAGGCCTGTTGTTGTACTGTAGCGCTAAAACCGATCTGATCTCTGAAATGAAGAGAACGCGGTCACTTATAAATCATCTCAAAAGAAAAAGCTGCTCTTACTCCATAATGTTTAATAATAGCATAATATTCTTACTCCTTTAGGTCACTTTGTGTATTTCTTATTAATTAAAAACAAAAAACTCTATAACTTAACTGCTACAATTAGTCCTGTCTGCTATTCAGATAATACCTGGAGACCCCAACTCCACTGTTGTTTTAAAATATTTTTATTAATTTATTATTTGTACATTTTTATTTTATCTGGTCTGTACTACTCTATACGAGTGATTAAATATTGATACTGAAAACCAAGTGCTGTTATAATCACGGATTTTCGCGTGCTATATTTCAATGTGAAGATTAATTTTCCCTATAAAATACAAGTGTCAATGTGCACATTGTCTTATAACTAATTCGAGTTAATACAGTCATAATGACAGTATAACGACACGCTAATTTGCCTTTTTTCCTTCACAACAATGCTCCCAGATCAGCATCTCTTTATGATTTAATAATGTCAAACGCTTGGCTGGCTGTGCTGGCTGCTGAGCCTGCTGGCTGCTGATGGGAAGAGGACAATGCAGCTCCGATTAAGGAGATCTACTCACAGGCTATATGGACGTTGAAAATAAATACAGTGAGGAGAGGACACAGGCTTTTCAGCAGGACATTTAAACAGATTGGATTTGACTAAAAGACACGAGGGGGCTTTTAATGTTCAAACAAACGGTCTCTAAATCAAATTAAAAAATAATAATAATAATAATAAATTTAATTTCTGATGCACTTTATATTTACACAAATCCCAAAGTGCTACATGATAAAACAGGTAAGTGCTAAAATAAAAACACATGGAGAGCATGAAAATAAAAAATAAAATTAACAAAAAAATATGAAAAATGGCAAGAGTTCAATAAAAAGCTCTTCTGAAAAGATGAGTTTTAAGGCCACGTTTAAAAGCATCCCCAGTCTGTGGTGTCCTCAGGTGGTCGGGGAGAGCATTCCACAGTCTGGGAGCAGCTGAGCAGAAAGTCCGATCTCCCATTGTACGGAGCTTTGTCCTGGGAGGTTTCAGGAGATAAGCTGAGATAGATCGTAGGGTCCGAGTTGAGGTCTGTGGGGTGAGGAGTTCCTGGGGGGGGCTCCACCATGGATGCACTGATGGGTAAGGTAAGGAGGAGATCTTGTACTCAATCCTGAGTGAGACAGGAAGCCTGTGGAGTGATTTGAGGATGGGGGTGATGTGGTCATGTTTGCGCACCTGCAACAGGATCCTAGCAGCGCTGTTTTGGATGTACTGCAGCTTCTGAAGGCTTTTCTCAGGGATCCCAGTGAGGAGCGCATTGCAGTAGTCCAGCCTGGAGGAGACGAAAGTGTGGACAAGTTTTCCGCACCTGCTGGAGCGAGTGTGGGACGGAGTTTGGTGACGTTCATGAGGTGAAAGAAGGAGGTCTTGCAGACATATTTGCCTCAAAGGTCCGATGAGAGTCCATTTTAACACCCAGGTTAGTGGCTGATGTTGACAGTGGAATATTTTGGTCAGAGAGGGTGATGCTGATAATGTCAGATGACCAAACCTGGTGTGGATTGCCGACTAAGATGGCTTCAGTCTTGGAGCTGTTTATCTGCAGGAAGTTTTGCTTCATCCACGTCTTTACCTCCTCCAGGCAGGTGGTCAGAGTGGATGATGGCAGGGCAGCAGAGGGGGTTGGGTTTTTCCTGAGGTAGAGTTGAGTGTCATCTGCATTGCAATGGAATGAGATTCCATGCCGGCTGATGACATGGCCAAGGAGGAGCATGTAGAGGATAAACAGGGTGGGGCCGAGCACTAAGCCTTGAGGGACACCACAGGTGATGTTGTGCGTCAGGGATTTAGCCTCTCCCAAGGCGACATGTTCAGTTCTCCCGGTGAGGTAGGATGAGAACCACTCATGGACAGAGTCAGAAACACCAATGGTGGAATTAAGACGATGGAGGTGGCTGTTATTGTCCACAGTGTTGAATGCTGCAGTCAAGTCCAGGAGGATGAGAAGAGATGGGGAGCCAGCATCTGCAGTCATCAGCAGGTCATTTGTGACCCTGACCAGGGCTGTTTCTGTGCTGTGGCCAGGGCGGAAACCAGACTGAAATTTATCAAAAAGGTTGTTGTGTTTGAGATGGTCCTGAAGCTGTGCAGCAACTACTTTTTCCAGCACCTTAGAAAGGAATGGAAGGTTGGAGATGGGCCTGTAGTTGGCAAAGACTTTAAGGTGGGTTTTTTGAGAAATGACCTGATAACAGCTGTTTTCAGTGTTGATGCAACATGGCCTGCCTGGAGGGAGTGGTTAATGACCTTTGTAATGAGGGGACTTATGGCATGGAGGTTGGATTTTACCAGGGTTGTGGGGAAAGGGTCCAGGGCACAGGTGAATGGTTTCATCTTTTTGATGATGTCCTCAACCTCTCGCTGTGAGATGACCAAAAAACAGCAGCGAGGTTGGGAAATCGCAGGCTGTGGGTCGGCGGTCAGGACAGGCAGTGTGGAGAAGCTGGATAGCAGGGAGCAGATGGTGTCTTTTTTTTCTAAAAAAAAGTGATAATTGTTGCACTTCTCTTCTGTGGCTTCTAAATGAGAGTGAGTTTGCGGTTTGAGGAAAGGAAATGATCAACAATGCAGACATCATGATTTAAAAAAAAAAAAAACTTATTCTCTTGTATATTTTCAGCTCTTTAGCACATTCAGGCAGCATGAGGCAACAGGTGACTGACTGTATGGGACCAGCCTATCGTGCAGCTACAAGTGAAAGTGGCTCATGGTCTGCTGGTCCTTTGTTGTCCGGAAATTTGGAGACTGTGTTTACTGATGTCCCTGGTCGGGCCTGGGGAGGAGGGGGATAGGGCAAAGACGGGGTGTAGTTTGCACACTCAGCGTAAGCAAAAAAAAAACAACCGAATCCGACTTCTTGATATCATTTGTCAGGCAAATGAATGACAATTTCAGCTCAAATTAAAGCCTAAAAATGGCAGAAAGAACGTGTTTGTAGTGCGTGATACCGAAAATCAAAAGTAGGCTACTACTATAATCTCTAATAGAGCAGTCCATAGCTACACTATCAGACCCATTTCTATGTTTTTTATATTTAGACTTTGAAGCTGAACAACAATGTTCCTACTTCCGTGCGTCATGTCGCTCGTCTGGAACAACATCAGCGGCTTTCCAGGCTGACATGTCCGGCCCAAGGAGCCTGGCAGACCCGGGAGGAGAGATGGGGAGGGGAGGGGAGTGGAGAGGGGGTGCTTGATTCACACAACTTTCTTAAACACTGCAGTGACTGGACAAAGCAACCCCTCACGAGGTGCAGATTGTGATCCAGTTGGCTGAGGTGTTGCAGCTGATCGTCTGGCCCATGCACATATTTGATTTCCGGCACCCTCACTTGTCCAATCAGGGAGGTCTCGATTTTTCTGCTTCTGGAATCAGCCACAGTCTGACAACAAAATAGCAAACACAATATAGCCTGAACTCAATAGCTTTAACTCTTATCTAAAATGTCCAGGAAAAAACGAGAGACAATTGATGATTTTGTTTCACGTTAAAAAGGAAATATTTTTAAAGATCTGAGAAAAAAAAGCGATTATATGAGATGAATTGTGTTTGTATGTGTTGAGTGATTTTAATTTTTTTTTTTTTTGCACATGCAGGCGATAAAGCTATAGGGCTACATTTAAGCCACTGTGATCTAAAAAGCCTTTTTATAATTGTACTTTCACTGTTGCAAATATGCTTCTTGTGACGGCACCGCATTCAGAGATTCCTTTATAGAGAAGGCTGTTGAGCTGATGGGACTGAATCATCATTAACAAGCCAACAGACACAGGAACCCCCCTCCCCTGGTCTCATTCCCAGCATAGACACTAACCTCTTTCACTCTGTCATCAGCCTGCCTCTCTCTCTCTCTCTCTCCCTCCACCGACCCCGGCACACAACAGCACCGTCCATTGTTCCCGACCCTCCCTCCCTCTGCCTGGCCCCCCGACCCAACTGTTGACCAACAACTCCACTCGCACATTAAACGTGGAGGGGGACAGCGGGGTAAGGGGGTGGGGGTTGATTGTCCTATTTTAGAATATCGCACATTCTGAAATGGTTGAGAAAAAGTGGCTGTAAAAATGTAGAGACACATGTTGAAGGGTCTCCTAGAGATAACAAATAGGCCACATTAAACGCCCATTTCAAATAAAATGCAACTGTTGAAAATATGGAGAATAAAGTGGACTATTTTCAATTTGTCATAAAAAAAAAAACTTGCTTATTTTTTCAGCAGTCCCATATTGTGCAAACTGCAGGATGCACACACAGTAGCCATAGTTTGCTCGCCTGTGCTGCGTGTGTCGCTTTTTAGAATAAAAGCTTTAGAAATGGTGTGTGTGTGTGTGTGTGGGGGGCTTTCTGGTCCTCGGGGACATGCACGAGCCTTCTGGATTCATGCTGCAGAAACTGAACGTAGGCTATGTGTTAGTTAGTGCGTCTTTACAGTAAGACTCAATTTAAATCTATCTTAATATTCACATCAGGTGTTTTTCACTATAATGAATATGAATAACATGAATGTTGATATTTTGTAATTGTTATAATACAAATGAGACTGTTGCAAAATCTGGATTTGTATATATTCACAAATTAAAGACATTGGCGTTTCCCCACTGACCCTACTGTTGAATGTGTAAAAGTAATAGTAATAAGTGCAAAACCAATCACTTTCTAATATTTCTTTTTTATCTTCTGACTTTAGTAAAAAAAACAAATATGTAGAAAAGTAATGCAGTGGTAACATTTTCTTTACAGCATTCTGAGCTTTTCATTGGATTATTTAAGATCTCTTTACAAATTTATAAACTGCTTTTAACAGTGTGTGTGTGTAGACTATCACCATCAGTGCTTTTCTTTTACAGACTTTAAGGCCAGCCAATACTGCTAATATGTTAAAGAAATTATTTTAAAAAATTACATTTATTTGGAATTGAAGGTGTTTTAGAGTAGATTACAATTCCACACGGCATCAGTCGACGCTGGTAATGTGTGTTAACCCACAGGACAAAGTGTTAATGTGTTTTTAAAGGTAGGCTTACATTACAAAGTGTCACAGAGGTATTGGAGTTGTTCAAAGGCTTTGTCATTGACGTCAACATGACAGCACCTTCAGCTTCACACACACACACACACACACACACACACACACACACACACACACACACATCTATACGTGTAGGCCAAGCACATCCTCCAGACAACACTCCCCACTTGTGTTTCCCCTCAGTCAGCGCTTATTACCTCCTCTCTTCAGGAATCAGATAAAAGCATCCAGGCTCGTGATGATGAAAGCATCCTTTAAATGGCATTTGCCAAATGTTTTTGTGTCACATGCTGATGATTTTAGACCCTTCAGTGCTGCAATACTGTGCTGTTATAACAAATCATGTTGACACACAGAACATCACCCCAGATTACATTCCTCCATTGGGAAATGTCATATCTCTGTCAGTGATGAATTATTCATCTGACCCGCGGACCTCTGCTGGTTTTATTATTGTATTCTACATACTGGCTGAATGAATCACCATTTGTATTTTCACGTTTTTAACCGTGTGGATCACAGGTTACTCCAAACATTGTGTTCAAGATGTATTCTTCTTCCTTTTTGCTGTATTTCCCTACCAGAATTTCCGTTTGTCCAAACATTTAAAAATTATTTAATACAAGTGAATTATCCTGCAGAAAAACCTTCATAAAGCACATTTTCCTAAGCTGATATCTGCAGGAGGGTCCACTGTGGGTTGTTGTCAAGAAGGAGTTCCCACTTAATTATTAACCATTTAACATCACGGCTCATAAAAGCTGTTACACGATCAATTTACTGGCACTGTTAATCTTTAAGATGATAATAATGTCATAATTAGTAGCGTAATGTAATCAGACATCTTGTCATCCTTCAGATTATACAGTATGTCACATCTGTAAAGCTCATTTAGACGTTATACATGAGTCTGTTTTGACTGGTTTAGACTGCTATGGCTGATATGAGCCAGCCAGTTATGGTGATAATAGTGTGTTAATGCAGTATATACACTGCTGCTTCTCTGAAATGCAACTGCAGGGTGATCCTGACATTGTTGGGCTCAAATAGTATCAGTATTTTTTATAAAAATGAAACACGAATTTGGAAGAACACTGCGTGGACCCTTCCATCTGCGTTTCTGCATTTCTTTTTGTACAGCTCCTATGCAGAGCAATCTTCTTTTATGAAGCGTAAAACCTTGTTCCCAGTCGATCGTGTTGACTGTAGTGTAGATTTCGATTGATTGCATCAGTCACTATCAGGCTATTCTGGAGCTGGTGACTCTGAGGTCTCTACTCTCTCCGACACTCTGACAGAAGCTGTTGTTGAATGGAAGAGTGGCCTCTTTCAGTGTGGGTGTCCCCTCAGGGCCAACTGGGAGAGATAATCAGACAGGACAGTTACAGACAGACAAGCAGACAGACGGATGCAGTAGACTGAAGTTGTTTCTCCCTGACTTAGACAGTGGCGCATTTGGGAGAGTTTTAGATCAGCATATGTTCATATCCACAAGTTATGAACTCACTTTTGTATCATAAACATTTTTCATTTTTGAAAATGTGTTATTTACTGAATCCCCCCCCCCTTTTAAAGTCAACAATGAACTGTGTAAATCCTGTTAGTAGGAAGGGTAATATTGTCTGTAAATCAGTGGAGCACATCTTCTATATCTTTAAGTGAAGTCATAAACCATTAAAACATTAGATTAATAGGAGCTAAGTATACCGCTCAAATAAAAGAGTTTAAGTCAGCGAAACCATCAGATCTTAAGTTAGATAAGATATGACCTTACCCTGTATGCTGTATGGTTGGTTGGCTAGTTAGTTAATTTTTGTGTCCTGCACATGCAAGGGTCCATGCAGCTGAGCCCACATGGACATGTGTTATGGACTTCATCTTCAGTCCCACTTAAATCACATAGTCTTTTCTCTTTAGGGAAACCAATAAACATTTCTTTTTCTGTAGCTAATGTTTGTGCACCTGAACATAACTGTGCACAGATATCTTTAGCTTTTAGTCAAATTCTGATTCACACAAGGATTTACTCTGTAGTTGTTTTTCACAAGACAATATGTTCATGTAGTTATCCCTCATGTTGTCCTTGGGTCAAATTTGACCCATTTTCAGTTTTTTCATCACAAAAAAATGGGCCTTCAAAATAAGCTGAAAATGTCAACATTAGAAATATCAAAAAACTTTGGAAAAAACATTTAAAAAAGCACCCACAACATTGAAAAAGTGACAAAAATGTCAGAAAAAGCGGTAACTTTTTTCATGGTTGACGGGAAGACAAAACAAGGGTTAAAATCCCTAAATTAAATAACTCACTTTCTCCTCAACAAACTCTAAACAAACTGCTCTTGTTGCTCCTCGATTGCTAGAACATGGCGTCCTGTGTACCAGAGGGAGTTTTAATTAAGTGGCTATAGAAATATAGATGTTTCTTTTTTTTTTCATGCAATCATATTTCAAAAGATGGCATGATCTTAACTGGCGTTGTCTGTGGAAGTTTCCATCACACTTCTAAGTACACGTGTGTGTGTGTGTGTGTGAGAGAGTGAGAGAGAGAGTGTGAGGGATGGAGAGAGAGTGAGACATGGAAAATATAGGGCAGAGAGAGAGAGAGGTCTGGCCCAGGTTGGGTTGGGCAGGTCAGTGCAGCAGCATTTGATTGTAAATAAGAGAGGAGTCAGTTCACACGCCGATCAAGTGACTGCCGGGAACAAGCGAGCCATTTGAATCAGGTGGCTATCTCCCTATCTGAGAGATCAGAGCCCTGTCACCCCCCAACCTTCCTCCTCCTTCTGCTCTCGTCATTGTGTGTTGCGCAGTGAGGGACACACACACATGCACACAAGTGAAATGACATGTCCCTCCCTGCTGGCTATAAGGGCAGGCAGAGTGGCTGGATGAGATTTCACTGTCTCACGTTATGAGAGGTGAGGAAAGGAAGAGAAAGGAAAGGAGAGGAGGAAAGAGGACAGGAATACCCCCTGCAGTATTATAACATCCTGAAACCCCTCCTGTTGTTGGCTCTGCTGGAATTACTGCAAGAAAACAACAAATAGGGTAGAGATGCATGTATTGCACTCCATTCAAAGCCATACTTTATTATTCTACTACTTTTCTTGAGATTTGAACACTGTGCTCAACGTACTCGAGCTCTGATTTATCAGGGAAAGTGATCTGACTCTTATTTTCACCATTGATTCATCCGCCAATTATGTTTTCAATTTGTGTCTTTCAATGTTTTTCAATTGCTTGTTTTGTCAAACCAACTGCCCGAACCCCAAAGATAAAAAGAAAAGGAAAAAAAAAAAGCAGTAAATCCTCACATTTGAGAAGCTGGAATCAGCAAATGTTTTGGCTTTTTTGCTTGATAAATGACTTAATAATTGATTTTCCAAATAATTAGCAAATGTCATGTCTTTTTTTGTAATTGATTAATCAACTTATAATTTATGCGCTAAAGTAAGTTGTAATCGTTAAATATATAACTAATTATACGTTGGGCTTTGACCATAATATTACAGGAAACCAGAGTATGATTTTCATTCATCTGGTTGTCACAATAAAGGCCGATGAAAAATGGATCAAATAAAACACACATTTTTTATGTTGCGTCTTGACAACGACCCCCGGGGGAGACGATGATGTGTGACAGCTGCTGCTTGTTTATATTGATTAAATGACAGCCAGGATCATTTACCGATTTACCGACTGACAGAGCTCAAACGTGAGAGGCAGCCCTGAGGGAGAGCTCAGGATGGTTAGCCTGGACAGCCTGCAGTTTATGTTCAGAACATCATCTCTATCCCACTGTGACCCCACAGGACACATCAGATTACACTCTTCATGTTTGATGTTCAAGACAATCAATACAATAACTTGTAAACAAGTGACAAATGCATGTTTGATGATAAAATAAAAGAGAGATAAAAGACCACTTATATTATTCCTGTATACTAAAGTCATGGTTACTTAATCTCAGATTTTGGCAATAAATTTTACGAGTAAATTGTATAGTAATGGTAAGGAATGACGCCCAAAACTACAAAATAAGACTCGGGGTTGTTAAAATGGTTTGATTCAAAACATATTTAAATGGAAACCGTAAACACTGCCATTGGTAGCCTAAGAGAAACTTTGTGATTAACAAAATGTCAGTACACAACAGACCATGGCAGAATAAAATAGATCAAAATAGAACAACATTGTGCAAAAACGAGGCGGATGTGTTAATGATACCTACTCGCATAAAGGATTTTATCCAACCAATTCCACGAAGAAAGTGTGTGACAAGCTCCACATATAAAAACTGCACTCACACTTTTTTTTTTAAATGAGGTGAGGAGGTTAATGTTGATTTGGTGCTTTTCAGCGGCCTGTCAGGTCTTCTTGTTGAAGCAGAAAAGGTTTAGTAAAAAAATCTATTAGCATTCTTCATCTTGAAAGCACAATTTAGCAAGTACATTGGTACATAACCAATTTATATGAAGAAGACCGTACAGGCTACATCAGGACAAGACAAGACATGAAAGGGATGGTTATGATAGGACAGGACAAGGTAAAACTGGACGGGACATGGCAAGAAAAGAACAAGACCAGGGCAGGACAGTATGTTATGTGATAGAACAAGACAGGAAATAATGCATCAGGATACTACAGGACAAGGAAGGGCTGTTTATGATAGGACATGGCAAAAAGGGCAGAGACAAAACGGGTTAAAGGGCATGATGTGGATGCAGATCAGGACTGGGTGTTATATGTAGGATAAGACAGAACGGGAAACTGTATGATTGGACAAGACAGGACAAAAGGGGCTTATAGGAGAATACTGGACACAAAAAACAGACATTATTGGACAGAGCAAAGGGCAAGGATGTGATAGGACGAGACAGTATATTACTGGACAGAAGAGTGAACGATAGTACAAGAAAAGAGACTGTAAACAATGCTGTCTCTTTTCCATCTTTTAGTTTTATGTCCCTGTCCATGTGTGTGGTGAGTCAACAACACTGGCAGTACTGGGACCGAGGGGACATTTACTGCTGCCAACTGTCCCAGTACTGAGTGTGTTTGGATCGTTGTGTGTGTGGCCTTGGGAATGAGCCAGGTGAGGCTGTTGAGCACAGATTAAAGCAAAGATGGATCAATCACTTGAGTCTCTGGGGCTGGTGAATGACAGCTAGCCTAGGGACACAAACATGGACACTATTGATTTTGAGTCTCTTTCCATCAGATCTCCCTGAATTGCTCTTCTCAAGGCTAATGCACACAGTCAAACATTTACAATTGCATATATACACACACACACACACACACACAATGAAGATTCTGTAGATATTGTTTCCTTAACTCTGTCTTCCCATCTCTCTGTCTCTGTCTCACATACACTTACTTAGTCTTGTTAGGACTCTTGCTGTGTGTGAATCTCTGTAAGTAGGAATGGCCCTCCGGCCATGTTTTTTAACAGGCCTACAGGATATTTAGCAGCATGGAGGGAGGTCTCTATGGCACTTGAAGGAAGCTATTAGCAGTAAAATGCCATATACTAAGTAGTTTACAGCTTGTGAAGAAGCACTGCATAAAAAAGTTCAAACTTCATACAATAACAAGAAATCACGACAAGCTGTAAAAGATCTAACAAAATGTTGGAATGTGCCTTCAAGAATAAACTAACACTAAGCTCGACTGGATCGTGAGTTTTTTTTTTTTTACTTACTATCAATTTTCATTTTAAAGTTTTCTTTTAATTATATTCTCAATGTTCCTCAACATAGAAATCCGGTAGTCTTCCAAATGAAAACAGTACAATAGGTCAATGTTGTGGCCAGGAGTTGGAACTTTTCACCTTTCTTCTGAGAAGTATTTTTCCCTGTCAGTTTGGTACATGAATAGCTTTAAATCCTACAATACCTATTAGCCTCGAACATGGAAGAAGACAGAAACGGAGCTGTATTTTTATTTTTTTAACCACTTGGTCATTACAGTTGTGAATAAAAACTGCCACGTCCTTCATCTAGAATGATATTGTGTTATCCCAGGGAAAACGACAGAATCACGACAATTTGATAGAGCGACAAAGTCCACAGATGAAGGAGGTCAAGGTGGTTGGATGAATGCATTAACAAACACTGGACTTTAACATGGGAGACGGTTGTTCGCTTTCCTCTACTGACACTGAATGTTGATGTCTGTTACCCATGACAACCATTAACCAAGATCTCTCCCAACCTTAACCAAGTAGTTATTTTAACCCCAACAACAACCATTTTGTTTTTGTGCCTGTAAACCAAACCTTAACCATAGCAGTGTCATGTGTCGTTCTGGAAGGCAATTACAAACAACATATTGGTCCAGAATCTGATAGTACATGTTTCAGCTCGCTGTAGCCAAAATGTAAGTTCTGTGAGTAAGTTTCTTCCTGAAAGAAGACAAGATACAGACATTTTCAATCACACTTGCTCAACTTTTGTAGTGATGATACCACCAGAGAGAGAGTTTTTGTTCATCCAAGCTTCCGAAGTGCTCCAACTGCCTGTCACCTTACATTGTCTGTGCAGAAAATGAGCAGGACTTTTACTTCTGGATGCCGAAAATAACTTTTTCCCACTTTGTAATAGCGGAAAGGACACAATGTGCCTTGAAAAAAAGTTTCTTTTAAATACAATATCAAGAGGAGAGGGGGAAATAAAATCTAGAAACAAACAAACCAAACAGCCTCAGTGTGGCAGTGGATGATGGGAGGGGACGTCCGTATTGGGAGCAGTGGCCTAATAAGGTTAAATACCAGACTGTGAATAATCTCTCAGTAAACTGTCTACTCATGGAAAACACAGAGATGCAACAGCAGCAAGTCTCGCTTTCTGCCAGGCTGCCCTCCCCCGCCTCTCTCTCTCGCTCTCTCTCTCTCTCTCTCTCTCTCTCTCTCTCTCTCTCTCTCTCTCTCTCTCGTTCTCTCTCTCTGTCCACAGTGTTCTGTCTTTCTCTTCTTTCTTTACTTTCTCGCTCCTGCTCTCCTCACCCTCCTCCTCACTCCTCGTCTCGTCTCAGTAAGTAGGATAAAGCTTGGAGAGCTCTGTCGTCGTGGTAACTGCCAGAAGTATTCAGTTTGAAGTTTGAGGAGGTCAGTTTGCGGGTCGCATGCACGCACGAACCCACGCACACATGCGCCCCCACACACACACACACACACACACACACACACACACACACACACACACGTCCTGAGAGAGAGTAGGTCCAGGCCCCCATATGGGCCCTAGCCCTTATACATGAAAGGATGAGGAGGGGGAATAAATGTTTTTTGAGGGCAGGGGCCAGTGCAAAGCTCTGCATCTGAAACAGTTGTGGTACCAGAACCTTTTCTTTTCAATCTCTGGGACTGAAATTAAGCTGATTATGGGTGTTGGAATATCTGACTCTGAATTACTCTTTGTTGTAACTGGATTTTTTGCAGTTCAGTCACCCTGATGTTCATTTCCATCCCTTTAGTGTGATGATGATTCTTTATAGTCTTTTTCATATTCAATGGGTGTAGTATCCAAACCATCTTTGGAAAATTAAAGAAAACCTAAGAATTCCCTAAGAAAAGTAAAGCAAATGAATCAATACTCTACTACAAATACTAGACTACTAAAATAAGTCTTAATCTTTAATTGTATTTAACTCTCCTGAAAGTACTTTCAAGTTGGTTTTACTTTCCTAAAATCTAGTGTTTAAAGAAGTATTTTCATCAATTACTCTAAAATAAAAGAAGCAATAACACCCTGTAAAAGTAAAAGGCTACAGTGCTACATTTTACTAAGGCAAAAGTACAGTAACAGAATAAATATTGTTGGCTTATTACAGAAGCATTGACATTAAAGCTTAACTCTTGCCAACATGCAACCTAGGGTCTTTTTGTGACTGTACCTGAGTCAAACTTTTAAAAGCATAAGTAGGACGGAAGCACCACTTTTAAGATTTACAGTATTCTTGTTTTGTTCAAATGGCCTTTTGAATGGGAGAGCTAGGGGCACTTCTATGATAGCATCAAAATCAACATTTAAGAAGGCTCGATACAACATGAAAATTTGCTTAAAGTATCACCAGGGGCTCTACACATGAACTCGAGCATTGGAAAAAAAGTGGCTCTTCCGTCCTAATCATGCTTTTAAATAAAGTTTGACTCTGGGACATTTACAAAAAGACCCTAGGTTGCATTTTGGTGAGACTTATGCTTTAAGCAGCCTTTAATATTGTAGCTAGTTAGTGTGAAGCTTATTTATACTTTATTTTATACTTTTATTACGTCTTTACAGCCTATTAGGTAGTTTAATTATACTATCTACGAAGTAACTATGAACTGTGCTGATTAATAAATGTTGTATGGTATTATATTTGCCTCATGGACAATTCAACAGTGCAAACCATCCAGAGTAAGTAGAGTTATGTTTTCAGGAATTATATATGACACAAGCGGTTACAGGACCAGTGCTGGTCAGACACCCAAAAAACAAAACATTAATTCTGGCCCAGCCGAGGTCCAACGCTCACCAATGTTTTTGTGCTATTGTCAATTGTATTTGCCTTGACTATGGCCCAGAATCTCTCCATTCACATAAACAGCTCCAGCTGGGGTAATACTCACATGGACACCTTGAACACTATGGGCATTGGGAAGTTTTACACCATGAAACACAGTGGTCCTCCACTGCCACCAAACTGCTACTACTGGTACAGGTGCAGTCCCCTCACTCTCACATACTGTAGAAGTGCTAACTCATCTACCGGATCTGTCCTCTGTGCTACAAAAACCGCAACATTAAAAAAGAATTCAGCATTTTCTGTGGGGTGGATAACGTGGGCATTGGGTCACAAATTAAGTTTTTATTATTGTCGCATTCATTATTTGTGTTTAAAGGCCAGTGAGGCTGCATTCATGTCATTTCATTTCTGGCAAGAGGAAAGGGAAACTGTGGTTATCCCAGCAGTTTGCAGCAGTGATGATTCTCAATTACATAAAACATATGTTGTAAAAACTTTCTTGTTTTTTTCACCCCTCTGTGTCTCTCTCTCTCTATCCTGGGTGGTTTCTGATGTAAATGTTTTTAGTCAGTTGGCGGCTGAGTCTCAGCAGGTGGTCCACCAAATCCACCGTAACCCCCGGCAACCCCTGTCCAGCCAATCCAAACGCTGCCCTGCCCGCCACTCCGCTTAGTTAGCCCTGACAGGACCGTGTGTGTGTGTGTGTGTGTGTGTGTGTGTGTGTGTGGCAGTACTCAGAGGACAAGGCGTGTTCTTGGAGTGGTCATTAAAAGTTTATTAAAAAGTCTTCAACCGTTGGGAAAATGTGTTTGAGTATCAATGAGCATATATGCAATTGTGCTGTCTGTGTGTGTGTGTGTGAGAGAGAGAGAGACTAAGCTCATTACTATAGCTATGTCCTTACCTCAGAAACATAACTTACTCTCCTCTGTGATGAAACTCCTCACTTCTATCTAATCAGAACTAAAAAACTCTGTCACTGTGTTATCACTCTGATCTATTGCTTTGGCAGGCTGCTGAATGCAAGAGATATACTGTATATGCCCCTTTCTTGCATGTTGCTGTCAGGCATTCTGGGAAATGTAGTGAGTCTGTCACTCCCTGACGCAGTGGACAATCTACTTTGAGAGGCAGAAGTTATACCAAAAAGTATTTAGCACTTAAAACATAACACTTGAATAACCTCGCTGTAAACTAAAGATGATAAATCTTTAATGAGCATCATATGTACCTGGGTTTGTATGACTTCTAGTCGTCACAGACTACAGACTGTACTCTAATCTTTTTTTAACCTGGATCTCAATCTGGGTGTTTTTAAAATTTCAAAAAGGCTCATGGTAAGCATGGGGTTCTTCCAGGGTTTCAAATATGTATTATAAAACTCTATGAGAGGTTTTATGTTTAATATATCAAAATTGTAATATGTTAGTAATACTAGCATGCTGAAAAATCGAGCTGTCTCAAAACAAAATTACTGGGGCAACCTCCAGCTCACCTTGTGCGCCTTGTGTAGGCTGAGTCCTTGGCAGTGGCCTGGGTTTGAGTCTGACATATCGGCCCTTTGCTGCATGTCGTCCCCCGCTCTCTCCCCCCTTCCTTATCTTGAAGCTATCCTGTCAATTAAAGGCCATAAAAGCTCCAAAAATAATTAAAAAAACACTTTTGAATGAGTTGTCTCAGATACAGAAAAACAGGCCCAGTTTCTCCATAAACTTCAAACAATAGACTCTATATACCCTGAGCTTGGGCGTCTGGTGAGCTCACCTGGTAGAGCGGGTGCACATATATAGTGGTTTACTCTTCTCTGCAGCGGCCGGGGGTTCGACTCCGACCTGCTGCGCTTTGCTGCATGTCATTCCCCCTCTCTCTCCCTTTCATGTCTAAACTGTCCTATACAAATAAAGGCCCGAATAAATGTCCAAAAAAATCTATAAACTATTATAGATATACAGTATATAGAGTTTAATTTAATGTTTATTTTACATCTGTAAAATAAACATCTATACATCACTATGTCAGATAAGGGCTTAGCTCTTGTGTTGTCTTCCCGTCGACCATGCAACTTTTTGTCTTTCTGAGTCAACATTTTGACGTTTTTGTCACTTTTATCCAAGTTTCTCTGTCACTTTTTCCAATATTTTTCTAAAAATTTCTGCACCTTTTGAAATTTTTGTGGACTTTTTCCTGCACTTTTTTCAAATGCTATAAAATTAAATAAAGCTCCAACATTAAATTAAAGTAGGGAACTGATCATTTATTTTTCTTGTGAAGAGTGAACCATCCTTTCTGATATTATTAACTTTTTGAAAACAGGTCAGATTTGACCCGTGGACATCAGGAGGGTTAAAACTTTCTGCACATTGGTGGAAGCAGCAGAAAGTTTTTACTTTGAATTCTATGAATCCACATTTCTTTTCTTTATGCCCTGCCTCTGTCTCTTTTCTGTCCCTCCTTGTGTGAGTGATGTGTTAACGTTGATGGCGATCACTTGAAGACATTTCTTTTCTACGCGAGTGACAGAGGCAGCCGATGGATGGTGTAAATGTCTGAGCTATCATCATCTTTGATAGGCTTTGAGTGGTTCTGAGTGCTGGGTCCATCCCAAATGCTTCCCTGGGTCCTTAGGAGCAGTGTGTTTGTGTGGCGGTGTGTTTATGTATGTTGTGTGTTTCTCAGGATCTCTGCGTGCGGTTATGTGTCTGTATGTGTAAGCCCCTGTATGCCCTACAAATGGCAAAACCATACCATGGCATCAAGTGGTGTTAGAGACTGTAATTCAGCTAAAGGATACAGGTTGAAACTGTGTCCTCAAAGCAATTGCCCTGCTAAAGTGTTCTTAAGCAAGGCACTGAGAACTGAGAACTGGATATTGTGACTCTGAGTCATTAATGTCTGTGCATCTAAAGAGTTAAATGGTGGAAAAGGTTGATCAAGATCTTGTGGCTTTCTTCTTAAGAACCAAATGCAACCAATAAACAACTCAATAATAAAGAAAAAATGGCTACTCATTTCCTCCAGACTTCAGAGGAAGTGTCATCAACCCGATTACCCGACTCCTCCCGCTCTTCTCTGAGCTCCATACATACCAAAGACAGCACTGGAGGGAAGAGAAAGGCTCCCAGTTAATGTTTAACCAGGCTGTGTAAAGACAGAGTTAGATAGCTGAGCTTATGAGCAAATAGACTGAGTGTGTGTGTGTGTGTGTGTGTGTGTGTGTGTGTGTGTGTGTGTGTGTGTGTGTGTGTGTGTGTGTGTGTGTGTGTGTGTGTAACAAGGTATGGTAGCCTAATACTGCAGTTTGGAAAAAGACGGGAAATACTGCAAAAAACATGTAACTATAATCTGACTTAAAATAATAAACTATTCTATGTTCAACGTGTAGGTGTCAAAATGTTTGTAGTGCGCAGGTAATTCTGAAGGATTATTTATACTGTATAATTAACATATAGAAAGCTCTTAGGATATAATCTCAAGTTATCGCTTAACTGAAATGAAATCTCAATTTAGTGATTGACTGTGTAGTTGTTGATATTGATAAGACAAGGCGTCATGGAGTCATAAAAACATATATCACCAGGTGGAAGATAATGTAAAATGTATATTTAAAGTACATTTGTCAATTGGAGATTCTGCAGGAGGCCAAATATAGCTCCAAATATGATGACTACACTGCACCACCTGTTAGGTGGGTGTGTGTCCATCCATATATGCATACATGGATGTCTGCATGTGTGCTAAAAAGAGAAAAAGCTTTTTTTTTGGCCAAGTTGGCATAACTTGCACCGTCTGTGTGTGTGTGTGTGTGTGTGTGTGTGTGTGTGTGTATTGGTGTTTTGTATAGAAAGTGCTGCGTGCAGTAGAATGGGGGATTTGGTGCCATCAGCACAGTGATGTCAGCACACAGAGACAAACAAAGCCAGAATCCAAACCCTTTCCCAACTACCCACAATCCCCCTGGACACTGTGGAGGGCCCTCCCTGGGGATCCGCTGCCGTTAACACACACAAACTATGTAACAAGCACACACAGAGATACACAAAATAACACACATGCAGTTGCGTTCACAAAGTCGGTTAACCACGCTAACACTGCCATACCATACATACAGTACATACATACATACATGTAGTTGAGGCAGCATTACTCAAGCAGACTTGTGCTGTACTGTATATGCATACATGCACTCAACTGTGCATACATGTGTACTGACACGTATAATAATATTAATACACTTATAACATATACCGGTATGCATGGTGGATAGAGGGAAATTCATTGTATAACTGGTCATCAATCTTTCCACACCTTACACCTTAATTTACACGGGACTACGTCTGGGTTATTTGGTTCATACAAAATATTCCATTCTGGAAACTGTTAAGTAAAGTATTTTTTAGCAAAGTTAAATCAACTATGGAGTACTTGAAGGGAACACTCTGTATTAACTCTGTAACAGCAGTAAGTGAGCAGTCAAATCAGAAACACACCTGTGTTTGCTTTGGGCTGGCCCTCAGCCACATGCCTTGCAAATGGGGGATGACATTACAGTTATTGTATTCGTGGTGGAGTTCAAATGAATATACTGTGACTGCATTGTGGCATTAATATAGATATAACATGTTTAGATAATTTAATAGCACAGGCTGTTTAATGGAAATGCTTATCTTAAGGGGCCAGAAAGTCAAGACAAACTACAATGGCAGACAACTGAGAGATGCTGACAACAACAACTACAAAATATCAGCTGCTTCAAATCAGAAATATCAATATTAGATTTGCATACCCTGGTAGCACTGTTCTCGACAGGTTTACGGTTACCTTTCTCCCTGCTGCCATGACGGTTAGGTTGAGTTGGCCATGTAACTGTACCCTATACATTTTCTAGTCGAGTGGCTTAGCAGTAATACTACCTTGCTGTACCCATTAAGCTACATGGGAATATAACCCTAAACCCCCACCGGCTACTTAAACAGTGTTACCATACGTCGTCATACTGTTATACACCATTTTCATATGGAACCATGGTAACATTTGTTTATGTTTGACCTTGTCATATCCACAAACTATATAACAAAACCAGCTAAGTCTCCAGAGAAATTACTTTAACATTAAAAGCACTGCAGTACTTAGTTTACATCCAATGCCAACATTTAGTGCAAATGCATAAAGTAGTGTGCCATTATCTAAAGAAACAACAACTGACTGTCTTTCACATGAGATTTTATTTATTAAATTACTATACTATTATTACCATGTCTGATCTTTCCCTATATTTAATCAAGTGAGAACGTACTGTAGTTCAATGCACACATATAGTAAGACCCATTTAAGTCAGGTTTCATCCAAATGTAGCGTAAATTGTAACTTAATTTCCAGAAAATTAGCAAAACAAAGTGTTAATGAATGCCTGTTTGAATCCATTAAAGGTGCCCTGCTACACAAAATCAAAAAATACAAGAAATTGAGCTGAGCCTTCCTGCAGGCTTTCTATACCACACTAGAATGGCTTGAAATAAGGTAACAAAGGCATTTTTCCACAAAATGTGTTACAGAGTCCATGGTAGAGCTTATAGATATTACCACAAAGTAATGAAATATGTGTGGCAGGGCACCTTTAATGTTATGAGACTTTTAGGAGTTGGTCACTAGTATTAATGCTGCAGTTTTTTAATAAGCAAATTAAAAATGCACCTAAAAACAGGTGGATGGAAACACACTTATTGAACATTTAAAAACTTCAAATCACTGAATGCAACATCTGAGATCTTTTAGAATTGTCCAATATCGAGGTTGTGTTTAGTGAAAGAGTTGATCAGAGGGTGCAATTTTATTGTTAAACATTTTTAATACCATACTCAATAACTTAATTAGGTTATTTTTTTAACAGAACACATAATAAAGAAGACATCAGTGTAGTTAAATTAATAATAAAAAGAATGTGTCTCCCCGAGAGATCTACACGAAAGAAAACTCAAACTGTTATTTCCATAGTGTTAGTGACTTTTGGGTTGAAATAAAAAGTTTGCTGTGTGAATAAAACATGAATGTTGGCCCTCTTATTGCCTTAAGAAGTTTCTGTAAAACGGCGTCATGTCAGATCGCACCATGTCAGCTGGCAGCGAGTATCTGAAAGAACTGTAAAGCTTTCTGTTTTAATGCTGCCATCTCCTCGTCGAACTGTTGCACAACAATTAGCAACTGTTGCTGTTTGTTTCTGCTCTTTAAATGCCCTTCTGTCAAAAACAGTAGGAGACAGACTGGGGCTGATAGTGTTTGTGGGTGTGTTTGTGTGTTGCTTTTTTGGGCTGTGGGATGAGGGTTACTGGGCATACTGGACCAAAACAGGTCTTCATTGTGCTGCAGGAGGAAGAGCTGGGTCGTGCAGCACCCTATTCAGACAAGTTGTTTGTTTGTGTGTGTGTGTGTGTCATATTATAAGGGGGTTCTTCATATTCAGTTACTTGTTAGATGTGCTTTAGCCAAAGCTTCAGTTTGACACCAAAGAGTCAGCTTTCATTTTTTTTGCAACTAAACTTTACCACAGTGCAATAACAGAAGGAAGTCTGTGACTTACTAGCATAGATACTTTTTGTCTGCTAACCCAACTTTGGATCAGGAAGCAGTGTGAACTGTTGTGTGTGTGTGTGTGTGTGTGTGTGTGTGTGTGTGTGTGTGTGTGTGTGTGTGTGTGTGTGTGTGTGTGTGTGTGTGTTTGCAAGGATTCACTGTGAACTTTTAGTCTGCAACTTTTCACCAAGGCTGAGTGAAATCTTGGACACAGCCGTTCTACTTATAAAATAATAGTTCTGTGGTGCTTCGTACATCGCCTGAGCTTCTGTAGTTGGCATTCTGTTTTGGTATCACTGCACAGGCTGCTTCTTCTCTGATCTTCACCTAAATCCTGCAAACAAAGCAGAAAAATATATCACAAAGCGGACAACAATGACGACAACGATGACATAATTAACCCCGCAAGGGGAAGTTACATTTTTACACTCTGTTGTTACAGTTACCCACACAGGCCCATGCATGAGGATGTTCTTAATGACAACCTACAACACTGCTGTTAAGATTCTGCAACTTTTTATTGTAATATCAGCTACACAGTACAAAAATCATCACTAATGATTATTTTTTTCATTTTCTTTTTGTTTCACCAGTGATGTAACGGGAGAGTGAAGACACGATCAAGAGACCAGAAAATGCATAAACCGGATGGAAAATGTGAACTGGTAGGTGTACACACACACACACACACACACACACACACACACACACACACACAGTGAGTCCCATAGAGAGACGCAGCAATGCCCTGGAGGGTGCCAGTCATGCCCAGCTTCCGCTGCGCTCTAAATTGAGCGTGGCACAGAGTGTATGAAGTCAGCCGTCTGGAAGAGAGCCAAGCATTGTTCCTCCGAGCAGCTGGATGGTAATTACTAGAAAGAGAGAGAGACTGAGAGAGAGAGGGGAGCCCTACCACCTCACTACTGTTACTGTTGCTACTGCTTCCTCTCCTGGCACATGTATCATATTGGATCACATTTATAAATATATACTGTAATCATACATTGATTGTCCATAGTTAACCTGCGATTAATCACACATGTTTGATCTGCTCTAAATGTACTTTAAAAAGGATACTTTACAAGTTTTTAATGCTCTTATCAAATTGCAGACAAATATGCTTGCTTAATGTAAATGTTTGATATTGTAACAATCCAAAACTATGACATATGCCATCTAGAATATTCTTCAAAATAACCTCAAAAGTACTTTAGGCCATCCAGCGTGGTGGCCATCCAGCGTGGCGTGCCTTGTTGAGGGGGAGGAGGGCTTTCTGCTGTATGCTTGGCCAGCAAGTGTTAAGACTCAGCGTACTCCGGTGTTAACTTAGTTCACATGGACAGAACATGAAAATAACTTGTCAAAGGACTCCAAAATGGGTGTTTTCTTTACCACTAACAAGGCTCAAAATAGCACTACACTTCCACGGTAGCATAATGAGGGTCCCTACATGTAAACCAAACACTGCATGTAAACGCAGTGTGATATGTGGTTGAAAGATTCTGAAAAGATTATATAAAGAGAAGTAAACCTTGACTTAATTACAGTTTAAATTACAAACAACTCCAATGTGCAGAAGAAAATAAGTGGTTCCATTTTGCTTCTAATGTAAGAACACATTTAATGCAAACTAGCTGGACCAATAAACATATTAAAGCAGCGTCACCATCATTAACCCTTGAAACAACCTGAAGGCTTTTGCTAGATGACATACAATAGGTTCACATTTGATCAGCAGGTAAGAGAGGTACTTAGATTTATAGACAAGAAGTAGGCCTACAATGTCTGAAAGCCTTGAAAACTTGTCACGACTTTAAATTTAGCTCTAGTGGGCCTGCATTTGACAAGAGAGACTAACAATGTCAAAAAAAGTTGTATGTAAATTATAAACAGTATATAACTGAAAAACATGAATAAACAAAACTATCTGTTGTTTTGAATTTGCAATGCTCTTGCATTACATACTAAAATATATATTTTCAAAGAATCTTTAATATATATTTGACTGAAAGAGCCTCTATCCTAGACTACAGTACATTTACAATAACAAACGTACGGCAACTAAACTTCTATGTAAGTGAAATCCTTCCCTTATTCTCTGTGAGCATGTTTGTTGTTATTTAGCAATATCAAAAAAGAAAAGAGATATATACATGAAGATACATATGATGGTGGAAGATGGAAGAAAAGAGTGAGAGAGGGGTGGAGAGAGCTTTGTAACCATCCAGGCCTGAGGAATGTGTCAACTTGCTGTCAACTATGTGTTGCTTTGTCATGAGACCGCAGAGCACTGGAAACACGTAAAGATGCCTTTTTCACACCTTCAACTCCTTCCTCCCTCCCTCCCTCTTTCCTCCACAGCCCCTCTCCTCCCCCCTCTTCCCCACACTCACACAGTGGCAGCAGTAGCCAGGCCAGTGCAAGTGCAGCTGTGACCAGAACAATAACATTCCTCAGGTTTTAAACGCCTGGCACTTAGATTCCTAACAGTCGAATTCCTGGCAGGGAGAAGCTGGGGGTTGCTATAGGACGCCGAGAGCTGTGAGACACCTTGTAAGGAGACGTACAGCTGTAAAGCGCTGTGTGATTTGTGTTTTTTATGAGAAGGATGGATGGGTTCACGGGGGGAAGCTCTTTTGTGCCACCTCACGTCCTCTTTACCTCAAATGAGACATTTCCAACACTCCGATTTCAGTAGTTTAGGTCGAGAGGCGTCCTGCTGCTTTGTCCGGGCATCATGTGTCGATAAAGGCACCTGTTAGGTCAACATGTGTGTCTTGTAATGCTTTTTTGGTACATGTGGTGCCAAAAACGACACAGATGTGTTGAAAACGACACATTAGTTTTAAGAGCGTTAAATGAGGTGTTAGCAAAGGAAACAAACAGGGATATGTTGTGTATGTATGACAATCAGGTATATCCTACTTGGCATATTCTCCTGTCTAACATGTTTATCTTTCAACCAGTGAAGAAATGGTTCTTTCAACAGAGAAACAAACAAATAGTAATGTTTCTGATCTGACTACTTTGCTTCTTACATAAAACCTTTTACACGTCTATATACAGAAGGTTTTATAAACACTTTTTTCCCCCAAATTCCGAAACAGTGCTTGTTCTGGTAAAATTGCTTTACTGACAATGTATCCGTCTTTTTCCAACGAGAATGCTTTTATTTTGAAATCCTGTGGCTAGGTGATTTTCAATGTTAGTTAGAGAAAAGAAAAAGCCCAAATGCTGTGCTTCTTACTTCATGTGTGCCTCCTCTGGTGGCTTCACTGCATCACTGAGCTGCCCAACTATCAGCCCATCTGAAATAACCCCAAAAATAATGATTCTCTCATTAACCACGCCTGTTTCAAAATTTAAATATAAATGAATCTAATTTAGAAAACCTCGGCCACGATGAAGGAGGCTCATTTAGAGCCAATCTAAAATTAATGAGGGCATCTAGAGAGAGAGAGAGAGAGAGAGGAGAGGGGCCCTGCGTGGCTTAACAGATACCGGAGTTAACAAGCTACTGTACTTTAAACACTGGAAAATCCCCATTAATTTTAAAGTTAACGCACTACTGTACTCTGAATGCTGGCAAAAGAGCTTTAATGTTATTTCAAACACATCACAGCGACATCTTCAAACTGACTCTTGGCCTCTAGCTGTCAAACTACTTTATGTTGGCGTAAGCCTGCATTTATCAGACTCTGCCTGGCCAAACAGAATTATAATTTCCTGGACATTTTTTTTAATACAATGACACATGAATATGTTTTTGCATATGTGCAGGATTCAACCCTGACACCTGAATACTGTTAGATTTACATTCAGAGTTAAACATCAATGTCCTGTATGGAATTACAGAGCTAGCAGAAGATGTAAAAGTTCCCCATGATGGATTCTGCTTCAGTAAAACTTCCAAATAATTAGTCTTGCAATAAATTTGACTATTTCCGTTTAAATATGGCAGCAAGGGTGACACAAACCATTAAGTCATGCACACATTTCCTAATTTTCAGGCTTTCCAATATTCTAAATTATATGGAAAACCTATACCTACCTATATATTTCTAAAAAATAAAAAGTATGTCTCACACCTAATGTTTCACCCTGCAAGTTTTGCCTTAATAGTCTTATTCTGTTCTCTTTAAACAACTCATTTTCACCTCCATTCCCTCAGCAGCCATCCGAGTGGCTGCAACAGATGCCAGCCAGCTCCCACAGTGACTGTTTGGTTTTGCAGGTTTAATTCCCGATGGGTTTGGGTCCAGAGTGATTAGGCTGAGCCTTAAAGGCCAGCAGGCTTGTCAGGTGTCTCCACACATTAACGTTGTTCTGCTCACACCCTGAACCGACAGCACAGCGAGGCAGAGGGGGAAAGAGAAACACTGATCTGGCGTGGTGGGAGGCACAGGGGGATGGAGAGAAATCGTATTGCTGATATATTAAATAAGACTTAAAAAGAAGTTTTCTTTGAATTTGTATCAACTGTTACATTAAGGGGGGTCCTTTGAATTCAGTAGGATATCAGTGACGTTTATAAGGTTACATGACAGTGTTGTTGTCTTAGAGGAAAGAAACCAACCTGGCTGGTGAGTCATTTTGACTCATTTACATTACTACATTTTCATTGTAGCTTGTATCTTTTCACCTTGGCTCATTGTATCTTGACTTTCAACTTTGATGTCCTATTGTGTCTTGAATCATAACTCAAAGTACAATAGGACATTAAACATGGGACTGTAACAAAAAACTGTTACAGTTTGTGTTAAGAGTGTAAAAAGTTGTACATAAGTTAGAAAGCACAATAATGAGAATCTTTTCATTCTAAATAAATTAAAAGGATTTTCTCAGGCAGGAAACTGGATTTCTTGTACATTTCAAAAATCTGTGGTGGTATTATTGGTTTGAATTGGTATAAATCTTAAATCGACACCATCTTCCAGGAAGTAAAATAAAAAGGCCTTTATATAAAAATACAAGAACATGAAAAATGTTTTCAGTGGAAGTTGTTTTTTCCTTTTCTGATGACTTTTAGTTCCAGATCTTTTCTGCTAGTAAAAGCAACAGACCGATGGATGCTACCTCAACATTTTCTTTAGCCTTTAACCCTAAAGCCAGCTGAGTAACAACACAGCCGACTTTTCCCTGCTGGATTCAAATAAACTTGCATTGTGTCTGTGCACAAACAACTTCCTGGATGCAGACGTGCAGCTTGTTAACGGGGGCGGGCGACCAAAAACAGAAAAAGAAAAAACTCTTCCTGCTTCTGACCTCCAACCCTGTCCTACCCCACCCACACCCACCGCTTACACAGCATGGTGCAGCTATAGGGGGGAGGGGAGATGGCGTTAGGCTTCAATGTGTGTGTGTGTGTGTGTGTGTGTGTGTGTGTGTGTGTGTGTGTGTGTGTGTGTGTGTGTGTGTGTGTGTGTGTGAGAGAGTCTGAGTGAAGGGTGATGCTAGGTTTTTTAAGTAGGGGGGAAACTTATGTCCTGGTCTGAGGGAGTTGAGGACTAAAGTGGAGGAGGGGAGATGAGAACCTGCTGAGAGGGCAGCCTATATACACTCCTCCTTCCTGCCATACATCACCCTCCATCCCTCGTCTCTTCAAACCCTCCTACCCCTATGTCTCCATCCATGGGGGTAAAGTACATTACATGCTTGCTAATCAAAGTTCCATTACAAGTTTGGAGGGAATAAAGAAAGACACTCAAGTCTTCTTTTTTTCCTCTTTCTACCTAGTTTAGTGTCTCCTTCACCTCCTGCTTCACCAAAACTCTCTTCACTCTTTAACAGTGTGTAGCATGTAATGCCAAAATCATTTAAAAAACAAAGCACCATTATGTTTCCTGAATAATTATAAAAATACAGGAACCCAGACTATTTTTATGTCTCAGCACTTTGATCAAGACAAACATAATTTGAATGAATTTACAGCCCTAGTTATCGCAAAGGCTTTTATAATTGTCCCCATGATGGCACTTTGCAGCAACAAGTCTGACAGTTGCAAAAATTGTTATAGAAGTTTGAACAACTTGACAGGTTCATGGAAATTGTGGCAGTCCATCATAACTAAAATGTGCTAGATTGGCCCTCAAAGTCAGAATTCCAAGTAGGAAACCTTATTTCAGTTTGATGCGTCTACTCCATTTTTCTTTTAAATGCAACACATGCTTGACACCTAAGTTGGTTTTTCCAGTAGAGTGGTTAGAAAATATGTAGGGTAATTCTTCCAAAGGCTGAGTGTAGAAACGGCAACAAGGTCATTTAAATCCAAAGAATTTGTCCACTTAGGCACCAAAAGACATGTTGCCATTTCATTTCATATACACAAGAAAGCAGCGGCCGACATTTACATTTTTGGTGTGCATGTTTCCTAACACCTGCAAAGCATTTATCAGAAATGGAAAGTAACAAATACATTTAATCCCTTTACTGCATTGAGTAGTTTTCTTGTGTTTTTTGGATTTTTGAAATAGTTTTTAAAACTGGTAATTTAAAATGTACTTGATTACGTTTTGAGTGAAGTATTGTAATTTGCCACATTACAAATCCCATTACTTAAAAAAAAAAAAAAAAAAAAAAAACTTTGACTAAGGAAAACCGAAAGGAAGAAAAAAAAAATCGCGCCCGGAACCACTACAGTGACGAATCAGCATCTAGGCTGCATACCAGGCACCAAGTCCTTCTGTAGGAGATTGAGAACAAGATGGAGGTGGATAAGGCGTGCAACAACAGTTTCAGTAGAAATGCTAGCTGAAACATCGGATTCTGTTGCCCAAAACGACAAAAATCTTTGGCCACAGTTTCATTTAAATTTAAGAGGGTTAGGGCCAATAGTATCATCATGCAATGTCAGATGTGCCTGCCAAAGGTGACCAAACTGGCAGCATTCAATAACTCCACATCTAATCTGCGGAAGCATTTGGTAAGTTTTTGTGCATTGGTATTTCAAACAAAGTTTTCATGACTAATAGTAAATTGCCCCTATGTCAATTGTGAAATGTTATGTTATTACATGTGTATACATTTATACAGATGTTTATTTGTATAGACTTTTGACCCTTTGTCCTACGAGAGATCCCTCCGCCCCGTTTTACAGTTGTTTTTAATGTAACTATGTAACTTTTACTTAAAGTACATTACATACAGTTAAATTAACTACTTATTGCTTTTACTTGAGTAATTTTTCAGATAGTTAATGTCACTTGTACTTGAGTAATATTTCATCAAAGTATTGGTGCATTTACATATTTTAGTACTTTTTCCACCTCTGGCATTTATGGTTTAGAGGTATGTGCAAAGCAAATTTCATACAACCTGCTAATTAGCATATATACAGTATGTTAGCATATATACAGTATGATAAAGTATGTTGTGTGCAAGATATTTTGGTGTTAGCAGAGGAAACCTTATGGGTTTTTTTCAAATGGGGAAGAGTACTCAGAGAACTCAGCTGAAAGTTTGGCATGACCTCCAAAATCATTAGGGCTAGCATTCATGAAGTGGCAGCAAAATCACATATCAGCTAAATCATTATAGTCAAACATGGAAACATGGGCATGGAGTGACTGCCTTTGATTCTACCCCTGTCTAGTTTCATACTAGATTATGATTTACAAGCCACTATAAGCCAAACTAACAGAAGCTCACATGGAATACTGGGCTGACTCGATTAAGCTACAAAAGCCCCTTCAGAGCTCTGTGGTCTGCTAACCATACAGGGGATCAGAGGATGAGGTCTGCACAATACCACAGTGACACACACTGGATCTACTGTACACAATATCTGGACTTACATATTGAAACTGATACTCATACGAATACAAAAGACATAGCAGAGACAGTCTTACAGGGGTAATTAGCCATGAAACCTATACCAAAGCTCAATTACAAATGTTAAAGAGCATGAGCTGTCCTGGCATAAACAGGCAGCTTTTGAAATATAGTGCCATGTTTTTTTTTTTGTCCGTCATATGATCAATTATTGTTTTGTATAAGAAACATGTTAGTGCCAGTTGAAAACGTGCTGCTTACAACGCTACCTGTCCACTGAGGCAGTGATAGACAACTGTATTATTTACCAACCAAAAAAAAGAATAGGCTTAACTGTTGATACTACTAATAATAATAATGTAATTGCCTCCTCTCTTTCTCTTGTGTTGATAATTGGTTTTAGTGGACACCTCTATGAGTGTAGATTGTTCAGGGGATTATGTTCGGGGAAGCCTTAAGTCACCACTAATTATCATCTATTTCTACACACACAATTCTCATCTTGCCCTCCATTTACAAAACTCAATAGATTTAATAGATGTTTTCAGGTCATTGCCGTTTTGTCACCATAAGCCAGTGGAAATTCTTCACAGTACTAGTTTATTATTAGTCATTATTACTTTCTCCTTCGGCTCCATGTTGGGTTTTCAGTGCAGGTATTCAGGTTAAAGCTGTTTGTATTTTAAAGCTATTCGCATAAACTTGTTTTTGTTTTGAGAAACTTGTATTTTGCTGCTGTAGCTTTTGGTAATCATACTGTTTTGTCTCATTGGCATAGCAAATGTAAGGGTGCTGGCAGCTCAGACTTTAAACGAGCAGTGCAGATTTAATCTTTTTTCAGCGTTGAACTTTAGTAGAGGATCTAAATGTAGTTCCTACTTCCTCTGGTTGTAACAGGAGTTCCTCAAAAGGTCCTGGGTCCCCAGGTAATGTGGCCATACTAGTCTACATTTGTTTTGGGCCTTGGACAAGGTGTATAATCTCAGTGTCTCTTAAGATTTCTCTCTGAGCTAGCAACCTCATGTCCTGCAACATGAAAATGGGTCAGTAGTAGTAGTAGTAAATTGACAAACCTGTGTGATAACTCAAGTGAAGGAGTTGAGGACAGGGGGGAGAGAGAGAGAGAGAGAGAGATGTTCTCGGTCCCACACTGAAATCTGAGATACAAATGTAGCTGTTGACTGAAGTGTGTGTGTGTGTGTGTGTGTGTGTGTGTGTGTGTGTGTGTGTGTGTGTGTGTGTGTGTGTGTGTGTGTGTGTGTGTGTGAACGATGAACAGACAGCGTTGTCCTCGAGTCAAAGAGCTCCAGTGGCTAAAACCCCATCGGGCACCCAGACACACACGGACAGGTGATACATCATGGATGTGAGAAGGAGGGGAAACTGGGGAGAGAGAGAGAAAAGAAGGGATGGACAGATGAGAAGGAGGTGAAGTAGAGGCGGAGGAGTAGTGGTAGGGCAACTAGAAGGTGGGGAAGGGGGGCGGGCACCCAGCTGGTGACAGAGGGGAGCAAAAAAGAGCAACGGACTGTTCACTTAGTCCAGCTTGATCATGTATTTAAGTAACGGTGAAACAGATTCGACTCTCAGAGAGATGCTCCTTCACTTTCCATTGTTGTACAATCAGCTCTCGTTACTGTTGAACCACCAAATATTGAGTGTGCCATGTAAAGTGATGTTGTCCTTCGACTTTCTATTGATACTGAAGATATGTCATGTCAAGGGGAAAACATTTTTGACTCAACTTAATTGCCCCCATTGCAGCCAGGTCAAACACAGGAGACACACAGACTCGAACATTAAAAACACATCATTAAAAATATGTAAACACAAGCTAAAACCTCCAAAACAAGCTCACATAAACGAGCATAACATCATCATCCAATAATTTTAAAAGGAGGACTACTCATCAGTTAACTCATCTGAAGAATGTCAAAGCTTGACGACATGGGAGACTAAATCATTTCTCGACCTGTTTGACCTGGTCTACGGTAATCTCTGTTCTGAGGGGAGAAGCTCAAACTTTAAAAAAAAATAGTTTGCATATAACCCTCAAATTATGACTCCCCCCCCCCCACACACACACACACTAATTTTTGTCTTCAATTTACTTCCTTACTTTTTTCCAATACACACAGATTTTGGGTTTTCTGCAGTTTGATTTGAAAATTTCACTAATTCAGAAAGTCCAAACTGGAAACTTTCAGCTACATTCGATGGCCTTCGATGTCATGGTGTTTACAGACTGTATTTTATTGGATATGTGCAGAATAGAAGTTGTAAGTTTGAAACCTGAATTGAAAGACCATGTGCATACAGTTTATATCCAGCACAATTGAATAATTCACTCAAAGAAGTTAACTCCTTATTTCAAAGCAGTAACCGGTGGATGATGACTGCTCCGAAATCACTCAAAAATCAAAGAAGTAAAAATGATTTATCAAGGTGAATATCATTTTAAAAGCTCTGCTTGCCCGATACGTATTGGCAACACAAAATGTCCTCAAGAAGCAGCTTTTACTTTTGATGTTAATACCCAGTTATCCTGTAAACCTTCTCATAGTGGGCTAGAAATACTTTTTAGAAGACTTTCTGAGTATCAAGAAACTTTCAGTATTCCCAGCCTTTTGAAATCAAAAATAATACTTATAATAATTTGAACAAATAGGTTTTGTTATAGAAAGATGCTGGATTTAGGCTAAAACAGGTGTAGTTTTATTTAAAAACCATGGCAGTGTAGCATAAAGTCTTGGCGAGATGAGATGGGGGGGAGGAAGGGAGTGATGGACAGCTAGAGGGAGGGAAAGAGAGAAGGGGGGGATGAAGGGATGAGGGAGGTGTATAGTGCAGCAGAAACTTCCCATGCTGGCCTCCCAGTGTGGCTACGTAATGAGGGCAAGGGACACAGACACACATACACAGACACACACTCACAGACACACACTCGGGGCTGAGCATGGCCCCACGGCTGATTAGCGGCACACAAAGGCCCCAAACAGAAGTAGCAGAGGACGCACAATGGGAGCAGGGCCTCAAGGCGTGGTTTACTTCTGCCCTAAGGGAGGGGGCGAGAGAGGTAGAGCGACAGCAAGAGACGAGAGAGAGAGAGAGAGGGTCCCACTGAGCTGGACTGGCAACTAAAGGGGAGGGAGGAAGGGTAGGAGGGGAGAGCAGAGGAGAGGGTTCAGTGGGGTTAGAAAAGTGACAGAAGCAGAGAGGAGTTTTGTTTTTGTCCTGATAAAGACGTGCTGGGTTTCTACTGAGTTCTATTTGCAGTGACTGTTGCATCAGGAAACCAGATGAATGGGTCAGCGTCACGGCTGTCTGTTCACTCTCCAATCCAGGGTCCCATGCACCTGTTCTGAAGTACATTTACAAAGACTATATATATATATGGAGAAACGTATGTTCTGATGTCTGGTTCAGCCTTCTTACTATGTCTGGCAGTGTAGGAAAGACTTCAGCATATCGCTCCCAGACATTAGCACATGCCTGCACTTCACCATAAAACCCCCACATAAAAAAATAAATAAAAGAAGCCGCAGTCATAAATGTCACATGGTGTGAGGACAAATTAAATTCATGAAAATAACATAAGGTGCCAGAGGCAGCAATGCAACGCCACAATTTACCAGGGTTGGGTGCTTCTTTTAATTATGTAATCTTGTTTTGCACACTAATTTCCTTACAATTGGCAGAACATTTGGATTAAAAACATACTCATGATTCACAATGTATCAGTGTATTCATTCAAGTACTGACCTGATCTACTTCATAAGGCATAGAATTGGATAAACGGTGACAGTGAAATACTTTTTATTCCACAATCACTCCTCTGTGGCATATAGACACAAGAATAGAATATAAATGAATCAAGAAAGTAATAGAATAGAATATGAAGATAGTCTGGCAAGACATTGACATCAACCTTTTAAGACCCAGTGTGTAGGCACCACATAGTAAAATTTAGATGTCTTCTGAGCACAAACAATGGGTGTGTTCGTAACTGATATATATGTAAATATATATATATATATATATATATATGGGCAGTAGTGAAATGTAACTAAGTACATTTACTGAAGTACTGCACTTAAGTACAATTTTTAGGTACATTCCTTGAGTATTTCTATTTTATGCTTCTTTATGCAAAATATGAATCAACTAATAAATACTTAAGTATTATTATGGATTAATCTACCCAGCAGTATTACAATTATCTCCATCTTTACGAGCTTAACATAAACAATATAAAAATGATGCACACATTAATGCATCACTATAATTCAGTGATATAATACATGTTATTCTAAAAAATTCTGTATATAAGTACTTTTACTTTTGGTTCTTTAAGTTTAAAGCTATGATGAACATAGGCAGGACTGCAGCACAAGACCTGTCATTTTTTAAATGATGATGGTTTGAGTTATTGCTACCACTGTACTGTATGTTGAGGGCTTTAAATCATCCCAGCGGCTCTTTGCACAGATTACTATCTACATCTTTCTACAGAGAATGAATATTATATGGCAACGACTAATGAACAAGGCCTTCTTTTCACAGAGGAGCAGCGGCTGCTGTAATCTCTGCTGTTCAATTAGCAGCGCTGACCGGGACGCCACCTACACTTCATTAACAGGGAGGGGAAGGTATGGAATTAACCTCTTTCTGTGTTTCTTCTCTTCTCTATCCGACTGTTTCTTCTTTTATGAAGATAAAAAATGAAACTATTCCAAATTAGTTTCTCTGGATCAGTTAAAACATGATTTCCTGTTATTTTACCTTTTAAAGTGGAAGCTTCTGGAATATTTAAGAAGAGCAACAGAAGGAAAGAGTGGAAAAAATTGGGGGATGGGGGAATAAATCCACAAAGACAATTTAGCTTTTCCTGTTTTTCCAATTACTTAATGCTATTTAAATACACCAGAGCTCACACACACACACACACACACACACATACACACACTCTAATGGAGAGGCTCCTGAAATAAGTCACGCAGTAATTGTATTTGATAAATCATAAAGGGAGCCCATCAGAGGAAAGCTAGCTGTAATAAAATGATAAAATAGACAATTATGAAAAAAATCCCTGGCCTTTAATTTCCTAAACAGACTCTGGAGAGAGGCTTTTGGAGAGCCGGTGTGATTTGACGAGATGCTCAACATGTTATTTCCCTCTTCTTTGAAACTTGGGAATCACGGCACAGGCCTCTGAAATGGGTCATATCTCCTCATTTAGTTTCATATGATAGGGGATATGTCCACCCGTGAACTCTAACTTCTTTGCTGCAAAGTGAGCTCTACGTTGATCACTTTTTAACTTAGGACTTTGGTTTCTTGGTTGCACCTCTAAAGATCACATCTTGTTTGTTTAATCCATACAAAAACTCAAGTGCATAAACAAAAATGTATGGTTTCATGGTGTGAAATTTCTTGGCCAAACACCAACTGTCACTGCTATGTTGCCAGCTAAGCATCAGAGACTCCATGGAGAGTGGTATTTAATCTAACTCTAAGATTATTTCCAAAAATGTCGAACTATCCCTTTAAGTTACTTTTCCATGAGGTTTTGAAATTATTTTGTTAACTTACCCTATTATCATACCCATCTATCTATCATATCCATCCATCATCTAATGTGATTTAGTTCATATGATACTATAAATTCTATATGAATAATAATAAATGATCACAGTTACACGTATAGTACGTGTATTCCACACAACCATTCACATGAAGGTACTATGACCATACCGATTTAGTTATTTAAAAAATAACTTATTTTCAATTATATTTATTATATAGACACGTGTGTATACATATACAGTGTATATATATATATATATATATATACAGGATATATCTATAGATATAGATGCATATATAAAGAGAGAGAGAGACACGGCAGTCAAGTCTTGTATAACAAATATACAAACTTCACTCACTATTGTCACAAGATCACATTAGCTCTTTGAGGCACCGTTTTTTTGTCACGGTTGTGTAAAAATCACTTTCCTCACTGTGGTTCTTCTGGCTGAGACAGCCATGACGGTGTGAGATCTGCACCACAAAGAGTTAAAAGAAAAATCAGATCTCTTGGTTCCTGGTGTAAATGCAGTCAGACTGTGTGTAGTGAAGGTGATGCTGTGTAAAATAACATGGAAAAGGTGATTTTCCACTATAGTGAGGTTTCCACACTGTGTTTCCCCCAGGCAGCAGCAGAGACATGATTGAATGTGTGTGTGTGTGTGTGTGTGTGTGTGTGTGTGTGTGTGTGTGTGTGTGTGTGTGTGTGTGTGTGTGTCCGTGCGTGCGTGCGTGCGTGCGTGCGTGCGTGTGTGTGTGTGTGTGTCTGAGAAAAATGATTTGACATACACCTCATCCTTTTGCTGTATTTTCATTGGTTTGTAATGTTTTTCTGAATTAAAAAATTAATGTTTCAAAGTGAATATTTTCACAAATGCAAACACCACCTTTCCCCTTTATTCCTGAAAGAATAGACTTTCTGGAGATTTTCATATTACAGCAGTGTGATTACACAAGAGTTATTACATTTCTTTATCTCAACAACACACACACTAAGGTTGCTTCTCTGTCTCCCTGTAGGTGAAACATCAAGCCAGTAGGAGTACAAGAGATGGGCGTGGGAGGGAAGGAGAGCTTGCTGTCAGTAGTCTGAGCCTTTCCAAAGGAACTGAATGCAAACTGAAACTCATCTGAACTACAGACGACAATGCATCCTGTTAATTCACATTTACTGAAACTGAAACACATGGTCTGTCTTTTACATCACTGGTTTATTCCATATGTATATGTTAATCATCATGGATTAAACGGAAATGTCTGCAATGTGAGTGTTTGATTGAGAAATAAATTTGAAAACATTGTTAATGCACGTATCCAGAGCGCTAGCTGCAGAGCTAACTTGTCGTCATCTGTTTAGCTCGCCTCTGGCCCGCCTATGTCAGATACACCGATGTGATTGGTGCAGCTCGGCTACAATATAGTTAATGAGCAGAATTACTCGATGCCAGAGTAACTCGCTGAGCAAATTCAAATTGTGCTCTCACAAGAACTCTGGATTTCCTGGGTAACATTCACATGGATCTAGGCAGATGGACACCTTTTGGACGGCACGGGAAAAACAAACGGCGGAATGGCAGGACGACAAGACAAAACACAAAGGGTGATGCGTTGCTATGGTGATGTTACAAAATATACAAAATGTATGTTGTGTCCATTCAGAAATGCATGTGGTTTCTTGTAACAGCAACAGTAGAATTAAAGTTCTAATCAGATCATTTGGCTACTAGCTTATCGTTGTCCAGATAGTTGTTTCTCCCTGTGTGGGGGAGCCACGCAACATCGGGTTCTTAATTCCATCACGGAGGATGGCAAACACTTAAATATGTTAACTTTGGACAGCGATACCATCAATCGTTACTGAACTCTCTGCTGGCCTCAATTACTTTTACCGCTCTGCTTGCGTTCACAAGCAATTGTTTGCTTACATGACTTAAAGGTTTATGATATCAATGTCAAACCCCCCACACACACACACACACACACACTTTATTGCAGGTTTTAGTAAATAAAGTTAAAGTAGTCTAACACAGTGGGGTTTCACTCAGGGTTTCCCACGAGTCTTTCTAAAAAGCTGAAACATGTTTTCTGAGGCTTATAAATATAGCCCCTTGACATTTTATACACAATAAATAAAGACTAGATGCTGTAATGGCTAGTTTCTTTTGAAATTGGAATGTGAAAAATGTGATTGGGTTTATCTTTAGATGTGTTCTGCAGACAAACCAATACGCTTGAGCAAGTGTTGATCTCTGTGCACGCACACACACACACACACACACACACACACACACGCACACACACGGACACAGAGAACAGTAGCCCCCTGGCTATCTGCAGCAGTGAGTGTAAATGATCGCATAGCTGTGGTCATAACTCACAGCCATACAGGCTACTGATGGAAGCTGACACCCAATGTCTCTATCTGCGTGTGTGTGTGTGTGTGTGTGTGAGGTGTGTGTGTGAGAGAGGGGGTGGAGTATCTGTCATTTTAGACTCTTCATGTCGCTTCCCTTCTGTCTCCTCTCGTCTTCCTCCTCCACCTTATCTTCGA
Source organism: Percina caprodes (assembly GCA_013375575.1). Classification (NCBI taxonomy): domain Eukaryota; kingdom Metazoa; phylum Chordata; class Actinopteri; order Perciformes; family Percidae; genus Percina; species Percina caprodes. The sequence goes on along the minus strand of JABXJD010000048.1, from coordinate 2,662,375 downwards.
GGCCTCGGGTGGTGAAACTGACAGACCAACACCCACCAGCCCGCCTTTTCCCTTCTCACACACACACACACACACACACACACACACACACACACACACACACACACACACACACACACACAATTGTTTGCCCACTCTAGAACCCCATTAGTGTGTTTAACCTTATTGATTAGGTCTTGTCTATTGATACAATTCGGGGTGATCCATCACTGATATCTCTGTTTACGGGGCGGAGATGAGTTGATATTGATTGATGGACAAATTAATCAGTAATCATGGTGACGTGAAGAGCATGGACACACAAGCACATTTCATGATAATGGCTGTATTTTCGCTATGGGCTAAAAACTAATTTCAACAAAACAGACCTTGTTTTGTTGCGTATTTGTTTTTTGAAGAGCATACTTTTTTGTTAACATAGAAGTTCAGCTGTTTAAGATAATGCAGTTCTTTTTTCTGTTAGAAGTGTAGAAGGCAGTGATCACCTGTATTTACTGTAATCACACTGATGTCTCAGCTTACTCATGTCTCATGTCATATGCCATGCTTTAAAGACAAAAAAAACCATGTAATATATTATCCTGACAGATTGTACCATACATGTGTGTTTCTGCATGCATGGCAGCTACTGTAATGGCAGAGAGGTGTAGGGGGCTCTCACACACACACACACACACACACACTTATAATAGACACACTGTAATTGAAAACCTACCCCTTTAACATTGTGAAAATGCCCTTAAGCCCTCTGGAATACTCTTTCTCTTTCTCTCTCTTAGTATCACACACACACACACACCCCAAACGAGATAGAGAAATGGTCTAACATTATTATAGTTTACATACAAGGTCAGTGATAAGGCATCTCTCTTCTCACAAATAATTCCCAGGTTTCCTCCATAGTTCTCCTAATGTTGAACAGAACGGAGCCATCATTAATGTTATTAGTAACACCTGTGCTTTTCTTACCATGACATGTCAGAATGGCTGCTGTTAAAAAAAAGGCCTATTGCACTTAAATACAGTAAATGTACTTGTGTGTGTATGGCTGTACTGTGTTAATATTACTATAAAAAAATAGTTACAGAAGACTAAATGGAAAGTGAATCTCTCTCTCTCTCTCTCTCTCTCTCTCTCTCACTCTCTTTCTATCTCTCTCAACTCAATTCAAATGGCTTTATTGGTATGAATGTCAGAAACAAAAATATTGCCAAAGCATCAATGTTAATAATGTAATAATAAATACATACATATAATTCATTGAGTAAACTAAAATATACACATTTAAAAATAAAAGAATTCAACAACAGTATATCAATATACAGTAAAATCGCTAGTGTCAAATGTAAGAAAGGAAACAAACAAACAAAAATACATGAAAAACACATGAAGTAGAGGATCAAATGAGAAGGCAGAGTAAACTGGGGAGATGAACTACAGTATTACACTATATTACATGTTGTTGTCCTGGTTGTTTCTCAGGCTGTGACATGCACTCACATATCTCGCTGTTTCTCTCTCTCTCTCTCTGACACTCTCATTAAAATAGACAAATATGCCTACTCACTTGGCCGATAAATGTGTGTGTGTGTAAGTTATCCCTCAGTATCTCCTTTGAAAGAGGTTGAATAGCCCAACAGCCAGAGAGTGAATTGGTGCCACACACTCAGCCTCAAATCACATAACAGACAATGATGTCACACATAGTTTTTTAAAAAATTTGCATTGTAAAAGTTGTCTTGCAAGGACTTTATTGAGCCTGTGACTTTTCAATCAAAACTTTCAGAAAATCAACAGAAAAACTTAAAATTTAAAGCAATGGAAAGTCTAGTAAACTACGTTCACTTAGGACCATCCAATAGCTGAGTTATATATTTTCTAAATATATTATGAATCCAAATAAATTTACAGATTTTGTTTTATCCCAAAAACATAAAATAATAATCCCTAAATGTACATCAAACAACCCATTCCATATAATATGCAGTAAAAGACTGTTGAAATAGTGTTTATAGTATATAGTTATAGTATATATAACTGCTATGTTTTAAATTCTGTGTGTGCTGTATCATATTATCCCTTCTTCCCTGAACATACTATTTCCTCACTTCCCATTTGATTTATTCTCATCTCTTAATCTCCTTCCATCTCATCCTATCTCACCCTATTTCGTTCCTTTTCATCATTGCTTCCATCTCTTCCCATCGCCCCGAATAACCTCACGTCACTCTTTCCATCTTACAGTAAAAGGTAAAACAGTGCAGATCCTTGATGTTTCCTATCAAACTGTGTCATGTCATTTCATCTTCCCTCCTTGCTGAATGAGCAGTAGAGCAGAGTTTCAATGAAGTGCAGGCAGTCACTGGACTTGATGGCGTAGACTGCCACAAACACAAAACACAATACAGTCTCAGTGTGAGAGACAACAGCAGACAAGACTCTTTTCTCCTCATCACAACAGGAAAGAACTCACAGATGCGTTTGTCTCACTCTCTCTGCTTCTCTTCCCATCACCCTCTATCTCCAGTCTCACGCCTTTATGTAAGGTTCATTATTATCAGTGCTATCATTAAATCCATATGCAAATGAGGCAAATTATTCTCAATGCTGACCCCTTCTCTCTCTGTTACCATAAGCAGTAAGGGCCTCAAATGCTGTAAACTGTGTTCTCATCCAGCAGTAACATGTGGGTTGTTTCAGGGCAACATCTCTGATGCTTAAAAAACATGAATGCCTTATTTATCAAAAGGAAGGTATCAAATGTGAAAAACAGATAAAAAAGCATACTATAAACCTAAACTGTAATCAATTCTGGAATAACCCCAGATTGCATTCAATACTTTTTGACATCCAATGAAAATGTTTCTGAAATACTCACTCTCTACAATATGTCACGCAAATCAAAAGTGTAGTCGTAGTGATGCCACTGTGTTTCTCCCAGCATTTCATCAGGCTCATATAGACCAAAAGCATAAATAAACAAAAAAAAAAAAACTGTTTGCTTACTAATTTTGTGTACACATTCCAGTGGGGTGAAAGGTTCAGGAAAGATCATGGTAATGGCAATAGAAAACACCCCTTGAAATGCTTGTTTTTCCCTCATATACGGTGGTTTAACTTCTGAACTTGCTGAGAAGTTAAACCACAGGTGATGTACAGGTGTACTCTAGAACCCAAAGGTGAAACAGGAGAGGGCAGTGAAACACTCAGCCTGAGGCTGAATTACTCCTAAAAGGATGTAGCATTGAGTTAGGCCAAAAGAACACCTGGTTAAGGTTAGGGAGAGATTGTGGTTACAGGTAATAAAAGACATTAGTGGAAGGTCTGTGACGGGATTCAACTCCACCACCTCAACCTCCCACTCTTACTTTCCGCATCACTGGGCGAACTACTTCCTGCATTGGCACTTAACATGAGCATTGGATGTAAATCGTGAGGTGCAGAATCATCCAATATGGACATATCTCTAAAGGATGAGGGCACAATATCACAATATTTGTTTAAATGAAATGATTTTTAGGCCAAACGTCCTGAGTGGAGTACAAAATCTCTTTGGTCTACTACTACTTGGCAAACACATTATTAAACAGAAAGATGGAGGTAAGGAGATAATATGACAGAGATGAGATGACAGTGTGCCTCGCATCAACCCACCACTGTATAGCTCTCAAATTATGCAGCCCCTGTTTGCCTAACCTATGTTTCATTCCATACTGGGAGCTTGGCCAAGTGCTTGAGTGGTTTTACACAAAAAAAAGTGGATTTTCACAAATTTCTCTTGAATTTGTGCCAGGCAAAAGGAATTTATTGCAATTTAGTAGCACCTTTGTTCATTGAAAAACATATTAGCGTGAAAGTGCTGTAATGGCCATTATACCTGAGAGGAGGGCTGGTAGGCCTATCACATTCCCATCACAGTGAGGTGCATGTTATGCTCTCGCATCTTAGCGGGGGAGCCTGTGTGAAAAATCCAAATTGTTCACTGCAAATATTTGTGTACCTGTTTACGCTTTATTTTGTCAAATTGGATGTTAGGCGCTGCCAAAAATCTAAAACATAATTTTGGTAGGTGCTGTGTTGCCTTGGCAACAGTCACCACATTAACCACTTAAAAGGGCCAAAAGGCATTTCCCAGGAGGACGCCGTTTACCTTGGCAGCACTCAAAGCTAAGTGTTGTTGGCCCTGACAGCATCCTCCATATCATCACCAAGGTGAGACGGCCGACATCCGAAACATCCGCTGGCTCGAACTTTCCTGTTGGCAGTTTATTTTGGGTTCACAGGATGCCACTGAGAGCCGAACGTTATTTTATATATATGGCTCCGGTGAAGCCTAATGGACAGGAAGACCTCTCCTCTGCCTTTGGAAAACAATGTCAGTTAATAAAGAACACAGTGGCTCAGTTGCAGACATAAGATGAACATGTAGAGTTTCTTGGAGACTTTGTCTCAATTTGTTATGTATATACTATAATACATAGTTATAGTTTAGCCTCAAAGAGGAAACAGCAGCCATGCAATATTAGCCAGTCCCAGTTGGCGTAATGTCAAAGATTTCTGGATTATTTCTTTGTTGTTTTGAAGAGAAGACTCAGTCACCTTGAACAGGATCTCCTTTACCATTGACCACTGAGCAGCTCAGGACTGTGTATCTGAGTGTGTAGGTGTGTTTAAGACTGTGTGTGAGTGTGTTGCCTGATCATTTGGAGCATGAAGAACAGAAAGAGTTGCAGATTAAGTGAAGCTCAGGGGATTATGGTCATTTCCTGTCTGTAAACTGTGAATTAGCCCTGCAGTACCACAGGGGAAAACAGACCCAGCACTACGGTCCTGCTGAACTCAACATACAGAATTATCTCATTTACTGGCATCAGACCCAAGATGGCTCATAGGCCTCTCAATGCCAATAGGACTAACATTTTTATAAAACTTTTGACGTGTGGCTTTAAGCAATGTACACGTGTCAGAAAATGTGTCAGAAATCTACACTGTAAGCCTCTGACACATCAACCTGACGGCCATCGGCAGAAAAGGCAGTTGGACTAATCAGTTGGCTCCTGTTTCACAAAAATGTGCCTCAGAACACACCGAAGAGACGCCGACTTGAGCATACGTTCTGCGTGTGCGCAAGACGTAATACGTCTCCAACAGCAGACGGTGTTAATCTGTATTGTCGGCCAAAAAATTAAAACCGGAAATGACAAAACATCTCTCTAGAGTCTAGACCCTAGTAAGCACAGAGAATGCTCTTGTCAGTCATTGGTTTCATCAGAGAGTGTTGACAGTAGTCACGAATGACCGTTGTTGTCATTACTCGCTGAACAAAAAAAATACGATGGCTAGTAATAAGAAGATACTGGCGTTGACAGCTCCGGTTTTCTCGTGCGCTGATTTGCTAGTCAAGGGCTAGCGCTCCACCAATCAGATTGGTCATTGAATCCAACTGCCCACTGGCCGATTGAACAAGTCAAACCAGCCAAAATGGATTTTCCAACTGACGACTGCACAGAACAGACTGTCCATAATCGGGTTGTGTGTCAGAGCTTCAGAATTTGGTGTCAGAATCACAGAGGAAAAACTTTCTAGAGATGTTGTTTTGTGACCATATTCATACAGGAAGTAATCCATCACAGACAAGTTAGCGATACCACCATTTTTCCTCCAACAAGAGCATTAAATAATAGACCAGAGTGCATTGCAGATTGCTAGTTTGTAATTATGTGTTCAGTCTGAACATGAGGCTGCATTCTATAGGTAGTACACTTGCATCAAAAGTTGAAAAAAGACACAAGTGGATGCAAAAACCGTCATTCTTTTAAGCTAAGTATGTTTGTTCTGATTTTAAGACAACTAAAATGATCACATACTGAATGCAGTGGTTGCTGTATTTGGTGCTGAAGTTCCCTCTTCTCACTGGGGTCTCAAAAAGTATAGTAAAGTAGTATAGTAGTTTGCATGTCTTGTTGATAGTAACTAGGCTCCAGTGGCCCCCTGTTTTACTAACAGTCTTGACATTTCCCTTATTATTACTGTTGCATCCTTGGTCTACTACACAAGTATGTTTGTAAATCCAAACTTGTCCATTGTCTTGGTCTATTCAGCTGTGCAATCTTATCTGTTCATTCTTCTCTGTCTCTTTCTTCTGTACAACATTTAGTCTTTTTTTCTCTTCTCTTCTTCCCCGTTTTCTCTAGTCCACAAGGGCTTTGTTGGTTGATTAGCGGCCTATTTCACTTGCTCTGCACACACACAGCCACAGACACACACACACACACACACACACACACACACACACACACACACACACACACACACACACACAGACAGACGAGGTTGTTTGCTTGGAGTATTTTTAGCAACGCACAGACTGGCAACATTGTATTGAGTAGGTTTTGACAACAGCAGTGTTATTTAGAATATGCGTGTGTGTGTGTGTGTGTGTGTGTGTGTGTGTGTGGCTTCATTACTGAATGAATGTTTTGAGGGACCATTGCTTGCCAAAACCCAAATAGTGAGCTCTGTATTTCAGTGAACAGACTTTCTTTCTGCCATCCGTAGTGACGATCACCACCACTCTGTAACCTGCCCATGGACATGGACATTCCCACACTACTGACGCTTAAACACACCACCCAGTATGACTAAAGCAACTCAACTTTCTATTATAATAATAATAAGAATGTATACTTTATTAATCCCACAAGGGGAAATTACAAATCTACAAAGTGTATCTAATTACAGTAATGCAAAGTTCTGTGTATTGACTTTGATAGGATTTATTCAAAGGGACATGAGGCTCAGTTATTAGACACATACCAGAAAGCACCTGCTAATCAATGTGTTCTTACAGCGGGAAAATAATTTATAAAAACATGGTCTAGCTTACATGCCCAGCCTTCGAAGACTGACATAGAACAACTCCACGGTTGTTCTCCCAAGTGTTAATAAATTAACCAAACTAAAACTTTATTATGACAGCTCTATCACATCCTCTTATTAGATTATGCATGGATACTATATTAACTCCTGCATATTGTGTTTGTCTGTTCAGCCATGAAGATGCTTGTCAATGTGTATATTCCAAGTACCTGCTATTGCTGATGAAGATTATGCAAAAGACACTAGTTTCTCAGTTGTGACCTACCAGAGAGTCAATGCCAAAACTAGATTCATAAATACACCTTGTGAATCTACAGTTGCGTTGTGACTGTGAAGGACAAAGGACTGGTAGAACACCTTTCCAATATGAGATAAATAAACAACTGGGTAATGTAGGTTTTGTATTGTGTGCCCTTTTTAGACAGAGCAACAACAGACTACAGTGAAGAAGCCAGCAGGGATATTCTGTACATGGATTGTATTTGAGCCCTTGCTGTTTGACAGGTGATCTACACTCCTGGTCATTTGCCATTGCCGTTGTCATTAAATTTAGCCGACAAAAGCTGACTTTGGGTTGGGTACAGAGCACCGTGAGGTCATGTTTGTTTGACCAGCAAAAGGTGATCGTCAATCTGCGTTTAAAAGCATAGCTAGTACGGGAACGCCACTTTTAATATTTATCTTATTATCGTTTTTCCATCAAATGGCTTTTTGCATGGGAGTGCTAGGGGCACTACTATGATAGCATCAAAATCCACATTTTTAAAACACTATGAAGGCTCGACACGACATGAAACTTTGCTCAAAGTATCCCCGGGGGCTCTATACATGAACTCAAGCATTGAGAACATTGAGTTTAGTAAAAAGAAAGTTTGAACCGAAAAATGAGAATACAATAAATTGTAAAAGTGGCGCTTCCGTCCTAATTATGCTCAAAGCTCATACTCAGCTCCAAGCTCCACCGCTTGAAAGCCCTGTGTTTAATGACCCGACCATTCAACTCCTCTCTACATGGACCACAGCACTCTTAGACAGCATCAATCAACATAGTGCATACAGTAATAAATAGGTGGAATACATATGAATAACATTTCTTTTCGTAGCTATAACGTTACTTTTCATAGCTATAAAGGTTCATGAGAACAACCTACAAGATTGCAGTGTACCGCTGAACGCTCACAGTTGCATCTCCCCATCAAAGTGATGCTTTTCAGTGTGAAACCACTTTATTAAGATTTAAACAAATCCCCATTCAACATTGTTGTCTGGTTTATTTTGTGCTTGGCTGTGACTTGACCAACACACCACTGGATTGGCCTTTATTAGCATGTAGCCTTTTTACTAAATCGAATGCTCGTCATTCTTGCTTCCCTTTAAAATCACAACATTGACTAGATGGGAAAGTGGAAGGAAGGTGAATTTAAGTTGCTCATTTGAAATTTGGCTTTCATCATAAAAATCTAAAAATGTTTATTGCTGCCAGCCACTATAGGGAGAGGCAATGTTGCCCCCCCCACCCCACGCGCGCACACACACACACACACACACACAAACACACAGTGTTTTCAGTTTCCCTCTGTGCACCATAGTCTTTCTGTTCTTCTGGTGGAACTCCGAGATGGGCTTTTGGTTTAATTAAGACAGAAGTGGCCCTGAAAATCCTCTAAATGTAAGAGCCCCGAACCCCCCATGGAGCATCAAGGAGCTTGAATGGTAGAATGATAGAAGTAGAGAGGAAGAGCGATAACAAATCGCCAAATCCTGGATTTAAAAAGTGATGGACCCGTCAATAGGATTTAAAGAGGGTTGGAGTGGATGAATTAACCTCTCAATGACTCCAGTGTGTGTGGGTATATTACAGTATATACTGTATACAATGTACAGTATGTGCATGCATATGTTTAGGTAGGATTTAACTGCAACAGGACATCTGACTGTATGACTGGTTGAATATATCCCACACACCACATGAAAGTTAAACTATTCCATAAATGTATACCTTACTATCATGATTAGAATACAAGTTGCAAACGTTGGACCAAGTCATTGTTATGCAAATACATAAGACGTTACATTCAAATCTTTGGGCAAGCCTTGAGTCACCTGGACAGCCATACATATAAATATATGGCTGTATAGCCAGTCATATAAATTCCATTATAAAGTCAATTTAAATTCCTCAATAATGGACACAAAAACATTGGATATTTATGAGACTGTAAAAGATAAATATCATAGTGACTTAATTCGAAGCAAAAAGAATCAAATCAACACAGCGTTAGGGTGTGGTTTAACAGCCACACACAGCAGATAGCTTTAGATATATGAAAAATTTACCAATCTTATGTAAGATGAAAACACCAATGAGGTCACTTTAAACTCTCTATAGAGTACCACTCTCTCTACACACACACACACACACACACACACACACACACACACATGCACAGTATTTGAAGCAGAGCAGGCAGACACACCTGAGAACCTGCATGCTCTGTTTGAGGAGGGAGACCTGTTGTTACCTGCCTTTAGGCTGGGTTCACACACACACACACACACACACACACACACACACACACACACACACACACACACACATGCAAATATACACATGGTCTATGGCTAAACAAACCAACAACGTGTGTGTGTGTGTGTGTGTGTGTGTGTGTGTGTGTGTGTGTGTGTGTGTGCGCGTGCATGTGTGAGTGTGTGCATGTGCAGGCGGGCCCTCCATCAGCATCCTGTCACACACAAGATGTTTATCCAATTTGTCAAGATAATCTTTCCTCAAACTAGCTGCCAAGGAGGATGCCTCTCTCTCTCTTACTCTCTCGCTCAAACACACACAACACACACGCACGCACACACGCACGCACACACCTGAGAGAAGGTCAATAGCAATTGCTTGGCAGGTAGCTTATGTGTGGTTCTGAGAGTGTATGTCTATTTGTCGTCCACACCACACCACACCATGGTCAGCATATCTTTGAATGTTTTTAGTTTTTATTTAACGTGTGATATATTTCATTAAATGCTTCTGTACATTTTGATAGACCCACCTTAGGCTCAAAACCAGTGAAGGTTAATTAAAACCTATAAACCAGACTTGAACTTACTGGAGAAGTCTAAGTCCCCGGAAAATAAAAGGCAAGAAAAAAAACTGCAATCAATAAAACTAATCAGCCGTTCTCACTTTTTGGATGAAGTCACTTACATCAGATTTCTCACCATGTCATATGCAAAAGCACAAGCAAGGTTATATTGTACAATAAACTCAAAAACAGATTTGAAATTTGTACACAAGCTACCCATTAGGAAGCTTTATGTTTTCTTCAAAGTTGATAAGAAGCCTAATATGGCAGAAACCTACATACATAAACTTAAAACAGATGTAAATAAAGTGTTTTTTTCAAAGATTGAATTGTTTCTTGACCTTGAAACCGGGTCACAAAACTTAAATCAGGTAGTGATTCTCGTGATCAATCTGCTAAATGGGCCGGGCACAATATCTTATATTTTCTTCTCAGGATTAGACCTAATTTTGTCAGTTATACCTAAATAAAAACAGAACAGTGATTTGCATAAATAAGCAGTACACACCCAGGCAATGCATGCACTCACACACTCATAGAAATGGATGCATAAATGCAGCAGCGCTACATAAAACACACTTACATGCTCTTTCACTTGTATGCTCACATGCAAATGCACACATGCGCTCATGCACACGCACACACACACACGCACATGCACACACACACACACACACACACATACACACATACATAAAGTCAACAATCCTGGAATGTTGCAAAGCTGATGATTTTCTAATGAATGGTTTCATTGGCCATGGTGGGGATTAGTGTAAAGGGATTGGAAGGGAATATTTACATGGTTTTAATGATTCCACAACTTTATATTTAGAGGTTGGTCTTATCAGCTCCAATCATCTTCCAGTTTGGAAAAAAGAACTCTGAGTCGTGCGACGGCCCATTTACACGCCTCTGCTACGCCCACGTTGGTCTGTCACCTCCGACACCATCTCTAGAGTTAATGTGTAACATATTAAAATGTCTCTAGGAGAGAGAGATGAAAGACTTTAAACACTTTAAAGTCGTGAGCCCATCCCTCATCAAACATTTTAACACTCTCACTTATAAGTTTAGCTTTATGCAATGAAAAGAACAGAAGGCTTCATGCAGATATATAAAATCCCACTAACGCTTCACTAAATGTAACTGCTTAGCTGGAAACACTCTGCCAACATATCAAAGTGTTAGATTTTCTTGTGATTGTTGAGGAGCTAGAGCATGTAATGTTAAGGCTGTGACATGCTGTGAAACTTTTTAGAGAAATGAGAGGTTACGCGTCGCACAAGGACTTCAAGCTCATCACCCCGGCATTGTTAAGAGGAGCCGTGAAGGACAGTAATCCGTTTTTTGGGATGAAACTTCTGGGATGGGTTCCCACTTATCTTAGTAAGTCTGACAAGTAAACCTTTTCTACATAACATGCAGGTGTAATTTCTTTAGTTAATGTGGGCTCATAAATCCGTAATCTGTCCACACAAATTAGCGTTATTGCAAAAGTAGGAATTGTTTAAGACAGGAGGTTGTTACACAGATATCTGAATGCTTTCCATGTTTTGCCATTGACAATCTTAATTCCCTGTCTCTGTTGTGCAGTGTTTTCTTTTTCTTGTAGTTTCTTTTTTATTTTTTTACATTTAAACACAATTGTGTTTAATCTCTGTCTTTCCTTCAACATATTGCATAGAATAACAGTGTGTTTACCTTGTGCTAGTTTGTGGGAAAGAAATATTAATTAGAAGGTATGAATTACATTTCTTTGCATCAGTTTAAAAGAATTCCTGTACTTTTACGAAGAATTATACTATGTCTTTGATTGATTATGATCAGTATCGTCTTAACTGGTTCTTGTCTAACTTTATTTTCACAACCTTTCACTCCTGAGTCATAGAGATCTCAAAGTAATCCAACATCACACTTTCTGGCGTTGCTACAAAATAATAAATCAAGCATATGTTTGCATTGGCCCACATACATAACCTGACGCACTAGATGGTTGTATTTTACAGAACCATCATCCGTCCACCATTGTTGTTTTGAACGACTAGTCGCGGCTGTCACACACACCTAAACCACGCCCATAGCTGCCAGTAGCTCCTCAACGGATGCTGATTGGTTGGGTTCGCTGCTCTCCAGACACAAACTTTACTTGAAACCAAACATGTATTTTTGTGTGAAATATAATATATACATATTAATGTCACTTTTCTCACCAGATATTACTTTTACACTGACTTTTGTCACCGGAAAAAAAAACATTATTATACAAATACATTATATAAAACTTTCCCCTAACCTTAACAAATCAAGCCTGAAATTAATCACAGAGGTGGCAGATCAACAAATGCTCATTTGGGTCATTTAGGGTTAGGGTTAGGGTTAAAAACATCTTATTTTTAAATTTTTTTAAGGCTGTATTGCGTTATTTTGGTTCACATTGCCAGGATGCTTCGCCCACCTACACAGCTGGGGAAAATGAGATGCCTTGAAAGCTGCAGCTTGAAAACCACATACACACAAACATTGCTGAGGCTTTTCTTATCTGGCTTCCAAGAGAGCTCCAATCAAAGACAGATATTTGACCTGGTGGCAGCATGGGGATTTAAAACTAGTTGTAGCCCGCTCTTTGTCTTTACGTCCTGTCTTGTGTCTTTCCCACACACTGTGCACACACAAGCACACAGACAGACACACACAGAAACCCCTCTCTTCTATGAGGGGAACACACACTCAATAACAGACATATCATACAAAAACAGAACGGCCTTATCTTCATGTTTTGCTGTTTTCATGAATGTTAGGATGTTTTTCCTACAGCAGCACCCAGTGAGGTAAGTAGCCCACACACACACACACACACACACACACACACATATCATATACACACTGACATAGCAGAGGGAGGATTGGACAGGTTAGGCAGGTTATTTTCCACTAGACTGGGACTAAACATGAGCTGCTTGCTTTGGAGCAGCTTGCACCATCACCACCCAGTTTACGCACTCACTGGGAATTAGAAATCCCAACAACTCAACGCCAACAGTTCTAACAGCTCACCTTTGTGTCCGCTTATTGTTTTCAGGGCAATGTTGTTGACGATTATGAAGGTATGTGGATGGATGTTAAGCAAAGCAGTGGAAAATGTTTGAGTTAGGAGTGGCAGGGTTCAGGAGAGAGACGTTTTTGTGTTGGTTGCATTTACACACACACTGAAGTGCATTACACATATCTAAAAATTCAATGCCATTAGATGATGCTGGGGTGTCTGTGTCTCTGAGCTCATCTGAACTGATTTTAAGTCTTTTGGGACAGGTTCAGTTCTTCATAAGCTAATTACAAGTCAATATGAGTAACAGACTGGTTGTCTGGTAACTGGACGGGGTCATAGAATTGCCAAGCACAACCCATAGTGAACAGTAAACAGCAAACAGGATATAAGGTGTTAATTAGTAAGGTTTAGAGGCGCTGGGAGGTACATTTTGTTGCTGTTGGACAGAGCCAGGCTAGCTGTTTCCAGTCTTTATGTTAAGCTAAGCTCTCCGGCAGCTGGCTGTGGACAGGTATGCAGACGTGAAGCATCCTTGTAAAAATTTGGTTTCCAGAGCTCCGCACCAACTGGTACCCACACAATTAATAATTCACTCCCTTACGGTATATACAGCTTTTTCAGACCCTAGAAATTAGAATTAGACGCTAAAAAGATGCAGAATATTATTGTCTTACTTTGAACTGCAAAACCCACCACTCCATATCACTGATCATATCTTGATAGGACCCGACAGGATGAAAGATAAAAGACTAACTCTCTGTTTCTCTCTCCATACACACACACACACACACACACACACACACACACACACACACACACACACACACACACACACACACACACACACACACACACACACACACACACACCTGCTGCCCAGGCCAATGTGTACTCCATCATCACATGTGTCTCTCTCTGCAGCACTAGCAGACAGCCAGGCTGTTGGAGTGATGAATAGGCTGCCAACAGCTGAGAGCACCTTCTGTCAGGGAAATAGTCTGTACACATACATGGTGGAAAGTTGCCTCAGAATAGACAGGAAAAACCAATTCGAACCTGTTCACTCCAACATTCTTCAGTGGTCATTCACAAGGTACAGTGGTGCATCTTGGCTGAACATTGGCTCTGTGATCGGCTGCAAACAGGACACATTTGAAGCTGTGGTGGAGAGGAGGTCACTGAACAAACTGTTATCTATCATGGATAACCCCGACCACCATCTCCATCAGAGGAGCAGCTTCTCAAAGAGGCTCCGACAGCTTCGATGTCGTACGGACCACTACAGGAAATCATTCCTACCACAGGCAATAAAACTTTTTAACACGTCATCACTAGATGCTAGATAGACTAGACTCTGAGATGCCACAATACTGCACTAAGTGCAACCTGCACAACTGGTTTATTTACATTTTTACATACTACTTAAGCAGTTGCACATTTTGTTTTCCCATCCTGTATATACTCAAATATTTATTATTATTATTATTATTATTATTATTATTATTATTATTATTATTATTATTATTATTATTATTATTATCTATCTAACATTACGTGAGAAAATAAGTGAGGAATTCCTGTTTGGTATTCTGGTCCAACCTTCTGCGGTGATTTCTAGTTAGGGTTAGGGTTGAAAAAGTTCAATTCAATTCAATTTTATTTGTAGTATCAATTCATAACAAGACTTATCTCAAGACACTGTACAGATATAGAGTAGGTCTAGACCACACTCTATCATTTACAAGGACCCAACAATTCTAGTAGTTCCCTCCAGAGCAAGCAACAGCGCGACAGTGGCGAGGAAAAACTTCCTTTTAGGAAGAAACTCGGACAGACCCAGGCTGTTGGTATCGCATCTGAAACAAGCTACAGTCATTCATGGTGCAGGAAGCTGATGTGTTGTGGTTAGTTCCTACACCAGTAAAACATGATACTGCATCCGTAATATTTGGCAAAGACAGGTTTAACAGTTGACTTTAGCATTAATGCCTGATGACGCTTGATATGTCCAAACATAAGATTACAGGTACGTTACGAGAATGTCACAATGAAATTCTGTTCCGTATTTGTTTGTACCACAGACACTTATCAAAGAAAATAACTTGTTTGAAGACAGGAGTTGGCCTTCAAAGTTTTTACTGGAAGCAAATGTGAATCTGTGAAAACAGTGTTGTATAACCAAAAACATAGAAAAACAAAAAGCCCCCTGGAGGAATGGAGTGGTTGTAAAAGTGGAGAATAACCAAACTCCATGTTCCTTATGGCATATTTAAGAATAAACTTAATGATTACAACAAATAGATGAAACAGGCAAGACAGTCTTTCTTCTTTAAAATATTACTGAAAATAATACAGTAAAGTGCTTGTTTTTTCTCCACCATCTACAACCCCATCAGCGATGCTGTCTACTGAAAAATGTGAAGAATTTGCTACATTTTTCAACAACATCATAGCTATCAGGCAGAATATTAGTGCATCAAGGTCTACAAATCATCCTACCCTCCAGTTCTCCAGGAATATGACTGCTACCATGCCTCATTTTCTCCCCATTGACCTAAAAAAAATAAATTATAATATAATAAAAATGCTGCCCTCTCCCCACCCCATTGTTTAAAACACATGAGGTATTAGAAATTATAAACATATCTCTTAACACAGGCATATTTCCTGCAGCGCTTAAAACAGCTGTCATTAAACCACTCCTAAAAAGCAATCTTGATTCAACAGTTATCTCTAACTATAGGCCCATCTCCAACCTGCCATTTCTCAGCAAAATAATTGAAAAAAACCTTTCAGCTCAGCAACTATCTATCATCTAACAACCGTCTGGACATTTATCAATCAGACTTTTGGCCCACTTTTGAAAACCACTTTTGAAACCATACTTATTTAAGTTGTGAATAATGAAATTATGTGCATGCCAACACTGATTCTAAGAAATTATCTGTCCTTGTACTCCTGGATCTCAGCACCGCCTTTGATACCGTTGACCATCAGATTTTATTACACAGATTACAAAAATGGATCAGCCTGTCTAGTCCAGTCTTAAACTGGTTCAGAACTTACCTGCTGGACAGGCAATTCTTTGTGTCCATTGGGTATTTTGTCTCAGACAAAATGGGCATTATGTTTGGAGTTCCCCAAGGTTCAATTCTTGGACCATTACTGGTTAATCTCTACATGCTCCCACTAGCACATGTTGATGAAAGATACACAACATAAATTACCATAACTATACAGATGATTCACAGATATTCATATTCACAGCTGTACATATCCCTTGATCCTGATGACATGCATCTCATACACTCCCTTATTCACTGTATTTATGATCTCAATATGTGGATGTCAGAGAACTTCCTACAACTAAACAAGGATAAAACAGAAATACTTATCTTTAGTGGTAAGGCTCGGAAGTTGCGGCTCATCTCAGTTTTCTGTCTCTGGAGAGCAAATGGAAGCCAGAAATCTTGATGTAATGTTAGACAGTGATCTAAATTTTAAGCATCATATCAATCAAGTCACAAATTTAGCTTTCTACCAACAAAATATTTCTAAATTAAGTGCCTTTCTGTCAAAAGCAAACTCTGAAATATTGATTCATGCATTTATAACAAGTAGATCAGATTACTGTAACAGTCTGTTCACCAGCATCCCGAAAACAGCTGGGCAGCGACTACAATTAATAAAAATGCGGCTGCAAGCATTCTGACTAGAACAAAGAAGTTTGAACACATTACACTTGTCCTTAGACTTTTACACTGGCTCCCAGTCAAGGCTAGAATTGATTTTAAGATTCTGTTCCTAGTATATAAAGCTCTCATGGCCTTGCACCTCAGTATATTAGAGACAATGCTTGTTAGATATGAACCAGCAAGAACCCTCAGATCCACAGGCAGTGGTCGCTCAACCATCTCTCGCTGCTTTCTGTGTCTATGCCGCAATGATATGGAACAACCTGCCAGTGGAACTGAGAGAGGCTTCAACAGTGAACACAAAAAAGGCTAAAAACGCTGCTTTTTACAAAAGTCTAATTAAGTCTGAATAACTGAGTTTGTCGCTGTTCAATGTTAATCTTTAGTGTGTGTGTGTGTGTGTGTGTGTGTGTGTGTGTGTGTGTGTGTGTGTGTGTGTGTGTGTGTGTGTGTGTGTGCATGCACCGCATGCATGCTTGTGGGTGTGCATGTTCTATACATGTTTTAGATATATTTTACTCTGTTTAATTGAACAAAGAAAAAGATTGTCACTTTTGTACAAAGCACATTGTGTTACATTAACCTATATGACATTTTCAATAGAAATAAAGTTTGAATGATTGATTGATTGATTGATTGATTGATTGATTGATTGATTGATAATGCAACAACTTAAACTTGGGATTCCAAATCACAAAAAAGTGGCATATTTCCAAAAGAAAGGTACTGTTAAAAGGAATAAGTACAGTAACAACAAAACTAGATTCATAAATGTATTAGCTGTCAAATTAGCCATTAAGAACTCCAGTTAAAGATCAACATTTAGTCCCTATAGAAAGCATAACTGTAATTATAATAATGTTTTAAAGGTATTAGCTCAAAGATGCCTGTCAATATTTGTTTGGTCGTAAACTAAATGAAATACAGTAAAATAAAAGTTTCCCATGTTATATTGACTTCCCATTATACATTTAACATGACATAAGATTGTATCCATATCACCTACAACTAGTCCCAATCATTGCTTTGTGACCAAAATCCTTTACAACCAAAATCAATCTTGCTCCAGATGCTTGCTTCAATGAGACACACTGGTGAAAAGATATCAAAACTTAAAACTATGATTTTGGAAAGCGTTGTACTTACAGATCTATTGTATTTTATAGAAGAGTTAATGGGATGGGTGTCTTGAGTATGCACAAAATTGTGAATTATCTTGTTCATAAGCACCAATATGACCTATTCTGTCATCTATAAATCAAAAAACACGTCAGATACAGTATGTGTGTGAGTGTGTGTTCATGCATAACCTCTAAGTGTCCAGATGAGTGTAAAATGGGCCTGTTAAGTGGACTAAAAAACGTTTTCAGCGCGCCTCACTCTGGTTTTAGTTCTGTCCCAAAGCACAATGTAATGGAGCATGACAGCTCCCTGGTTCCCTGACAACCTTTGACCCCAATCACAGTGGTGTGGGACCCTACCCTACCTTACCCTGCTCACACAGACTCTCACACACACACACACACACACACACACACACCTCAGCACATTGTTTCAACAGATTAGAGGAGATTGCTGGAAAAGTCTGTCAGACGTGCAGCTTGTGTGCACAGCAGAAAGAGTTAGACAGGAATTGGGAGCTTTTCTCCCCGGTTGTCTCCTTCTTTCTGTCTCTGTCTTATTTTCTCACTAACAGCGTTCTAATGTTGAAATGTAATTTTAAAGAAACCGGTTCTCTTTTCTGTCATAAGTGATTATAACATAAATGTAATTTTTTTTACAATGTTTTATTAACAATTGGTTATAGTTTGTTAGTTAGCAACTAGTTGGGGGTCCTTTTACTGTAATGTAAATATGATCATTTTCTGTGTAATAATGAGCGCTAATTATCCCCATTATTCCCATGCAGTTGATAAAGGTGTGTTGTATTACAGCTTCATCAATACAACCCAGCATTTGTAGTCGAATTGGACACCTGACATAACATAGTAAGCTGCAGTGTTAGCTTGTAAAAACAACTCAGGCACTTTAGTACCACTTTGACTTGACAAAGTCTTTGCTTGCAAACTTACATTTACTTAATGACAAGAGGAGAGGGAAAGTAATTTCCACTTTTATATTCTTTACTTTGTAATGTCATTATTTTATTTCCATGTCCAGCTTAAATTTCTATCTCACATTTTCTTTAATCATATTTATCTGATGCTGTTGTCTCTCTCCTGTTTTTTCTCTTATGTAGGTTGATAATTGATTATAATGCAGATTACATTTAAATGTCCAATATGTAATAAATTACAATAATATATATTGTAATACATCCAAAAATGACCCCAATGCGTTATCTGACATTAAAAAATGCCAATGTTTTCCTCCATTTAAATTTCCGTTCTGTGACAGAACTTCTGTTTGTGTTTTGGCCTGTGTGTTGTTAATAACTGCCCAGTCTGACAGCCAGGCTGGGTTGCCAGATACACCTTTAAGAACTTAAACCCAGCACGCTACAGCAGTAACGTTAGTGCAGCCATGAAAGCAGCAAACAAACAAACAGGATCAACAGATGTAGATTCTTCCCGACCTAAAAAAAATAGCATGTTTCTAACAGTTGCGTGACCTAAGGCCTAACCTTGGAGATGTATTTGAAAGATGGAGACAGCTTAGAGCCCAAAAGGACGCAGAGTTGTTAATATCCTCCTCGCATTTGTGTACTCACATTGAATTGTATAGCTAGAGTGAAAACAATTGAGACAAAGTCAGTATAGTGATCCTGACTGATCCTGGCTAACAGCAACATGCTAAACTTGCCAATTGCTAACCCTAGGACCAGGCAGGCGGTCCACGGCTGTTTACAACCAAGGGGGGAAGCCAGCCTCCGCAAAGCGTACCTCCTTTGCCATCACCCGCCGTTACCATCCCACTCACTGCCATTCATTTTGACGCCACATTGACAGGAAATAACTTTACATCTGAAGAGTTTAAATACTCTATTTGACCATTGTTAATTTCTAAAGAAACACAACAATGTATAAAATGCTCCATTACCTTGTATCTCACGTTATGGCTCCGTAGCATGGGTTTTTGTAAAAAACGGCTAATGATTGTGTCATAACTACGCGACTTACTGTTGCATAGTAGAGGGATTACCGTACAGTACAGGAGAAGCTCGCAGGCAGTTTCGACTTACATTAGCGGTTTAGGTTTAATTACTAATGTTAACTGGCATTTTAGTTAGCAATAATTAGCCTTTGCCTATGTTATTGCCTTAGACATACCTACACTCTCCATCTCAGCAAGACTGGGAATGACTGAGAGCTACCAGACTTACAAGACTTTCAGACAGGTTGTTCACGTCACATCTACGTCGTCAAGCTCAGTTGTAGTCTGTGCAGTAACACTCAGCCATCCCTGGAAAAGTGCTTCTAATAGACTTCACTGGTTACCATGGAAATCTACAGTGTGACATAGTCCATTTCTTATACTGTCTATGTTTACAATGTGTAGCATGCTCAGTGGCCGTAGCCGACAGCGGTGAGTTATTTTAAGCCAAGAAAGGGGGGCTATAAATCTGGAACAGAAGACCGTGAATTTGCAGTGTGAGAGGATGGCAAGGTAGTGTTTTTTAGCGGTTCCCTTAGCTAATTCTAAGCCTAAGAAGTGTGCCTATCCGTCGGACAGAGAGGACGGCGAGTTTGATGTGTTTGTAGCAGTTCCTAACGTAATTCTAAGCCTAGGAATTGTGTTTGTCCGTTGGGTGGAGAGGACAGCGAGGCTGTTGTGTTTTTAGCGGTTCCTTCCATAATTCTAAGCAAAATAAATAGTGTCTGTCAGTTGGGTACCGAGCTCCGCGTGAGCACAAGCTTTTATGACTGTCTATACACTACCAGTCAAAAGTTTGGGGTCACTTGCAAATTTCCATACGACTCCATTATAGATAGAATACTAACTGATCTAAGTGCATGGCTGGTCTTTAATGCAATATACACATTGCCCATTATCAGCAACCATTCATCCAGTGTTAAAATGGCATATTCCATATACTAATCTGATGTCATTTTAAAAAAAACTAACTGAGAAAACATTGGAGAACACTTTTGCAATTATGTGCACATAAAACTGCTGCCCTGGTTAAAAAAAACATTGCAACTGATCTCAGCTGGTAAAATTCTAAGTGACCCCAAATTCTGCCCGGTAGTGTATATCTAGCATCTAACTTGAGCTACTCCTTTGTGCTGTGAAGTAATGTCTGGCTATAGGAGCCAAGTGTCTAGCAACATTGTTGTGGATGCTGCGATCTCACCCTAGCAACCTCCGTGAACTTTGAGTCTGGGGAGGATGGGGCGGGGGGGACGACTTTCCAGTATTTTGAATATGTACTGCATTAAATATTTAATACACTAGCTGTCATTATTACATATTACACCTTTAAAAAATCATGGCAACAATATCACAGATTAGACTAGAGGCCACAACATCTCTAATGGTAAGGTTGTATGTTTAAATTGCAATACAGAGACATACAATGGATATTAAAATCAAACTAAAGAGAGGCAGTATGAACAAGGTGGAGAATCTGTTATAATTAAGCAGGTTGATAATTCCTATTAATCTAAATAAATCCTGATTGTGTATTTTAGATATGATACACAACTACTGTATCTCATGTTGTTACCAAAGTTTTTACACTTACAGTATTTGCGTGTTTGCATGTGTCTGCTGGCAAGGGGGTCGTGATTTCGGCGGCACTGATTAACAAAACTCTCTCATCATTAACATCAGCAATACACACACATACACACACAAACACACACACACTTGCATCTGTCTGTCTGTCTCCTGTGGTTAGTGTCAATGATTGTCAGTGTGTGTGGCTGTGAGACGCTTCAAATACTTGTGACAGAATCCCAACCAAGCAGAAAAGAGGCCACCACACTCGTATGTACACGCACAGGCACACAAACTTGTGTGTGTGTGATGCAGATGTCCGGTGACAGTTCGCTGCTGGGGGTCATCTGGAAGAAGCTGCCTAGGGGACAGAGGGCAGCATACTCACACACACACACACACACACACACACACACACACACACACACACACACATGAACTCATAAGTACGTCATCATGTATAGTTGTGATGTGTTGTCACCGCTGCAATTTCTCAGCAACAGAAAACATATTAAGCCACTATGAGACAGGTCCACAAAAAGGTTCTACTGTAAAGCTTTTTACATATTTGATTGTTTCCAATATGTAGTTAGTTAGACGCTGACCTGAAAAGTTTGTTGGTATTTTATCATAAGTATTTATGTAACTGCACACGTAACAAAATAGAAGTGCAAATAGTCCGTAGTCCACACAACATGATCAAGTTTTGGTTTTAATGGTCTTAAAACATGTCAGCAGATACATTTTGTGAAAGCAAACCGAAAGCATTACCTTAAGCCAAAACACAATCCTTGTCTAGCAGTGATGCAGTCAGAAATTAAACAGTATTATCAGGCAAACAATCAGTGGAAATAACAAAGCAAACAAACAAATTGATATGTTACATTCTATGATTTGACTTTGTAAAGATTCACAACAGCGTAGACGATTCTGTTTTAGCGTGTTATGTATTAATGTTTCTAATACAATATAACAACATTGCACATATACACAGTCATTGTAATTCTATTTATTTCACCTGCTTCACTTTTAATCCCCTGATATATCATGATCTCTGTCTCTTGTCACTTTTCTGTCACTTTATCCTGCTCACTGTGCACCTATCCACTTCTCCCACATACCCCCACCCACACCTCCCCTCCTGCAGCTGTATCCAAAGAGAAGGAGGAGGTGAAAAGGGGGATGAGGTAAGTGGGGTGGGAAGTGGAGAGCAGGAGAGACCACCAACCCCTGTGGAGAGTACTGCTCCATTCCCACACCACAGGTGACTGCCTTCCATTCCTCCTGCCCTTCGTTTTTCCTCCACTCTTCCCTCCAGTCTTCCCTCTCACCGCATGCAGTACCTCTCTTTCTTAAAGGAACAATTTAGCCCCAAATAAAAATGTTGTCAATATTCCCTTGCAAGTTTGTAGACTGCCACCAAAGTCACAGCAAAGAACAGTTACAGTACATTCTGTATCTGTCAAATTGTATGAGACATATTTCTTTAAACATCTTGACTTAAGTAACAAAAAATTAATTTGCCAACATCACAATATTAATAGTGTTTTTTTATTCTTAATTTTGTGGAAAGTAGTGTATGTTGTGTGTGGGTATTGGACCGGAAGCTGTGGATGAAATTACTTTTGTATTGTTGTCATCTATCATAACATATCATATCATAACAGTGGACAATTCCGCAAACCCCAGAACATTCAATGAGTTTGCAGTTTTTTACAACTGTTAACAAATGTTTCAAAACATCTCCTTTTTTAAAAACTGTCAATTTGCCACACAAAATGCTAAATGCCTTGTATCTCCTTCAAAATAAAACATTGCATTCAAAATGCCGTAAATACATCTCAAAATGAAACATTTGCATCAAAACACTTTTTCATGATAAATTTGTTTATATGCACTTTGTGCAAGACAAAGTCTGATTGATTTATAATGCTGGAATTGTCATTAGACAGTTGCCTGTTCTCGTTGCTGAAGGTTTGAAGTATGGACACCACTGTAAAGCTGCTCAAGATGGCCTTCACTCATTGGTCAATCCGTGGTTAATCACATGATGAATAAGTGTGGCCTTGATCTCATCAAAGCTCTCCTTCTTTCTCTTCTTCCCTCCTCCTCCACCTCCGTGTCGCCCTCTGTCTCTCCCTCCTCCTCCCCTTTGCTCTCTGTCTATTGTTGGCATCTATTGTTCAAAACAGGTAATTTGACCTTTGACCTATGTATAGGCCTATACTAAAGCATTGATTGGTTAGTGTTCAGTTAGGCGTAATGTGTTTGAACATGGGAGGTGTGCGTGCGTGCGTGCGTGCGTGCGTGCGTGCGTGCGTGCGTGCGTGCGTGCGTGCGTGCGTGCGTGCGTGCATGCGTGCGTGCATGCGTGCGTGCATGCGTGTGTGTCTGGTGAATAAGTGTAGCATTTTGATTGGCTGTGTTTGGATAAGGAAAGCAAGTGACATCCTGTGTGGTTTTTGTGTCTTAGGTGGAGAATTGTGTGTGTCTTGAAAACAGTGTTTTATACAATTGCAAACAGTGAAAGGCTGAGAAATAGCTTATGGTTTTGGAGATTTGGTGTGCAGTTTTGCTCTTTGAGTGAAAGGTTTAAAAAATCATGTGGCATGTAAAGATTTTAGTTGATCATTAACCAATCAGTGCTTTATCATAGGCCTATAAATAGGTCAAAGGTCAGATGACATGTTTTCAACAATGGATACCAACAATGGACAGAGATCAATGGGAGTGGGAGGGAGAGTCAGGGGACAACAATGGCAAAGTTCAAGGAGGAAGACGTGGAACAAGAGGAGTTGGAAGAGGACGAGGGCAAGAGAAAGAAGGAGAGCAATCTCTGATGTGATCAACCACGGTTTAACCGTGAAATTACTTTCACTCTAGAACATTGTATGGAAATGTAGATATAAGCCTATCAAAGACAAAAGAACTTTAGATATAGTGTGTACATGGTATATCCAAAAATGTACTTTTTGTTTGCCATTTTATGCATTTGAAATGTGTTTATGGCCTTTTGAAAGCACTGTTTCATTTTAAAGGAGATATGAGGCATTTTGTGTGTAGTTTTGGGAATTGTGTGTTTTTCAAAAAGGGAGACATAGTTTTAAAAATGTGTGTAAGCAGAACTGGGTGGCAATGAATAAAGAAGTGGAGGAGGAGAAGTCTGGTTTTTCCATGCCACCAAACCAATTAGAGCAAATAATACCCACTACCACTGCCACTTCCCCAGCGTCCACCTGTTTACAGCCTAAGGTCGGAGGGCAAGGGTTGTTGAGGGGTTGGTGAGGGGTTTTGTGTGTGTGTGTGTGTGTGTGTGTGTGTGTGTGTGTGTGTGTGTGTGTCATTATGTAAGAAAAATGGGACTTGTTCCTGTATCACCAGATGCATTTCTCAGGGAAATTCATATTTTTTTAGCTTTGTTTATAAAAACAGCTTTGTTTTACACTACAGAGTGAAGGACTCATTTATCATTTCTGAACACCAATTGTAGTCCGTGACTGCACAGCCACACAGGTGTTTCCAGCTATTTTGGATGATATGACCACATTTTTTCAGGGTTACGTTGGGAAAAGGGACAGTATGCTAGATTTTAACCAACTCAAAGTACCCATGGGAATAATGGAGGTGCAAGTTATCACGGTGCAACAGGAGTGACAGGAGAAAGAGGGAGATGTCCTGAGAAGACGTCTAATCAGGCAAAATAAGTGACAAAATAACACTTGGGGGGCTTCAACATCGGTGTGACTTGTATCCTTTTATTTTTGCGGTTTTAATATTGCATAAAGTACACATACAGACATACAAGTCATCTTAATATTAAATGTGTACATAACATACATCATTTAACCACTGATCTTTTGCAAGGGGTTTGTGTTCAACTGCTACAGTAGTTCTTGTATTATTCTGTCAGCGATTTTTCTGTCCTTCTCTAAAATTTGAAACACAGTAATACATTAGGTTTGGTCAGAGGCAATTATGTGGAAGGAAACTGAGATTGAGATTTCCATCTGTGGTCCTTGCTCCTGCCAAATATTGATATTATGTGCTCCTACTTATTGAATGAGAGCAACCAAAGGTGCAAGCTAAGATATCAGATTATGCTGGTTTATTTATTGCTGTCCCTGTTTCCTTTTCTCTCTCTCTCTCTCTCTCTCTCTCTCTCTCTCTCTCTCTCTCTCTCTCTCTCTCTCTCTCTCTCTCTTATTTGGGCCAAAACATGAGATCACCTGGCAGTGAGACATGAGGGTTCAAGTTCCACAATAGTCCTGCATCTCCTATCGCGTGTGTGTGTGTGTGTGTGTGTGTGTGTGTGTGTGTGTGTGTGTGTGTGTGTGTGTGTGTTATCACACTTCATCTCTTGTTTGGGTTTCAGTAGGTTACACACGGCTGCTGAGAGGGGGCTGTATGATTACCATTCACAGTGCTACAATGAGCTCATCTGATTTCATACACACACACACACACACACACACACACACAAATTTCCATGCACTTAATTGAACATAGACACAGGCAATGCATGGATACACACTTACATAAACACAGATGCACAGACCACAAAGCTGCTGTAATAACACAAACAACGTAAGCTCAATCATACTTTTGTTGTTGTTTATGAACAAGTATTTTTCCATGACTTCAGTTCAAGTTAAACTAACTACTGTTTTGGTGTGGAGAAGAATATTGAATGCAGGCTTTGACCTGAAGTTTACATCTTCCTACTTTTTTTCGACTATTGCCGCCATCATTTATTATTTATATTTGCAAATTTCATTCACACAGAATGTAGCATACCTTTCAGTGTTGTGTCTTATATTAGTCAAGCTACAACGTGCTGTCTTTATTATTCATGCAACAAAACCGCATTTTAATATAATCACAAACCTATTACATTAACCTGTAACCTTTAACATGCGGTACTAATAATGCCCAAAACAACAAAAATGATAATAATAAAAATAATAATAATAATAATATCTCATTTAAACACCCACTCTACTGTAACTACTCTGCTTTTTTGCTGTTACTTGTAATGACAGTGTGGTTTAACTGCTGCACTGAATCACTCTGGATTAGAGCATTAGCTCATTGCCTAAATGTGAAAATGTAAATTCACCAATAATAATCGCTGCTATAATTAACTTGCAAATTAATTTCATTTTAATTAATCTTAATATAACATTTTCCAAATTTAATAACATTCATTTGCAGGTACATTTAACTGTGTGTTCAGACTCATTTGAATATTAAAGGGGAAACCCTACAGATTTACTAGTCATAAGGAGTGGTACTCAGCCTGTTGGATAATGACGGCTGTCGTGCCGGAGGAGATTTGTCAAGTTGGAGCAAATAACACTGGATGATGTCATCAGGGTTATCTCGGTTTAGTTGTGAAAACTACAGGAAAGGGGGAGGGGGGGAGAAACTCTCTCTTCTGACTCCCCCAACTTTATAAAAGTACAATGACAAATTGCATATGTGACCTTTACTGTATCAGATCATCCATCAGTTGTCATTTTTAAATGCTTGCTTTGATTGTCTTAAGCTTTCCTCACATGCGCTGCCTGTATGGTAAATGATGGCGGTGTTACAAAGCCATAAAAGTCATTCATAAAAGTCATTTCAACCTGGTCGGCAAGAAATCCTCACGCAAACTTTGTCAAAGTATGAAACCAGGTGAGGCCTACAGGAGACACGGCTTAAAACATGCTCTACATATTATGTCACCATGGCAACTACAGTACACCTATGTTTGTAGCAGCCAACCACTAAACCCTGTGTGACCTGATAATTACCGGTTATCACACGCACACACACACTCACACACCAACGATAACTAGAAACAGAGGGCAGGAAGGTTGTCAGGAAGACAGGCTGCCAGACAGACAGGCAGGATGATAGCTAAGAGTCACACAGAGACAGACAGGTGATCACAAAGACGTGATGCTGCTATCTGCTATTCGGAAAAAGAGACAGAGACTTGTTGGTTCTACTTGTTGATTTATTTTTAGGATACAAATATGGGCTGATGGAGAATTAGTCAGACAGAGAGCTTCAGAGACAGACAGGTATAGACATACAGACTGGATGAAGGCAGACAGGTCAGAGAGACACACAGGCAGACGTGTATGTGGACAGACATTTGCCATTACAAATAGGTATATAATGACAGGTACATACAGTATATAGACAAACAGGTACAGAGTCAAACAGGTACAAAGACAGACAGGTCATTCAGACTGGTAAAGGTGGTAGGGTAAGTCAGACAGGTACAGAGAGACAGGAGCAGAGATAGACAGTAAATAAGTCAGACAGGTCAGACACACAGACAAGTTGTTCAGCAGGTTTGTCAGACAGGTACAGGTACAGAGACAGACAGACAGGTTGTCAGGTCTTCTTGGTCAAAACAGCTGTAATTATTGAATTAGTCTGAAAAGTTCAATCCCAGGCCTCCTCACATTTCACATCTAAGCTGCACCACAGAGCTGTAATCCTTTGCCAGCCCTGGACTATGTGTGTGTGTGTGTGTGTGTGTGTGTGTGTGTGTGTGTGTGTGTGTGTGTGTGTGTGTGTGTGTGTGTGTGTGTGTGTGTGTGTGAGAGAGAGAGAATATGAGATATGAGAGTGAACTTGCGTGTGTTTGTTTTCGTATATTAGAGCTGCTTGTGTGTTCACTTTCCCCTCCCCTACACACCCCTTTTCCTCCCCTTTCCCCTTTCCTCTGCCACAAACACACACACACACACACACACACACACACACACAGCTGTGTGAGTATTTTCAGGTGTATTTGGTTTGGTTGGGAGGAAGGGAGTGGAGTTTTCTGTATTATCGCCCTGAGAAACCTCTGATCTCTAAAGCACTCGCTTAAACCCTGCTGCTCGGGGAGGGTTTACACAGTCGCAAACACACACCATGCCAACAGGTGTGTTGTACCTTGTGTGAACACTGATTTGCTCATACTGAGTGTAAAACTGTGTGTGTGTGTGTGTGTGTGTGTGTGTGTGTGTGTGTGTGTGTGTGTGTGTGTGTGTTTGTTCTTTGATGAGAAATACTGAAAAGGTTCTTCTTGTCGAAACTGCACTGGGTCTAATCCAGCCTGCTGACAGAGCCTCATCCCCACCACTTCCTCATGTACACACACACACACACACACACACACACACACACACACACACACACACACACACACAGAGCTGGCCCAGCCTTGACAACAAAGGTTCAAACCTTAATTGGAAGATTACACTTTTCTAAAGTTGGAACATTCCTGTGACATCAGCATGTATTGCACTTTGTAGGTTAACTGCAAAACAAAGTTCAGAACTACTCCTCAGTGGCCGATTTGGCTCAGTTGGTAGAGCAGGCGCACCTATACATAGAAGTTTATGTCTTGACGCAGAGGTCCAGGATTTGAGTCCGACCTGTGGCAATTTCCTGCATGTCTCCCCCCCCGAACATCCCCTTTCTCACCTCGCTATCCTGTCCATTAAAGACAGGAAAAAAAATAAAAAATAGTAAAAAGAACTACTCTTCACTCAGGGAAAACTTGCTCATGCTGGCTCATATACATATTGTTTACATAATATCTACTGTATTTAACAAATGTAGATATACTGTAGATATATTGGGCTATTAGCAGCAGTTCCAGTTTCATTAGAGCAGCTACATGCCTGGATGTATGGTGACTAACCAGCATACAAGGTACTACATGTAAATAAGACAGCTTTGGAGTTGTTTGAAGGCCTTTTTTTGTTGAGACAAATTATAAGATTATAAGATTATTCAAACCTTTTAACAATTTTCCCCAATACACACAGATTATTTATTGCTGACAGCAAGAAAGAACCACATATTGAACTATTGAGTAAATACTGCGGTAAACCCACTATTATGATAATAATAAATTATGTAGCACCTTTTAAAACACAGTTACACACTGCTTTACAAAGGGAAAAAGGTTAAACATTTCAGCATTACAATTAAACAAAATCAGGCAAATAAACAAATATAAGTGGTAAGAAATATTAGAAATGAAAACCAATATACTTTATTATTAGAGACATGCAAGGACACATTCATTTTAATCAATTTTACTGGGAAGCAATTTGCACATAAAAATCATTAAAAGGGTTGTAATTAGGATTACAAGGACAAGGAGAGTCTTGTCAAAATGACCAAACAGTTTTAAAACAACACAATAGAATACAATACAAAACTAAAAGACACAATAAAATAAAGGACACCATGGACTGTAAAAGTGAGTATGAATGTGAGTCTGAATGACTTATGAATTGAAATAAATATTGAATTTCTCATCTGCCAATTTTCCTAAAATGCCAGGATGCTTCTTTAAAGAAACACTTCAAAATGTACACATCTGCCCCTTTCTTGGATTAAACAGTGTTTTTTTTCACAACCAGGCCTGCATGGAGGAATTCGGTGACCTTCTACAGATGCAATGCATTCTCATGAACAGGTTTGTATGATTTCATGCGAAAAGTTATGCACAATAAAACATATGATATGATAACATACAAAAACTAGAAGACCACCGGCTGGTCACGTGACATCCCACCACATTGTCTGGCACATTCAGTCTGATCATTTTAGTTCTATATTAGTCTTAGCCCTCAGTGTCTGCAGTCATCTGGAAAATTCTACAACTCTTACCTTCCTCCTCTGTCAACACCTCAACCTAACAGTACTGTGGGCACACACACACACACACACACTCCCACATACAGACCTACACACACACACACACATACACACACTGAGGCATGCACGCAGATAGCTTGAGTGTTGACTAAGTCATTAGGAAATTGTGCAGTGAAAAGTGAAAAACTGCAAACTAAAGTTTCCACTCTGGGTGGATAAAAAGTGTGAAATCAGGCCAAAAGGTGTGCTCTTGATTATATTATGGAATTATATTAAGGAAAGACATAACAACACACATATCCACAAAGTCCACTTTTCCTGAAACATGTACATATCAGCAATACATAATTCGCAATGTTGAGTTTTTACTTTAAAAAGGCACTGGAAGTCAGATCTTTTGTCGATAATTGGTTGTTGTATGAAGGATCAACTGCCTTCCTGATGTTGCACATGGATAATAGGTTGATTACAGCCATTGAAAACTCCTCAGTTGTGCTCAGTCTTATGTTGGAACGTGAGGACGCTGGCGTGAATATCGCCGCTTCACAATCTGCAAAATTAAAATTGGTTTTGTTTTCTAGTGCTTAGGGATGTCTATTAATTACAACACCGAAAAGAGATACAACAAAAATATGTATTAATTTAATGATTAAATAAGGTAGTGTCACCAAATTTAATTCAGTTATCACTTGTCTCCGGCTACAGCACTTTTAAAAAATAAGTTAAATTATTAAATATTTTTGTTGTATCTGTATTCTGTGTTGTAATTTGTAGACGTCCCTAAGCACGTGTTACTGCTGGTAGCAGTAGCAGCAGAGAGCAGAAGTGTTATTTAAAAAAACTCCTGGTGTACTTACAAAATTCCCAATCCATTGTTTTATGAGTACATAACCTATTTCTACTACTGTAGAAGTTTGGTATCATTTCGATCATTATTAGTGGTGTAATTTATGAGATACACACTCGGTTCCAATAGCGCATGCACTAAGCTAACCAGCTGATAATGCTAACCTGCCCAATGTTTGACCCAGGTGAAAAAAGCTTTTGGGGGGTTGTTTGGCTCTAGGTCATGGTGCAAAGGACCCTAGCTTTCTTGCTAAGAGGGACGTTATTTTGCAGTAGAGGTACGTAAAGACATCATTTTCGGTTGACACAGAAGCTGCAGTAGTGGTTGCTAGGTGAAGTTAACATTTTTAAATGATGATTTAAGAGTTGCTATGTCAACTTGCAGCAACTTATTTCATCTACGCTTGTCACTAGGACTGCCATCTGAAAGTCAAATTGGAATCATCAGTCGGAGACCCCTCAGTCAATCCAGAATATTCAAGTTGAGCAGTCATTTTTTTTGTCAGTCAGTGTACTCCTGGGGACATGTTGGTCATGATACTCTCCGGCAGCTCACAGCAACTTCACACGATAACGTTCAGATCCGTCGTTAGCATAGTTACCACGCATTAGCTGGGATGGCTAACTTAGTTTGTTTACTTAATTACGTCTCTGTCATCCTGAATCAAGAATCTGACTGTTCAATAAATTGTTGCTTGATAGTCTATAAGAAGAGAAAAAGGAACAAATGGTTGAATATTCTCATTAAATAACCGAATCGACTGACAAAATTCTGAGTTGGGTACGGCCCTATTCACCTTTTTTCTGTGGTTGTTTTTCATTAATGAAGCTAGGTGGCTGGCTTTGTCGGAAGATAACATCCCCATTCCTTCCCACTAAGCTCTGAATGGTCTGTTGTTTATCCAGTTTGAAAATAAGCTGCCTATGAGCACAACTCTAGATCATTTTGAAGGGCTGAACAAATAAGAGATGTGATCGGTGTTTTAGAGGACTGAAATATTCAGGTCTACTTTCTAATTCAAGACCATGCAAGCACTGAGGAATGGATTATTCATGATCACAATCACATTGTAAGCATTTCCAGAGTTGGCTGATTGATGTCATGAGTCATGACATTTCACAGCTCTTTCAAATGGGACCTAAATCATGTCAAATTCCTGGCACTCAAGTTCAAAATCATACACTTTAAGCAAATTTAACAGAACAGAGGGGCACACAGGTTTATAAATGCCTGCACACACATAAGGCAAAATGTCTATGAAATCACCATGGTGTTGGAATAGGCACAATCAGCTATTGTGGCTTGACTTCCAAGGATAAACCTCTCTCCTGCTCCGTATTTAATTACTCCACTTTTTGTACTCCCTCTTCTGTATTCAACATCTGCCCAATTTCTTATGACTCCTCATAAAAGCCTGCTTCCACAATGGAAGTCACAGAGGTTGGACAGAAAAGACATTTAATTATCGAGAGTCAGAGTCTGGGGGAAGCAGCTCACGATCATAAGACCTTTTATTTGGTGTAACATGCTGGAGCAAAAAAAGCACTCTTTAACTGGAAAGAACAATATAATTGGGAATTAAGTAGTACAAAGATAATTTGGGAGGTACAGTTAATAAGAGAGTTTATTCAGGTCATTTAGTGTTAAAACTTCTGTTAGTACACTAACTAGTCATTACTATGCTTCTCACTTTGTAATTGATCCCAACCTTTCACAAATTAATGGTCATTGATGGGAATGAAAGGTTAAATTGAATTATTTGTGCGCTCTGCATAATTCAAAGGATAAAATGTGTTTTCACAAGCCTTCTGAGTGTCTTTCTACAGTCCGCTGTACTTTGTGGCTTAAAGGCTTTTGGCTTCACATAAGTTGCTTCTTGACTGTATATTACACAGAAAAGGGCATGAAGGTCAAAGACTGTACAACTTGAGGAGCATCTTCACACACGCGAAGACACACAAACAGACACACACACACACACACATACACACACAGACACACACTATTTACAGAACAGAAGGGTTTCTGTAAATATCCCTTTAATCGGCCTAATGAAAACACAAGCAGAACACAACCACAGGCTGTACCATAATAAGCCATTAAATATGGATTATGGAGAAACTACCCTGAGGTCTCTCTCTCTCTCTCTCTCTCTCTCTCTCTCTCTCTCTCTCTCTCTTCTCTCTCTCTCTCGCTCTGGTTTTTAATATAGGGTTGTTCAGTCAGTGAGAGTGAGAGTTCACACACACAGCTGTAATTAGCAGCTTAGGCAGCCAGCCAGCTCTGTAAATGCACTGTGATATATGTGTGTGTGTGTGTGTGTGTGTGTGTGTGTGTGTGTGTGTGTGTGTGTGTGTGCGTTTGCATGTGCACTGACAAGGATGTACACATTTTGTCTTTGAGCATGTTTCTGCGCAGGTGTGCATATTCTTCGTGCACACCTGTGTGAGTGTGTTTGTGCACGGTGAGTCACACATTTGTGCGTGGGTGTTGATCTGTGTGCTGATGGAGAGCTGAGGTGCTTGGAGACGAGCTCTGACGTGTATGTGTTTGTGTGTGTGTGTGTAATGTGTGTGTGTGTGTGTGTGTGTGTGTGTGTGTATGTGTGTGTATGGGTAGGGTGATTGCTCCCTAACACCTGGTATTAGCACCAGTAATCCTCACACCACATCATACTCACGCACCAGTCCCATGCAGATCACATTCAGCTTATCGCCTGTCCTGCTTCGAAGTGTTTCACAACTCATTCTTGTGTGGGGGGTGTCGGGGAGGTGTGCGTGTGTGTAGCGGGGGATTGAGGTCGGGAAAATATTCCAGCAGAGAGCGTTAAGGGTAAATAATCCATCCTTCAGCAGCCATGTTAGACAGTGCTGAAATTAGTACTAGGATGCTTTACTTACTGTATATAAAAGTAGAAATACCTCAATGAATGTAAAAAATACTTTAATTAGTACTTAGTAATAATAAAGTACCTTCAATTCATCTGAAATGTTTCAGAGTGGAACTTTTTGCATCAAATGTCAGTACTCAAAACTGTTCTGACTTTCCACCACTGATATTAGACCATATCACACAAGTGTTTGTATGTGCTAATGTTTTTGCTTCTGCTTTTGCTTTCAGCATTTTGCATGTAGTGTGTTTTTTTTGTTTTTGGGCTCTTCAATTCAAGTGAAGCACAAGCTCAAGATTTTTAGTTTGAGTATAAAAGAAACCAGAGTGGAAATGCCAAAGTTAGAAAGACCCTCAAAAGAGATAGAGGAAGTAAGTCAGAGTATCAATAAAAACAAAATGTGACAAAGTGAAATGGATTCAGTAAATGAAATGACAGACATAACTTTGGCAGACTGTCCTCAAATGAATACATAAAGCTAACATAAATGCCATATTTCCATTATGTTTACTACATCTTTGAGGTTGGCACCCAGCTAGAGAATTAGCACAACTCCATGAACCAACTCCTGATATTTACATAACTATAGTGGATGGGTACATATATTGATTTGCAAGTTAAAATTCACACTACATTTAGATTCTAACCAGGCTACAGT
This sequence comes from Percina caprodes, assembly GCA_013375575.1. Lineage (NCBI taxonomy): Eukaryota > Metazoa > Chordata > Actinopteri > Perciformes > Percidae > Percina > Percina caprodes. Next base: position 2,627,951 of record JABXJD010000048.1, on the reverse strand, counting down.
CTGTGTTATCTTCACCTGTCTGTCTGCCTGTTTGTGTATCAGCTTATTTCCACATCAGTCCATCTTTCATTCTGTCCCTCTGTCGGTGCAGACTGCCCTCCATATTGGATTTGTTCTCTCAATAATTGATGGAGGAGTTATTTTGTAAAGCTAAAGGTCGGCAATCCTTGGTGTCAAATTCGAAATTAGTTCCTCTTGTATTATTAACATCCCTGAGGGCAACAGGTTAATAAGAGGAACTCTGCAACAATAGATAGAAAGAAAGATAAAATGATAGAAAGACAGATAGATGTTCTTTTCTTTGCTTCATATGTACACACTGTTAAACATTAACACTTCCCACAATGCACTTCATCTTACCTGTGAAGAATGCCATCAGATGTCACTCAGTAGAGCTTTGACAAAACAGACCGAAATACACAGAAAAACACACACACACACACACACACACACACACACACACACACACACACACACACACACACACTCTCTTATCTGTGGCTTTAAATAATATTTATTTTGAAACATCCTGTTTATGCATACATATGGCTTGACATTCAGCATTTGGAAATGGATTACATGTAAAGGGATTTTATTACAGTAATCTGATGGAGGCTGTGATAAATTATTAAAGTCATCAGGCTGATAAGCAGTGTGTATCAGGCAGTATGTGATATCGCTGTGCAAGAGGATGCAAACGGACTTGGATATACATCTAGATGCTGTGAAGTGATGCAAAAAAATCTTGTGGGCTGAATGTTTTATTGGAATTAGTTAAATATTTGTGGTCACACCATGTTGCAGGATGCAATTTTTTTGAAAAATTAAAAGGCTTTGGAGAATAAATACAGAACCATTACTCTGCTAAAGAAAAGAGACAGTCAACTGGGGCACAAGTCCATTGGCAATTACACATGGACTACGAGAGTAGTCTTGTATCAGAGGAAAAGTCAATCATTACAAAGCCATTACAATTCATCCTGAGGTAAGTAAAATAAAGAAGTAAAATAAAAAAAATCTTATTATAATCCTAACTGATTAACAGAATATCCTATTGACATATACAGTAGATCAGGGTGCATGCAGCCAAAATTGAGACGATTGGTTAAATCTACACCCAATTAAATGTAATGTTAGGGTAGAGAACTTTAGGTGGCCGGGACCCACTATTTTTTTATCCTACATATTTGTGTGTTACATATTTTGGCTTTGTTTGGTTTTGTAATATTTGAATAGCTCTAGGCACCTCAGGTTCATGTGATTAGGCAGGTATAGGACCAGCATGCACCTGGGCATTCCTAGTGTGCTTTTGTGTCTTTTTCATTTCAAGCTAGTTTGACTTTGACGATGGAGAAATAGCCATAACCTTCACTGTGGAGGGTATCTTGACATCTTCCAGTATCATAGTCCAGTGTTTTCATGTTGTACTCTGTTTCATGTTGTGCCTTAGGTCATGTGCCTAAGGCACTTTCATTTACATTTGCTGAAAGCATGCATCATAAACTTCAGGTGACTCTGTCACGCTTCCTGAGGCAGGACACATTTTCTGGACCCCAATAAATCACAAATGGTTGTCTTTTGTCTGTCCTGAGCACACAAATGTCTCAAAGCCTTGGGTGACATGATGATGACTTGTTGAAAAGAATTATACGTCTGAGTCACACAGTGCGAGATAGTCAAGCTGTGGAGACAGCTTTATATATCAGTTGAATTAAATATGTACGTATACCTTGAATCCATGTTGATGTGATTTTGTCCACCGCCGCTATTGAAAGAAATCAAGGACATTTTTAAGACACTGAAGGTTTTTCAAATCCCCTTCAACCAGCTCTCATCACATCTTGTATATGTGTATGGATTTTTAACACTGGCATCAGCCTTGTGCTGGAGAAATTCTTGGTTTCATACAATCAAATAATGCCAGGACATTTTTAATTAAAGGCAGAGCTTCTTCAATAGTTTATAGTTGTGAGAGTGAAAAAAGAAAATCATTGTCCTTTCAAAAACTATTGCACTTTGTCTGGAACTCTTAAAGTAACACAGAGCTACTACATACTGTACTTAATATGCATCATGTCAAATTTTTCTTTTTTGTTCATAATATTGTTGGATGTTTCTCGTAAATATAATTCTAGTACCATAGGTTCTGTCTAGTTTCGTAGGATATCTTACATTTTGGTGTGCATACGTTTTCAAACTATATCATACGCTCATGAGAATGCAGTGCTGCTGGTCATTGCATAAAGGGTTACATTATAAATACAATACATGTAATTATAAAAAGGTAAGATTGGTTTGTATACACATGAATGTATACATGTATACACAGGGGCGGCTGTAGATCAGTGGTAGAGTGGTTGCCTGCCAATCGGAAGGTTGGTGGTTTGATCCCTGGCCCTGCGGTCCCATGTCGAAGTGTCCTTGGGAAAAACACTGAACCCTAAGTCGCCTGTGTGATTGTTTATTTGATGAGAAGGTAGCACCTTGCAAGGCAGCCTTGGCCACAGTTTATTAATGTGGGTGAATGGTTCCTGTACTATGTAAAAGCGCGTTGAGTAGTTGTTGAGACTAGAAAAATGCTATATATGAACAGTCCATCTATGTAGGACCAAATTTTGAATACATTTAAACATGACAGTATATTTTGACAAGTAAGCTTTAACTTTACCAATAGATATAGAGACATTAATAAAGAACCTTTACTCCTAAAAATATCATTAAATATGCTACATGTAATTTGTAAACCCCAAAACATTTAGGAGAAAAAGCAATGACTTAGAGAAAAGGTTCTGATAAACAATGGCAGATGGGTTTATTGTTATATTCATATTTGTTTTGATTTACACAGACTGAGTCCTCAGACAAGTCCTCCATTGGGCCATCACTTGCCACACAGATATTACACAACAACAATAAATAGCACAGTCAAAAGAATTGTAGGAAGCTGAAGTGGATCTGAGGAATAAACCCTGATGCTTTGTTTGGTGGTCCTGTAATGGAAACAAGACTGAAGGTGAAGCCCCTGCTGGCCCTGTGCTTGGCCCCGTGCTAGAGAGCGGGCCATTGTAGTTCAAGTTGTGCAGACAAGACGGTCTGAGTGACCGTTAGACAAGACTGGGACACCAGAGACCATGGAGACTCCCTCAGGGATAAAACAGAGAAGAGGGAGAACTAGACTAGAACAAGGTTATGGTGGGAGGCAGAGTGGTGCAGGGAACAAAGGAGTGCCTAGCTGTCCATTCGTTTTTTTTTGTAGTTCTATCCATTCTTTTGTCTGAGGGGGAACTGTAAGAGCCAGGACGCCCTGAGCAGCAGCTGGCAGGTAGGAACAGAGGGAGGGAGTGAGGAAGGAAATAAGTGGAGGGAGGGAGGAATGGATAGATAGGTGAAGTGAGTAGAGGGGTGGAAGGGACAGAGGCCAGGACGTTTGGCCACACACTCAAATCATATGTTTAGCTACATAGTATATTACAACAGTAGAGTTGTTTGGGTTTTTTTCTTATCCAAGCAACAACATATTTACAGGGTATAACACACACACACACACACACACACACACACACACACACACACACACACACACACACACACACACACACACACACACACACACACACACACACACACACAGAGTGAGTCTCAGTTAACATCAGTCAATAGGCTGCAGACAGACAAGTGTGATTACAGCAGATACTGTTGCTCTCACTGCTGTGTGTGCAGTGGTTTTTCTCTCTGTGTCCTGTGTCTCAAGCAGGGACAGAGGGAGGAGAGAGAGAGAAAGAGAGAAAGAAAGAAAGAGAGGGATGAAAAGACAGAACAATCTTGTTGTTTGTGCTCTTCTGTCTCAGTGTCTCTGCTAAGTGAGCTGTCAACTTACTGTCAAACATTAGACTTGCTGTTAAGTGTCTCTCTTTAGACACATAATCACTATTATGCAAAATGTAGTATACATATTCTTCAAAAGAAAATGTTTTGCAACATGTTGGTGTAGGTAGGCTAATATCAAAATCACACCATTAAACACTTTACACAGATAAATCACCGTATTTGTGACGTTGTTTGTCTTTCTGGTCTTTTCTTTCTGTCTTTCTCCTGTTGAAACACAATTTCACCTTGAGATTTCCCAAGGCAAAGGTTTTCTTTCTTGAGCAACCATTTTTTTGTTGATCCACTAAAGAAGAGCATAACAGTGTTAAAAATAGAATGCAATCAGCAACAACAAAATGTATGTAATGTGTGGTTCATGAGATAAAGAGTAATTGTGCTCCTTCGAGGTGTGTGTAAGTAATACACACTGTGTATTACTTTTCCTTGTAAAAGGTAGCCTGTAATAAGAGATCATTCTGTTGTACTTTAACTATATGTGTGTCAAATTGAAATTGAATTATCCATTGATTTAATCTGATATAAATTAGTTGCTCTGACATTGGCTGAAAGTACTGCCACTACTTAGGTGACTTACTTTCTTTTAGTCACAGTGATCGTTCACAGAAACAACTGCGGGCAGATGATTGAAGGTTATAATTTACAATAGAAATATAGGCATACAAATAAATACAACCATTTAAGGGATAACCAGAACATGTTTAATTAAATCGGGAGTTCAAATAGACAGAGTACGGCGCGCTCACAGCTATCACCCAATCACAGGACGCCAACCCTAACCCTAGCCAATCACAGCACAGTAGGGCGGGACTAGTGGTCAGCGGGCGCGTGTCAGGGGCAGGGGCAGGGCGTGCGGGGAATGCAGCCGCAACTGTAGGCATGGCCTATATGAAAATGATAACGAAGCAATATGAAAATTAATTGCTTCATTATGGATAATAAATTGCATCACTGTACCTTGGCATAGGCTAGGTAAGAAAAACCCACCTTTATTAATTATTGTGCCACCTGGTAGCAAGTTTAGTGACGCAAATCAAACACCTGTTGCTAGCTAACGTTCGGCCTGGCTAACATGCTAGCTAAATGCTCATGGTGGGTCCTCCAGCGGTGACTTCTTCGTTCACTGAGGAACCTTTACCTTTAATGAGGTGTGTGTGAGGGCCGTCTACTGCCTGTGATAATTATCCCTGGGGCAGAGAGACTGAGTGGACTGGTTATAAAAAAGAAGAGAAATGGAACCTGGAGCAGATTGAGGACTTCGCAGGGCGTTGTGCACAGTGACAGGACTCGCAGAAGGCCTTCTCAGAAAGGTGAGTAGGCCTATTACAACGACACACACCCTAGTGTTGTAATTCTGACGGTCGTCAACGTTGCTAAGCAACACAGTCTCGTGGACGTGTGTGTACTGCAAGTTGTGTAAAAACGACAGCTTTCTTTCTGCTTTAATAAGTGTGTATGTGGCTGCAGCCGTTGTGGAGTTTTTATTGTTTATAGGCCTAGGCTACATGTCGGTGTGATGTTTTATTCTGCTGTTGATTCTATAAGACGTGGCAGGCCGTTTAATGCAGGCCTCTGTGGTTTTATAATGCAAGTGTCACACGTTTGTAATTTTTGTTTGACTGTCTAGCTTTGTCCCCTTTGCTGGCCTATACTTATCAAACAGTTGAATGCTATGTCTGAAAAGTGCAATTCGTAGAAAAGGAATATTTTAGTTTGAACCGAGGGGCTGTGTGGTGTGTATGTTGACATATTTTGTGGCCAAAGTGTGTTCTTTACTTTAATAGCCTATATTGTAACATCAACATATCATTTTTTCTTTACCCTCCCTTCATGAAACACATGAACAAATACATTATTCAATCCATACATTTTTAGTTATGCAGTGTTCACATAAACTGGGATACATGTACAGTAGCAAGAACAGTAACATATACACACACACACATACACACACACACACAGCTGTAAACATACATGGTGCCCAATCTCCAAGCAGGTCAACTATAGCCGTTTGTGTGTGTGTGTTTTGCTGGCAGTGCCAGTGGTCCATTCAGTTACACCAGGCAGCCTTTAACACTCAATCACCCATTTATCTTTGGCCTGTCTTCCCCCAGACACACGCACACACACACACACACACACACACACACACACACCCCACCCCACCCCACCCCACCCCAGCCTGACCAGGCAGATGGTTGTGCCAGCCCTGCCAAAGTAGTGTGACAACACACACACACATAGACACACAAATAAAGGGGAGGGGACCGTCTGTTTCAGCTGCCTCTCCTTGTCACAGAGAGGTTGGCATCGGCCGTGCCCACCATCAATCCATCATACTACTCTCTCTCCCTCCCTCCCTGTGGGGGGACCCCCTTTCATGCCCACCTGTTACAGTTGAATAATAGTGAAAATAACAGGATGTAAATAACAGAAAACTCACCCCAAAAGAAAAACAAGTATAGTTTTCTAGGGAAGAAACAGTTTGGGTTTACATTCTATGGGGTTTTGAATGCAGGGTTGGTAACTACTTCCAATATACACTTTTTAATAATTGTTTGAAATGGTCTTTAGGAGTTAGACAGAGCCCCAAGGAGATGCTACTTTCAAATTTTGCTACCTTTTCAACATTACCAACCCTGCCTTTAAGGTACCCTGCAGAGGTTTTATCCACTGGTGCTGTACAAAAATCTTTTGATGTGTAAGCTCCCATGTTTTTTGTACGTGTTTTACCAGCATTTGCTGTAAAGTTGGGCAATATATCGATGTTATATGGATATTGTGATATGAGACTAGATATTAGGGGTGGGGTTTTAAAGGCTGCATTATAGTAAAGTGATGTACTTTTCTGAACTTACCAGGCAGTTGTAACTTTGTCATTATATCCACATTACTGATGATTATTTATCAAAAATCTCTTTGTGTAAATATGCTGCCTTTTCTGTCTGTCAAACTCAGGTTTTAGTGTCTTCGTTGACATCTCATCACTGTAGAATAAAGACATTGGGGCTTTTTATATGCTGGAGCTGCTGCCCCCGCGACCCGATACCGGATAAGCGGACAAAGATGGATGGATGGATGGATGGATGGACTTTTTATATTGTCAAACATGTGAGTTATATTCCTAATTTTATGATGGATTTCCAGTATACTATAGAGCACTTTTCCTGGCTCCAGTTGCTTCTGACAGTGTTAGCCAGTTCCAGCACTTGGTAGTGGAATATTTGTAATTGTTTGGTCTGAAGTTGTTTGTCTATTCTCATTCGTCATTTAACCTAAAGGGGGCATTAGAAGAAAGTTATGAGAGCTGGAACAGAAACTCTCCGTGAACGACTTCTCACCTTGCTTCACAAAGGACACATCACATCCTGCACTGGCATGGAACATTGGCACTGGATGTAAATTGTGTGCTGCAGAATCATCCAATATGAATGTCATTTCTAGGGAGTTGAGGCTGAATGGTTTTGTTTTGAGGCTGTTAATTTAATGGTAGATTTGGATGCAGCAAGTAAAACACAAAACATGACAGTGGGGAGGGTTGTGGAGGAAAGACAGTGGGAGGAAAAAGATGGATGGGCACGCAAAGGAAAGGAAGGAGTAAGAAAGGTTAGAGCAGGATGGAGCCTGAGAGGGAGGACATTTCCTTCAAAATAAAGTAACAAAATCAACCTATCAGCACCTCCTAAAGCTCACCAATTACCACATGACCTCTTGTTTGTGTAATCTGCAGAAAAACTAAAGTGTAATAACATCACGGTGTGTTTTTACGGTGGGTTATGTGCTTCACTATTTCTTTGTCGGATGCATTGACTTCCTTAATGTCCTAACGTTTTTATGCTAAGCTAAGCTAACAGGCTGATGGAGGCAGCTTCATATTTACCAAACAGGCATGTGACAGATATCCGTTTTCTCATCTAACTTTTGACAAGAAAGTGAATAAGCTAGATCCCAACAATGTTAAACTATCCTTTTAAGGTATGCTTAAGTCTTAGTACAAAAATAAGTTGATTAAGGTTAGGGAAAGACTGTGGTCACAATTCACATAGCCACAACATAGGTTGTTTTTTTTCTCTTGATCTTAAACAAACTCTATCCAGTTTTTTTTTTCAGCTGTATAAAACTTAGAGAAGTGATGTAACTGAAACCAACTGGTTTTAAACCAATTAGCAAATTTCACAGGCCTCTATCATCACTCTAACATGTTGGACTGGGAGGATGAGAGAGGATGGACGGAGTGAAAAGAAGGAAGGAAGGATGGATCGTTTTGAGGCCTCCTGCAGCTGTCGTGTTGCGTTACCCTGAGGCTACACGCATACGCCGCGCGCACGCACACACACACACACACACACACACACACACACACACACACACACACACACACACACACACACACACACACACACACACACACACACACACACACACACACACACACACACACGGTAATTAGACCTTACGACCAACACATAAATCACCGTCTTAACAAAGACCGTGACAACTAATCTTAACGGACGAGGCAGATCACTGTGTGAATGAATGGCGGTGTACTAGTGAGCATCTGTGTATCTATTAATATGCATGTATGTGTAGGTACAGTGTGTGTGTTTGTATCTGGCTATCAGTTGGAAACACAACTTGACTCAGAAGCAATAGATCACTTACCAAAGTCAAACTCTTACTTATGTATGTTTCAACCCCCTCGCCAACCCCCTCAAGCTGGATAGAGTTTTCACCCCCACACACACACACACAACGCATGCTTATCCCTGTTTCCACCTTACAAATCAATACATCCTTATAGATTACCACACACACCTTAATCTGTCCCTTAATTCCTCAATGTCTCAAGCAAAGGTACAAGCCAGCACAACCCAGATTAGATTTAGGTTTCACTCCGACAACGTGGCAGTGCTTAAAAAATACCAACATACAGCAAAAAAATCAAATTACAATCAAAATACAGAGTCAACCGTTTGCATCAGATTTGCGAGTAAATCCACCGTGATTACACAGTGTCAGGAATGTAATGCAGTATTTTCTGCGTGCAAGGAAAAATATCAGACTGCACAAATGTACTGTAAGTTGTTGGATTTAACTAGAAATCTAGTTCACCGGTCTGGTTTTCACCAGTGAGATTTCTCTCTGGATGCACAGTATATTAACATTTCAAATACAGCACAACTACATGCAATACATTTACTGGTTGTTCATGTTTCAGCCTATTAATTATTATTATTATTATTATTAATTATGTTAATACTCAACTGTGTTACCACATTACCAAAACAAACTGAAATAAAACAATAAAGGTAGGACAATACATTTTATTGTATGCCTAACATTTCTCTAGGTAGTTTAGACTTTTTTTATAGTAAAGGGAAATGAATGTACTCCAATGATTGTCTGGAAATCAATTTAAAACATCTTAATGTTTTGGAATATGCTCAGCAGGGATGTAAAATATACAGGACCTGTAGAAGGGCTGGGCGATTATTGGAAAATGTATTGCTATCAAAATTCTTAAGCTGTTATCAACATATTGTTCCCATTATGATAATTTATTTCTATTGTTAGGTCTACTTTCTCCTTAAAAACATTTGACTGCGTGTGCAGGGTCGCCAGACTCGCCAGTTGCCAAATGCAGGGGCGGGCAGACATGCTCACGCAGAAACACTGGCACACACACCAGACTCCAGCAACTACGTTCTGTTTACTGATAGCTAGCGTTTAACTCAGGCTAATTAATTAGCTAGTAAGTGGCGATTTTTGGCAGCCAGTCTTCCAAAAGAAAGCACAATGAACTTAAATGTTGACCAATCATTAACCGTTGACCGACAAGCAGGCAACAGAGTCTCAGTTCACCCGTCCAAGAGGCTCAGACATACTTTGCACACGCCGTGTCGGTTGACAGCTCTAGGCTTGTTGTGGTGTTGATGTTTTGTGCATCATTGAACACATACAGCAACTTTCCTCTGGGCTCCTGTAATTCCGAACGGGCTCAACCCTCCCCTCGCGCGTTTGCCATAGAGATACACAAACAACATGGCAACTAGTTGTTTCATTACTTACTTAACCCTAAGCTCTGCCAAAATTACCGGCAGCTCGCGGTTCTCTGTTCCTGGCAGAGAGTCACCTATTGTTGGATAACTGAACCACCAACTCCCGCTGACCTGACGGAGCACCATGTGGGGCACCAGAGGCCACCGCCCAGCCCTCAACACATCTGCTAAATGCTGCTAATACGAACGAGCTGTGACGGATGTCTGTTGCGGCTTAAACAACTAGCAGTCGCTGCTCTGTAGCATGGAGCAGGTATGCTACATTCATGAGACCATCGGATGTTAATGTATGTTACTCAGCAACAGGTGAAAATAGGGGCAAGGTTGTGCAACTAAAGCATTGACTGTAGAGTTAGTGGACAGCGCATGTGTGACTGGTTGCGGATGTGATGATTTTAGATGAGTTAGGAGTGAGGGAGGAGCTGCTTACACTCTACGTTATGTTACACACTTTCACTCGCAATCACATCATAGCCATGTCCTAAGACACCCCCAGCTGTATCGTCGATTTTAAAAGACAAAAGACTTAAAACTAGCGATTGAGACAAAAAATCATTGTGACAATGTTTAATGATGTAATAAATCAAGTGAGAAGTTGTCAACTTCTCATAGACTTCTACAGAAACCGACCTCCTTTTGCAACTGCATGTGTCGCCCCCTGCAGGAATTCAGATAGAATGCAGGTTTAAGGCACTTCTGCATTTGCAGCACTTCGGCGAACCAAATGCTCTGTCCATTAATACAGTCCTGTGGACTAAAGTCAAAATGATTTTAACTTTTAGCAAAGTAAATTACCTGTATGTGTGAAAACCGCTTTATCTCACGCATATGTTTTGTTGTTGTTGAATATATAGCATCATTATATAATTTTGTCATTTTCTTTTATCATGCAAAAGACGTTTTTTAAAACTTGATACAAAAAAATTAAATGTAATTAAATCACATTTCTTTTTTTAATTATTGTTCATTTATTGTTATCAAGGTAATTTGTGCAACTAATTGTGATTTTGATTTGTAGCTCATATTGTGCAGCCCTGACCTGTAGTTACTGGGGTAAAATGCCAGAGTTGCGCTCATAGAGAATTGTAATTTGTTAGATGTTTAAAAGGTAAACAGTCTATTTGATGCTAACTACATAACCCATTTTATGCTCTTGAATAAGATATAAAGCATCCGGTTAAATAAGTAGTTGTTTGGCTCAGTTGGTAGATCAGGCGCACATTTACATAGAGGTTTATGCCTCAACACAGAAGTCCAGGGTTCAAGTCCAACCTGTGACGAATTCCTGCACTTCTCTCTCTCTCCCTTTTCTCTCCTAGCTGTCCCTAAATTTAAAAAAAGTGTATTTAATCACAAGGTTTTTGATCTTTTCTAATGTAAACAGGAGCACAATAACTTAGTTTGTTAATTTGAAAATATGTGCGAGTGCGTATCTCTGTATTTTGTGGCCATACAGTATGTTTTAAGTATGTGTGCCTGTGTGTTAATGTTTATTACAGTATGATCCAGTTTTGTACAGGACTGTGTGGGTGTGTGGGTGTGTGCGTGCCCGTGTGCCACTAAGCCAGTCAACAAAGGGGTCCAGTGCTGGTGGTGTGGTCTATCTCAGGTAGAGTACGTTACTGCTAATGCCCTCTAAGATCCCTGCGACGCAATCCCAGAAGCCCCCTCTCTCTCCCACAATCCTCTTTGCTCCCTGGGTCCCTAAGCACCTTGGCGTAGGGAAGGTGGCTCGCTGCGGATTGTCTTAATCTCTCCTTTTCCTTCAGAAAAGGGCTAAGCCAACCCGAATGTCACTCTCCCTATCACACCAAAAAACCAATTGGTTACAAGGATATATATTTTTTCCTCTTCTCTTGGCCTTCCTATCTGTTTCTCCCACCTCTCACCTCTCTCACAATGCCCACCCCCCTTTTTTCCACAAATCTACAATATCTACAATAACTTGCCACAATAACGAGACATTGACAAGAAACTGAATGTCGGTTATTTTTCTTCATAGATTTTTATTTCTACATGTAAATAAACGTAAAATTATTGTCAGATTTACCCTCTACTTTATCTTTGACTTAATGCTGCAGCTGGGTTGAAAATAAACTCCTGTGGTTGAGCCAAGGTTAAGCAAAGGTTGCACAAGTCGATGGTAAACTCTAAAAACAACAACAACAACAACAAACTCATGTTTCTTCTCTTGGACCAGTAAATCCTGTGCCTGGGTTTTTGTCTCTTGTGTTTTGGGTTTTTTGGGATGTTTTTAGCACAGCTGCTATTAGCCTTCATGTTAATCCCCTTGGAGAATAAACTCATTAGAACATTAATCACTGGATTCTAATTACCTCTCTCTCTTTCCCTCTCTCTATCTGTCTTTTCTCTATGTCGCTCTATAAGTCAGGTACGTAGACAACCACTTCGCAGGGGAAAAGTTAAAGTAAAATAAATAACCTGGGGGGTGTACCACAAAGAAAGTTTGACAGTGCTAGGCTTTACTTTTCCTTAGCTGGCTCGACAAAGCCTAACGGCCCGATCAGAGATAACGGGTACAACGTTTATCAACTTGCTTTGTTAGCCAAGATTTTCTTCCTCAGGCTCTGTACCTGGGGAATTTGGTAAAATTGTAAATTTGTAAGCTAATATAGTCATTTTACCACTTATAGCTTATTGTTTATTTCTAACGTGACAGCTGCTCATTGTATGGCACTTCAAACTTGATGCAGCATATTTATACACAAGAATTGCATTTAGGTCTGACACGGTCCGATAAAGAAGAATATATAGACATCACTTAAAGATGAATTTTATTGATTAAATATTATCTGTGGTACATACCAATAGGCTAATACGTTTTCTAATTGGTGTTCTATTTGCTGCAATACCAGCAGTGTAAAATAGACCAGGGAAAAGAATTACTGCCAAACTCACTTCAGTGGATCAACAGAGCAGTAATATGAGCAGCAAAATTAGCAAAAAACTTTGCTGCAAACATTAGCAGAGATGCTAAGAGGAAAAAAATGCAAAAAACAAGAAACTGGGAGGAAGAGTTGGATATGTAGAGGGTGAAAGTAGGATAGTTCAGGAGTTTAGAGCAGTGCAATTTTGTTTAAAAAAATAAACATTTTTAATCAGAGATTATATTGGTGTATAGTAGAGCCCGACTGATAAAGGATTTTTACGACCGATATTTGGTTATTTAAATATCAATATGCCAATAAATCGGCCAATAACCAGAAAACACTTAACAAAACATGATTTCCCTAACATTAGTTATTTGTAAATAATAAAATAATATAATTTTTTTTATTGTCACAATAGAACAGAGGAAAATCAAAATATTTTAAAGTTCTGATAAATAAAATGTATAAAAATACAAATTTAAGATATGAAACTTTAAGTCCATTGAAAAAAACACAATAATAAGATAATAATCCTTGTATGATAACAAGGAAATGTTAAAATTTGGCTAGACTCTAAGATGTGCATACATATTAGATCTTGCAGTACAATATAACCCTGTTAATGGTTATTCTGCTGCTTAGACTCTTACGGCGCTTTTTTAAGGTTAGGGAAAGATGGTTGTCTGATTTAATACAGAACAATTCTGTAGATGTGGACTAGTCTTTGACTCTTTTAGAGATTTAGTGCAGGGCAGCTACCATACACTGACATATTGTCAGACTGTTTATAATTGAGCAGTAAAACCCAAAGTAAGGAGCTAAAAGATGCTGAAAGGTACATAGAGACGCAGAGTTAGGTGTTGATTCATAGTGGGTTCAACACTATTTATGACTCCTTTCACTTTAAGCATAATTTCATTTAAAGAAATATATAACTTCATGACTGGAACCCCACTTCGACACTTTGGAGTGTTCAGATAATGATTCTGAACATGACTCCACATCACTTAAAGCCTTCAAACTGTGGACCTTGAACAAGGTTTTGTTGCTACAAAACATTTCTGCAACTGCAAGGCCTTCTTCTGGCCTGATATCTATTCAGAAACAGACTTTGGTTGGTAGTTTAAAGCAAATTTAACAACATTTTCAGAAGATGTTTTTTACTATCGGACATCTGTCGCAAAAAATATCTACTGAACTTTGCCAGACAGTTAGTGATTTGAAAATTGTAAGCTGGCAGTGTCAGGCTACACTGTTGCTAAACAGATAAAAGACCACCACCTTGTAAAACTCACTTCACCCAGCTTGTTAAGACACATCTTTAATTTGGAAGTTTGAGTAAAATTTTTGCATTTTGTGTTCTCATACGGGACTTTTTACCAACCTCTCTCTGTGTGTGTGTGTGTGTGTGTGTGTGTGTGTGTGTGTGTGTGTGTGTGTGTGTGTGTGTGTGTGTGTGTGTGTGTGTGTGTGTGTGTGTGTGTGTGTGTGTGTGTGTGTGCGCGTGCGCGTGTGTGTGTGCGTGCGCGTGTGCGTGTCAGCTGGGAGGACACTTCCTACTAACAGGCCAGAGCAGGCTCTGAGAGCTGGGGGGAGAGGAGGAGGGAGGAGGGAGGATGGCAGTGAGGCGTGGAGGTGCAGCTCCCTCACAGTTACACGGGACCACACAACAAGACAACAAACCCTCTCTCTGTTTTTCTTTTTTCTCCCTCCATCAGTGTCTCTCTACCTTTTCCTTTTAGCTGCTGAAAGTGGAAACATAAACTTAAAAGCAGCGTCAGGTTTTCATATTCTGAGTGCAATGCTGCTAATGGTACTTGATACCCAAAGCATTTACTTGGCTTAACTGTCTAAAAGCGTCACTTTAAGTGTGTGCGTGTGTGTGTATGTGTGTGTGTTCTGGGTGGGACTGTTTAGCTGTCACCTACATAGAACCCATGATGCAGGGTCTTAGCGCTAGTTTCTCATGGCTGAATGCACAGGAAACACACACACACACACACACACACACACACACACACACACACACACACACAGGCCTCAGCGTTGACAGGTGGAGGTAAACGGAGCAGAACTCTGCTAATCCAACTCTGCCTGGGAGAGAGACAGAGAGAGAGCAAGAGGTGAATTAAGAACAGAATGATGTGAGGTGTAGCAGTGTTTTCTTAAACACTAAAATGTCACTAAATGACACATCATTGCAAATGAATTTGTGCAGTCAAGCACGTTTTGCACCTGCATACATTTACTATGTGATACCCAAATACATCAGGGTGATTTTTGAGAGAATGCTTAACAAATTGATGTTTTTAAGACCCTATATACATTTTACTACTTTATAGATACTAGTAGGTAGGTATTGCATGATTCGGGGGAAAAATAGGAATCACAGTTTCTTTACTTGAAAAGTTGATATCACGATTCTTCGCCACGATTTTTTTTCTCCCAAAGTGTAATGTTTTTTGCACACATGAACTGTGATAAAAAACAAAAACAAATTGGCAGTACCAAACAAAGATTTGTTTTGACACCTATTAGCACATTTCACATCACCACAAGCCTGTAAGAATAGAGGTTTCAATGAAGAGAATAGAGAGCATCGCATGTTTCTACCAAGATCTGATTAAGCTGCTGATTGGCTGTTATACACTTCAGGTTGTAGAGGCATGCAGAAAAAACACGTATATGTGCCTAAGGTCCCATTTACCACCTCTGTGTGGTAAAGGTGTACTTCAGTCCATCTTGAATGTTTCTTGGATGCAAGGCAACTCATTCAGTTGGAGATCAGCAATCCGTGTCTGCATGCAGATGATCGGAAACAGATAATGATGCAGTCATGCAATGTGTTTCAAAACCAGATACTGAAAAGAAGAATACCAATGGGCATTTGCAGTCAATGCAAACTCCATGAAGTTTTGAAACAAGCAAATACTGAATAAACTGTAGATGTAGTATAGATGTGGGACCAGAATGAATTACTACTACGAAAAGACATCTGGGTTTAAAGGGTTATAGATAGTGCAGGATATGACAAAACAACCTACATCTGTCAGACTTCTGAACACACACACACACACACACACACACACACACACACAGCTGGGACGTACAGTCAGGGTAGATCTTATCATGCCAGTCTTGTGTTGTTTCTTCAGGTGCTTTTACAGCAAGTTAGACCATGCAGCCTGCCTGCCCTGTCTGCCCCCTGCACGCACGCACGCACGCACACACGCATGCACGCATGCACGCAGTCCTCCTCTCTGTCTTTGATGTTTGTACATTTAGCTTCCGTATCTTGTGGGCATTTGATGAATGTCAAACTACTTTTCCAGCTTTGCTCCCTCGTTTTTTTTCTTTTTCTTCTATATTTTGCTGTTTTTCTTCTCCCCCATCTTCGTTTTCTTTGCACCCCTCATCCTCATTTCTTTGCACCCCCCTCATCTTCCCCCTTTCCTACTACCCGTCCTCCCTCTTTTCTTTCTTCAATCATAACTCCCTCCCACCTTTCCTCTCGTTGTTTTAAGTGAGTGTCATCAAGCTCACAGATGTTTAGCACCATATTACCACTAAACCCTGTTCCCTACATGTGTTTTTTTCTTCTTTCTCCTTCACACACACAGGTACAGACACACAGGCGCGTGCGAACACACACACACACACACGCACACAAAAAGACAGGGCTGCTGGAGTAATCATGTCATGTAAATTACCGAGCATACCAAGAGGCCTCTTCACCTGCAATCAGCCTCACGATGCTTTAGTTCAACCTGCTTTCAACAAGAAACTTCTCTCTGCAAAATGGAGGTGGGGGAACATTTTCCGACATATCAAGGAACGTAGTTTCAGACAAGACATGTTACTTATCTGTATCTATGAAAGAATTGTATCTGCACATAGATTTATTTATTGTGGTGTATTTTTAAAGGACCACAGTTTTTAGGAGACTAGCCTGTTGATTAACTTACCCGTTCAGTTAAAAGTAACCTGAATATTATTCATGTGTATCCTAGGAAGATCCTGTAAGTTAACAATGCTGTAATAATTCTGGATTGACACAACTTGCAACTTAGTCTTGTTGGCTTGGCCATTGTTTGTTTGTTCTGTTGGGTATGACAACATTTTACTTAGCAAAGTTATTGCATTGATACAGCAAATTACAACAGGAAATAATAACTGATTAATAATTACAAAAATAAGACATATATAACTGTGTGTGTGTGTGTGTGTGTGTGTGTGTGTGTGTATATATATATATATATATATATATATATATATATATATATATATATATACACACACACACACACACACTCACTCACCTATAGGATTATTAGGAACACCGTACTAATGATGTGTTAGGTCAGTGTGTTTAGCGGTGCAATAGATTAATATATTTTTACTTTTTAAAGGCAACCAAATGTTTGTTTGTATTCAAGGTGTCTCTGCAAAACACAAAACCTATTTAAAGCATTTTATTCATTCCTCATGAAATAGCTTATTTTACATTTAGATTATTTTAAAACGTGTATTGTTCACCTTCACTTACAGCCTTCATCTCCCCTTTTTATCGGTGTATTACTACCAACAGATTTGTGTTATAACCCTCCAAAGATAGCAAAAATATGTATCATGTCACCCATTTTCTCCTGGCGTGCCTGTGTATTTTTGTTTGTGCTAACATACAGCCTAAATACAGCTCACAGTCTCCCTTCATAAACAACATCATCGGCCTCTGTGTCAGCATGACGAGTACGTTTTCCAGCTAAATGTAGCAAAAATGACAAGTATTGATTTTATGAAGGGGCAGGAAAAGCATTTTTGCTATTTGCACTCAGGGTGTCGAAAAACATCAGAAAACTGTAGCAACTGTTAATTTGTTATAAGAAATGTAAGACCTAATGTGATTTTCTTTTATTGTGCTCTTATCGAACTGTATTAGCCTTTTGTCTGATAAATAACTGTTAACATGGACAGTCTTGTTTATGTGACAAGCAGATAGTTGGCCTGAGTGAGGCTTTGTTCAGGAATATTTACAGTAAGCAGGTCCTTAGGAAGACCTAGGCTGCCCCAGAATGCTCTGACCCTCAAATGCAAAGAGGTTAATGTTTAATGTTTTTTACTTTCATGCCAACAATCATTTTAAGTGGAGGTGCCAGTTTCAAACTGGGCCAAATCTTTTATTTTGGAAGGAAACTCTTTTCCGTCTGTCTCAGACTGCTGCCAAATCCAGTCAGGCTTACTGTATTTTACCTGCCACTGGCCATAATGCAATGGCAGCTTAATATGTGATGGGCTTGGCAAGGCATAAATAAGGATTAGCTGTTTGTCATATATGGTATATAGAATAGTTGCAGCATGTCTCAGTTGAATACAAAATGCAATGCCGCTTTTAATGTCAGCTGGGAATGGCAACAACATGGATTAGTTTTTTTCTTTTTAAATCTTCAAAGTTACACTTTATAGTGTCGGTGGAATATTTTTTTTGAGGTACCAGATAACCACATGACACATAATAATTAGACATGTATTTTCTAAGCATGTTAGACATACAGAACATGTACGTTTTACAGTTTCACAACAAGACTTCAGACAGCTGGAGCAGGTGGAGGCTCAGTGTCTGACTGTTACAGGGCATCAAACCTGCAACACAATGGTCAGTGGTTTTCAACCTTCTCTTCCTCTTAAGGCCCTGAAACACCAAGGAGATTGTCCGTCCGTCGCTCTAGATTTTGCGGGGTGTCGTGCACTGTCACCACCCATTGGCCTGAGTAATTGGCGTTGCTGACCCTGTCAGTATGAGGAATCCATCTGATTGGCTATTCAGTCTACGCAAATGAATAAAAAGAAATAATCTTATATGATATGTGCAATACACATAGAGCTATCAAAACTGGCCAAAAATTACATTTAAAGGTCCTTCTAAATAAACATATGAGTTTGATTGGAATATCTATTTTTGCACATGTATTTGTATCTATTTATGCTCATTAGATGGCAAACGTACAACAGGATATATAGCTACTTGTGTAGGTATATTTATTTTACAAAATAAACTAATAAAATAACGTTTTATACCGTAAAACGTAATATAAAGACCGTACACTCTCTCTGCACTGTGGTTGGTGCTAGACTGACAACTGAGGCCCAAGCAAGCTAGCTAACAAGCCAGCAATCAAATAAGTAAAATGTAACAACTTAATGTTTCATTTACACACTCTTGTCACATTGGAAAGCACATTGCTATCGCCAGATGAGTGACAACTTGGTTTGGCTCATTTATAAAGGCATGTTAGGTGGAATTTGCAAGCTGACTAGCGGAGAGGGCTGCAGCAGGCCCTCGGTCCCTCTGCTTCCAACTGCATGGAGACTCTTTTGCCAAGAGACAGATAACAGCACGGGATATGGACAATCTGGTTAACCATCTCCTGGTATCTGCTTTTTTCCCCAGCAGGGTAGAGGGTCCGGAAGCTCTGAGCAAATACTGTTTAGTTGTAAGTATCATAGCAACATTTGTATCAGGTTTCTCTTTTTGAATGACGAATAGATTACCGCCAAAGGCAACGTGGGGTGGCGTGGGGTGACGTGGTTGTCACCATCTGCTTGGTGTGTCAAGGGCCTTTAACCAGTTTTTACTTCTTTTATTTAGTGAAATACAGCAGCATTTTGTTGCTTAAATTAAAGGGGCAATTTGCTACTCACTGTCACCAACTGACAGCCAATAACAAGTGCATGAATGCTTTTACAGCTTGCTATCTAACTATTAAGTGTCTGAAGGTCTTTCTTAGGAAATATTATCTAATCATGATGTGACATTGACACTGACAGTGAGCATGTGGGTCATGTGCCTGCATTCAATTAGAAGTTGTAACTCCTGCTCCAGATTTACTTCCTTTTTTAATCCAAAATGACTTTAACTCAGGTAGGCTTTTCAAACCCTGGTTCTCCACATGGTCTGAAATAAACATGCCTTCAGTACAAGGTTAATCAAAAACCTCTACGTATACTTTCAAGATATTTCTAAAATTTTGGTTATACTCCCAATGGGACGTGTACACGGACAGATGTGGACACCACAGATGCATAGTAGTTCTGTTTATACTATCAGTTTGAAGGACGTCTTCCACAAATACGCACTAGATGGCCTCACTACCACTTGCAGCATAGTACGTGGTCACTATTATTTTGCTTCCACGGAAGATCCGTCCGGACCCTCGTGGACATGTGCGGATGACAACATTTACGTCACATGGACTGAACTGGATCCTCTTTTTAATCTGGCATGTTTAAAATCAAACCACATACCAAAATGGTCATGGTGGTAAATCTGTCCCAAAAAATGCTGGTGTTCTTGAGCAGCCACACAAATAAAAGTGTTAGTCTTTTTTTACATTAGTCCTGAGATTTGTTCATAACTGTCTCTTTAGTGGAGACCAAAAAAGGTTAAATGAAATTTATTGGCGCTCAGCACAACTACTAATCAACAATAGCTTCACTCACGGTTCATACCTCGGTTCAGACATCACGGTTCGGTATTTTTTTTTGTCTCAGGCTGTACCACCTAGTGTCATACAGTCTCTTCCCTAAGCTAGCTGCAACAGCCCAAAGTGTGTAAAGTAAGATGTAAACCGTAAACAATAAGTATAATTACATATGGCGCACCAATTAGAGCTTCAGAGCTAAGGTGGGGCTACAGATTAGGTGTCCCTGAAGCTCCATATCTAACATTAGTTCCGCATTACATTAATTCATTTGCACGTGACTTTTATTTATTTTTACACCGTGTATTATCTGTGTAAATTCATGCACCGAACCCTCACACACATCCCCATCTAAGTGTCATCTAAGTCACATGACCGAAACACACACACACACACACACACACACACACACACACACACACACACACACACACACACACACACACACACACACACACACACACACACACACACACACACACACACACACACACTTAAGTTCAGGCTCATTCACCTGGGTGGGCCTGTCTGTCTGGCAGCAGTGTGAGGATTAGACCACAGATTAGACTGACAAAACACACACACTCAACAACAGGAGGAAGTCAGGGTTGTGTGTGTATGTGTGTGTTTAAGAGAGCTAGAAAGAGAGAGATGGGGAACTTGGGTGTGTGCACTGACGTGAGTGTGTACATGTCGTGTGTGAGCGCTACTTAGCCTCGGAGGAATCTCCCAGACGAGTCACTCTCTTCCTCTCTTCTAAGTCATCCGACCATTCAAGTCAAATCTTTCATTAATCCGTTCAGTTAACAGTGCATTCCATTCAAATCTGGCTTTAAAATTTTATGCTAACTGTGCATTCCATTCAGGTCAACTCATCCAAAATTATATTAACTGAACCCAGACAGGAAACGATAATTGTTTTTCAAACGTTTCAGACTTACCTGATACTTTGCTCTGCCCTCAGCCTAATTTTAGACTTTAATCCCGGTTCAGTACGCCCAATCCTGACCCACCCTGAGTCTGACAGTTCCCTCAGGTTTAACAATGACATCAAATATGAGGTGAGCTCCACGAAGTTGATAAACCACTTGAGGTTATCGGTCAGAGGCAAACAGGAAGCTACATTTGGCACCCAGACAACCACTCTAAAGATCCAAAGCTTGGAGTACGTATGAAGCTGGTAGTCTAAACAGACTGCATGTTATAATGTAAGAGGTGAAATGACTAGATAATGTTCAAAAGGCATTTTAAGCAGATGTTTTTCACAATTTGTGGAAAATTAAACTTTGAATGTTTTGGTTTGATAAAAACTGAGAAAATTCCCACCGGCTTTGTCACCTTTCAGGTTTTTAGCTTACATGATGGCAGTTTAAAACAACAGTAAGACACTTACGGAAATGCTGTCAGCAAAGCAAACATGTCCATCAGCTAGACCGTTTGTAAGACCTGAACTGCTAGTTCAATGAGGACCCGAACAAAAATTCTTTTGCTGTTGGCTCGAACGCCCCCTTTGTCGTTACAGTGATACCCTAATCTTGTCATGCAAATTACCCAGCATGCCAAAACGTCTGTTCACCTGTAATCACCCCCACTGTGCTTGGAAACTTGAATCTGTAAGTGGAGGTGGCTTCGTACTAATGTAGAAATTAAAGATGACATGTTTCTTATCATTCATATTATCTTCTCATCAAACATTAGTAGCCTATGTGATAGTAGCAAACCTGTGGATTTCATCTTTAAAGGAATGTAAGTGGAAGATCGGTGTGTTGCTTATTGTACGGGATAAAGCATAAGGATAAAGACATAAAACTACCGTTTGTTACCAGTGACACTTACACTCTCTGAAGCTGACTATACAAATTTAGAAGATGAGATCTTGTGGCATTCTTATGTTAAGAGTTAAGTGTTTTGCGGTGCGCCCCATGTACAGAGGCTCAGTCCTTGTCGCAGCCGCGGGTTCAGTTCTGAAAGTCTTTAAACGTTTCAGATGTAAAGTTATTCGCTGTCAAAAGGACGTCAAACTGAATGGCAGTCAATGGAATGTTAACAATGGGTGAGTGCTAGGTAGCATAGAAATGGCGCCATAAGAGCTACGCTTTGTCGAGGCTGGCTTACCCCCTTGGATCTAACACATGTTGACACTGAAAAATGTCCTCAGGTTGTTTACTTCTGTGGTCATTGTAGTGATTGTACTGATTAGCTCTATTGCCCCCTCGAGGACTGATGTTTATCACCTCCACTGGTGCGTCAGTGCGCACGTTCAGTATGTTCACCGGTGAGAGTTTGTGCCATCTGGGCCAGGCATTGTCATTTGCGTTCGCCTATTTGCATGGACCACTTGATGTTTCTGCCCTAACAGGTTTGATACATTAGGTCAGAGATCAGGTCGGAGCTGTCAGTCGATGTTGATGTGAAGTCTTGTCTGTCACTGGACTCATTGTCAACACATTGGACCAGGCTCATTCCAAACTGTCTGGTCTATAAGTGTGTGTGTGTGTGTGTGTGTGTGTGTGTCTTGACTTTGGGTGTGGGAGGGATCCGTCACGTTTACCTTGGTCATAAGTTGAGTTGTAAAGGCAGGTAAACACATTCCAGGCTTTATCTTCTGTCTTGTTTGTATGTGTGTGTCACGGAGTACAAGTCATTAAATACATTTAATGAAATCAGAGGGGTATATTTTACTTTGTTGCATTTATTTGACAGCTGTGGTTATGTATGTGCAGATTCATTCAATGTGAGGTAATCTAGCCTATGTAAAAATCCACTAAATGTTTAGAAAACACTTCTTCCTTTATTGTTTACATTCTGTATTTTTAATATCTGTTCATACATTTTTTGTGTGCGGCTTGGAAGTGGCTGCAACTACATTTAATTTAACTATTTCATCAATTCATCATTAATAATTTAGCATTTTGAAAGGGATTCTTTACAGTGAGCACATTTACTTAGGATACTTATAAATATGAACACAGTATTTGACCATTGTGGTAACATTATACCAAATGAATAACATATAATAACATCAATGCCTCATATCACTGCTTTAACTTTAAAATTTGTGTATAATTTGAGTGGCGTTGGCACATTTTACCTGCAGACGTTCACATGGCCTTCTGTGTGCATGCATACGTACATGTGTGAGTGCCCGTGCACGCTTGTAACCTGGCCTTTTCAAGCCCTTTGTGAGTGTGTATTGTCTGGGCCAGTGATAGAAGTGGTTTTTGGGAGGGGCGGAGGTTTTCCGGAAGGTTTTTGTCCAGAGTGAGAGCGTCTCTGCCATGAGACTAAACAGGAGGGAGCACCGGTACACAGAGTTACGCTTAGTACAGCTCAGAGAAAACACAACTGAACAAACCGGACGTGCATCAAATCACATATACTGTTCACCCATTAGTGTACAAGTTTATGAAAGTAGACTTCTCTAACTTCTCTGAAAATGCTAGTTTAGTTTTTTTTTTTTTTATTGATTTGCATTTTATGTTTTAATCAGCTTAACAAAGCTATGCCTCATTTTCTATTTTCTAAGGCAGTTTTTTTTTTTTCCAGTCTGGATCGTAGATTAAGCTTTTAAGGTAACGGCTGCTGTTCGCGGCTGAAGTTAAAGCCCGGGAACAATGCTTAAAAAGTTAAAAACCATTTGTATCATCTTTTTGCTGAAGGGTAAAAAGGTCAAGGATCATTCTTCTTTTCACTGCTGCTTCTCTGTACCTCTCTATACCCCATTCTACCCACTAATACCCAATATTTTAATAACATAGGTGTATTTATTACCGAGTGGAACTTCAGAAAGAAAATACTTTTTCAAGTTTTGTCACAGAGAGGAAGACCTTGGCGTTCCTGACATTTTTTTAGCGGTTACAGTTTTGCATTGTCTCATAAGCGGTTGGTTCCTCAACATCTATTTAAAAAAGGAAAATAAACCTCCCATCTTTCCATGCCTTTGTAGATTGTGTAGCGCTCTGAAATGCAACAATAAAATTTATTCTAACTACAAATTTTAAATCCTTTACTTCTTGGGTGGTCTGCAGTGATCTCGTGACTCTGGCATACTGGTCAAAGTGTGTGTGTGTTTGTGTGGGTGGGTGGCAGCTACCCCTAGAAGGACATTAAATACCTCTTTCCTGTTCTCTTAATGGACAGATAATACAAAGAGTTATAAAAGTTATAATAAAGTAATAAAAAAGTTATTATGGAATGAGAGTCCAGGACAAACTATGCCCAGGTTGAGCTGCTGTGAGCTATTTTTGACATCTTTATATTTGGGTGCAAACCAATCTAGCTCCCAATTTCCACCGGTTGCAGAACGTCTGCGGATCGGCTCCGCAGTGCAGATATGAGTGCAGAACTCATCTTACGACAGGCTTCACGTGGGATTCATCAACGTTCGTATCACACCAATTAGAGCGTAGGAATGGTCAAACGTTGATAAATGCAGCAGCTGGAAACAATCGTAATTTGAATATCACTCCCCAATATATTCTCAGTTTTGAGGCCTCGCATCTACAATTTGCAACATAGCCAGACGTAATCCGGCTAAGAAGCAGCACTTGTGGAGATTGATACGTGTACTATTTGGCAGCCTAAAAACTGGATTTGAAGGCTGCAGAAAGAATGCGGAAAAGAGATCACTGATGCGATCAACAGTGTTGCCTTAGTAAATCAGACTCCAGCTGAAGTTTATTTAATTTAAACATCCTTGTCATGTGTATACTCCTAATAGTAATATACAGGCAAGATGTATCTATATTTAAATAAACAATAATGTAGTTTATACAGTCTTTTATTTTACTCAGTTTTTTTCAGAAGTCAGCCAGGCAACCATAAGCTGTGAGGGAGAATGCGTGTCCTCCGCCCACCGTACTGGACCACCACCTCAACCCTGTCTCCTGACAGCAGAGGGGCAGGAAAAACAAGCTGATGGTCAACGGCAGAAATAAATCGGTCACTTGTGGCCATTAACAACACTTTTTAAAAGAGAAACCAAAACCCGAAGAATAAATAAGGGTTGTGCATTGTCATGTTTCCTGAGTTTCATTGCCAGACATAATACTATACCTTTTAAAAGCGAGGTATAATATCTACTCTCCTTTGCATAGCCCCTATAGTTGGGGCTGTGCTGGACACTGCTCTCTGGGCAGTGGGGTCATCCGGCTCCGTCACTACATCTATGGCACCCTGTATTCCTTCGTGATGTTGTGGAGAACCCCACAGGCTAAAACAATGTTACAGACTTTTTCTGGTGTGTATAGTAGGGTACTTTAATGGAAACCTAATGACTCTACCATCGTTCCGGAGCTGATACGCAGACGTTCCGCATCCGGTGGACATTACGAATAAGCTGCGGGTCTACTAACAGATAAGGTAATGCAGTTGCTGTTATTGTTCGGATGCAGTTACAGGAACTTATTATTATTTCTCTTTTCAGCATGCTAATGTTACATAAGTTTAATGGTGGGTCAGAACAAATTACATGGGTAGTTAGACTTAGACCTTCCAAGATTCTATAATTTGTTCTTATATATACACTCACCTAAAGGATTATTAGGAAAACCTGTTTAATTTTTTATTAATGCAATTATCTAATCAACCAATCACATGATCAATGCATTTAGGGGTGTGGTCCTGGTCAAGACAATCTCCTGAACTCCAAACTGAATGTCAGAATGGGAAAGAAAGGTGATTTAAGCAATTCTGAGCGTGGCATGGTTGTTGGTGCCAGACGGGCTGGTCTGAGTATTTCACAATCTGCTCAGTTACTGGGATTTCACACACAACCAGTGGGCAAAAATGCCTTGTTGATGCTAGAGGTCAGAGGAGAATGGGCCGACTGATTCAAGCTGATAGAAGAGCAACTTTGACTGAAATAACCACTCGTTACAACCGAGGTATGCAGCAAAGCATTTGTGAAGCCCCAACACGCACAACCTTGAGGCGGATGGGCTACAACAGCAGAAGACCCTCACTCATCTCCACTACAAATAGGAAAAAGAGGCTACAATTTGCAAGAGTTCACCAAAATTAGACAGTTGAAGACTGGAAAAATGTTGCCTGGTCTGATGAGTCTCAATTTCTGTTGAGACATTCCGATGGTAGAGTTAAAATTTGGCGTAAACAGAAGGAGAACATGGATCCATCATGCCTTGTTACCACTGTGCAGGCTGGCAATGGTGGTGTAATGGTGTGGGGGATGTTTTCTTGGCACACTTTAGGCCCCTTAGTGCCAATTGGGCATTGTTTAAATGCCACGGCCTACCTGAGCATTGTTTCTGACCATGTCCATCCCTTTATGGCCACCATGTACCCATCCTCTGATGGCTACTTCCAGCAGGATAATGCACCATGTCACAAAGCTCGAATCATTTCAGATTGGTTTCTTGAACATGACAATGAGTTCACTGTACTAAAATGGCACCCACAGTCACCAGATCTCAACCCAATAGAGCATCTTTGGGATGTGGTGGAACGGGAGCTTCGTGCCCTGGATGTGCATCCCACAAATCTCCATCAACTGCAAGATGCTATCCTATCAATATGGCCCAACATTTCTAAAGAATGCTTTCAGCACCTTGTTGAATCAATGCCACGTAGAATTAAGGCAGTTCTGAAGGCGAAAGGGGGTCAAACACAGTATTAGTATGGTGTTCCTAATAATCCTATAGGTGAGTGTAGAGGACTGTACATAGACAATGTTATATTGGAGGGGGGCAACTGGGTGGGGACTTAGAGTTTCACGGTCGTATTATGTCTTTCTTTTTGTTGGTTTTGGAGTATAACATGGTGTACAATACGGTTCATTACAGGTTACAGAGTCTACCATTCAACTGTTCGGGTACAGCTTTGTTTTAGTTCGGTTTGCCGAAAAGCATCACACACGGTTGCATTTATAAAATAAGAGTGGCTTATTATCGTGTCAATGTACAAATGTGGCAATGGGGGAAATCAATCAAATACATAAATATACAAAGGTAACAGTTGTATGGTAGAGATGCTCAAAGTGCTCTCTTGGAATATAAAGGTGGCAAATCTTGCCGTTAAGAAAAGTATTCTATATTTGGAACAAAAGAAGGTGGACTTATTTGTTTTTTGCAAGAGACTCACTTAAACACAGAGGATTCAACTAAACTTCAAAGAGACTGGAACGGTTATATTTTACAGTGCATATTCATCGTAGCGGGGGATTTTATTTCAGAAAAATCTTAATATTACTATCATAACCAACTCTCCGACAGGAAGGGCAGAGATATGTAACTTCTCTGTATCAGATGCTCTCTAAGTAATATTTATGCCCCAAATACAGACTCTCCAGTCTTTTTTACTGACATTTTTAATACATTGAAACAAATGGCGAATCAGTATGTAATAATTGAATATGTAGTTATTAAATTCTTTTTTTGTGGGCAGGCAAAAGACCTTTTAACATAATAAAACTACGTGCATCTAAAGAAGAGAGGGTCTCTGCTTGCCAAGAGTGGATTGGTACCACTATGCTTTCTCTCTTAACCAGCTGTCCAGAATATATATGGTAGAAGACCAAGCGCCTGGATGGTTTGCGATGGAAAGGGAACTTACAGATCGGTTCCCCTTTCAGGCTTTTATATTGCAAACAGGTGGATTAATCCCATTTAGGAATCCAGTGTTGGCATTTGCAAGAGAAACCTGGAGAGTTTCATATCAGGTGACAGGATTAAGGTCCTCCTCCACAAAAAAATTCTCAATCTGGCATAACAAACTATTGAAAGTGGGCTATTGGAAGACATGGGTGGAGGCGAGAATTATTTTTATTGATGATGTGTATGTGAAGATTATGTGTTCATGACATTTGAACAGATAATGATATGTATACCATTCCTAAGAAAGAGGTTTGGAAATATCTTCAGCTGAAAAGCTGTATAAAGAAAATTTCCCCTAACATCTTATACAGTGATACGCAAGCTGGTTAGGGGCGGCACATCTAGATTTTGTGGTCTTATACGACCGGCTCATCCACTGAGGCTCAGGGGTCTCAAGAGAGCGTGGGAGGAGGATTTGGAGGTTGGGATAGCTAAGACGTCAAGGGAAGTTCAGACTCGATTGATTACTTATTGGATTATTCATAGGGGTTTTCGCTGTAAGATGGCTAGGCTAAAATGATTGGTTTCAGATATATGTTGGAGATGCAAAAGAAGCAGAGGCATATTGGTGCATATGCTATATGAATGTCAAATGACGACAAACTTATGGGAAAATATTATAACATTCATTAACAAAGTACTATGAGCAGACTTGATACAGAACCCATATTAGGCATAATACCAGCAGGGGTAGGCCTGTCAGTTCAACAGACTCTATGATGCAGACTGGCCCTTACTACAGGTTGTAGAATTGTGCTAAGACATTGGAAAACAAAACATTTCATCCCTTTCAATGAATGGTGTGGATGAATGCAATGCATAAAACAAGCACAGTTTTAACATAACACGACTTAGGGTTTCAGCCAGCATTAGGAGTGGGGAGGGTGTTAGCTGTCTTTGCTTTACGCAGTTCTCTGACTACTGCATTTCTAAATCCTTTAAAGATGAGGAGATCTGTATTTGTTTTAGAGAGCAGCGATTTTTATTTTTATTTTTTTTCAATGCATGGTCTCTTTTTTTCATTAGCTGGCGAGTGTCATGGTTCAGCCATGGTAAGGAGAATTTTTCTTTCTGTTTCATACCATTATAAATGTATTATGAAATGTATTTTTACTGTTGCTTTAGAAAACAAGACATTTGAATTTACTTTGGATTTGGGAACTTCTGAGGTTCTTTCACAATATTATCAGACTTCAATCAACAAATCAGACAACTAAAGGTCCTAATGTTTTAAAGTACAGCTTTTGATGCCTTTCACCCAGGAAATACGTCCTTAGAAGTGTTTTAATCCATACCACAATTTTCAACCTAATCTTAGTCGTTTTGGTGCTTTTGTCATGGCAAAGTGCTCATATTTTGTGGACTAAATTAAACTGTAATGGTTGCCGAAACGACCGGCAGCTCCCAGTGCTTTGTCCCTGGCTCAAAGTAACCTATTTTCGGGTAACTGAACAACCAACTACGGCTGATACAATGAAGGTCTGTAGCCGGTGTAACAAAGCTTTGAAGCGGCTTGAACAGCAACTGTCGCTCTGTGTCATGGAGCTTGTAGCCAGCCGGCGTCATATGACCACCCAGTGTCACGTGACCATCTGGCGGTGTCCTAATTTCATAGGATATTATACGTTTTGATGTGCATACATTTTCGTACGATATCATAGGGAACCGTTTATAACAATGCGTTGTACTTTTTATGTACCACAGCATCACTGAATGCAACACTTGTTTTGAAAGCTTTTCATGAACCCTTGGGCCAAAATATTACTTGATGACAATGCAAACTTAACTTTCAATTCAAGTGGAATGAATTGTGGAAAGAAATACTTCAAACAAACTCTTATAACAGCACTATGTATATTAGGAAATGGTATTTGAGGTTTTAATCTCTGCTTTGGCTCGCATCCAGCACACCTGGCTGGGCTCAAACAAACACACAAACAGGATCCTCAAAGACTTACAGATACAAATTGTCAAAAGAGTTGACTAAACTGCAGTGTAAAGGTGGGCTCAGTCACTTCCTTTAAATACAACCTCTCTGTGGTTACAGCTTTCACTGTCTCCTCAAAGGAAGAAAGAGGAGGGAGGATTGCAGTCGGCACGAAGACCGACAGAAAGATAGTTGAGGGAGGAACTGGAAAATTTCAATGCAGACAAAAGAACATTGAAAATGAAAGACGTTCATGAAAGACAATAAACAGTGAGAGTGATAGAATACAGGGATGGAGAAGAAAGAAAAGGAAGGAGGAGAAGAAGAAATTTATTTTCTCCCAGTTGTTGACATGGTGTCAGCCGCAGCTATCAGGGTTAGAAAAACACATCAGAGATTTGTTTGCTCTGTGAGAGTAAACTAGCCAGAGCAACGCCCTAACCCTGCATTGCTTTCTCACACACACACACACACACACACACACACACACACACACACACTGAGAAAAACAAAGTGCGAGGGGCAGGTTGGCTCTTGCAGCAGTTTGCAGAGTAGACAGAGAGTGAGAGGCATTAGCAGGTTGAGCTAAGGCGTGGCCCACATTCACTTACCTGGTCAGGTGGGTCGGGTGGGGGGCAGAGAGACACAGTTTAAAAGTAATATTACCCAAACAGTGACTACATAACTTTAATATTTGCTCTAAATATCCAACGTCCTGCAGGTGTTTTTTCCTCCACAATATTCCTCCTCTATTACAAAGGGACACAATGTCAGGAGAGCTGCCATCCATGTCATGTGGATGCTAAGGATGAAGGATTCCCACGGTTCCGACAAGCACTGATGCAGAATTAAAAACAAGCGTAAGAGCAGTATGCAGTTTCACATTAAAGTAGCCCATGAGCCGTGATAAATATTGAGCAATCTGAATATTCCCAGATCAGTCATGTTACACACATTATTGACAGAAGAGAAAGTCAGACACACTGCAGGAAAGAGTTGCGCACACACATTTAAAGTGACCAATGACAGGACATTAGATTTTAAGTAGATTTTATGGAGTTCTTACTCATTCATTGCAACAAACTCCAAATTCATGGCTCCTCCATAATTCTAACACTGAATTCTGTATTTTTTATTACCAACTCACCGTGTATTGGAGTGTTCCCAGTCGTAACTTTCACTTGGATATCAACGCAAATGATGGTAGACAGCTAATGTACTTACAGTACAAGAAGGTGACACTGAGTTGTTTCATTTCTGTAATTAGATTAGCTACATCAACACATACACATTCACACGACATATTTCTGTGTTTGAGTGACTGGCTAACATCCTCTAACCCCCTAATAAGCTTTAGTCATGTCATTAATACTGTTAGAGAGGCATTAAAACACTCTGATCTGTTTGTCTCTCTTTAAGTCTGTCTGTGTGTGTGTGTGTGTGTGTGTGTGTGTGTGTGTGTGTGTGTGTGTGTGTGTGTGTGTGTGTGTGTGTGTGTGTGTGTGTGTGTGTGTGTGTGTGTGTGTGTGTGTGTGTGTGTGTGTGTGTGTGTGTCGTAGTATACATCTGCTTCCCTGTGTCAGCCTGTGAACATAAACATTAAACCCTCATTAAAAAAACTGTTAATCCCTCCCCATGACATACAACCTGCCTTCTAATGCACACACATACAGTAGGTTGCATGAAAACATACTGTAAATCTGTTTTTAGGGAGGTGATTGGTCATTTAGGTGTCATTAGCTGTTGAAAGCTGTACTGTAAAACATTAGGACCTTTATACAAGTTTGCCTTTTAACCTGCACACACATAAATGTAGGTTGCATGAAAACATACTGTAAATCTGTTTTTAGGGAGGTGATTGGTCATTTAGGTGTCATTAGCTGTTGAAAGCTGTACTGTAAAACATTAGGACCTTTAGTTTGAAGGCTGTCAAGTTTAAAAACCCTTTTAAAATACCTGCAAACACATTTTTTTCATTAAAATGATATTTCATTGAGCACACTGAATATAGTGAAACAATTTAATTTGGATATCTATTTTATGCATCACAGCAGCAGAATACTTTGCGTACCACAATGCACCATACAACAAATGCTTTCTTTATTCAGAGAGAGGGGGAACTCTTTGACATAATGTACCCACTTGTATCCTCTTATCATTTACACTTGTTAGCTTGAGATTAGTGAGTCTGTGAGTATTTGTTGAATTGGAATAGTTGTTTGTGGACCCGGTCACCAAGTCCTTTTGGTTTCAGTCTTGAAATTCATGCATTAAAAAAAATCTTTTGAGAATTTTTAGAGGAAAGCTCCTGTCCATTTAACTGACTGCTCTGACAGATGTTGCTATACACTGTGATTTATTAACTTTTTGAAGCAGTGGTCTGCCCCAATATTCCTGATTATTTAAAAAAAATGAATTCTGCTACTTTTTTAAACGTTACTATATTTAAAAAAATATCCACGGACCTCAACAATTTGGGCTGCATCTAACGATACATTTTGGAATCTAATATTCTACCGATTACTTCATTGATTAAAAAATGAAGCCCATGAAAAACTAAGCCCATGTAGTGCATTTGAATGTCACATGGAATTACAGAAACAAATTAATAACAATACAGTAATGTTGACTTACTGTGGAAATTGTATAAATATACAACTGTGAAATATAACTTTAATAGTAAAGGCTAAAGTTTTGTCTTAAGATAAAGGGAACAAATGATTGTAAGAATAAAAAATACCAAAAAAAAGGTATTACATTTATAAAAATAAATGTATATAAAAATAAATAAGAAATCCAGGTAATTTGGCCTTAGTAGCTGTAATCACAAAACAAACTTCTGTGTGTGTGTGTGTGTGTGTGTGTGTGTGTGTGTGTGTGTGTGTGTGTGTGTGTGTGTGTGTGTGTGTGTGTGTGTGTGTGTGAGAGAGAGACAGAGCGACAGAGAGACGAGGTGTGTGTGTTCGGGGGTTCTTTGGTGTAGGCCTATTATATTGCTCACTTCCAACATAACATCAATTAGTTTACTACTTAAAGTTTCCACAACTTAACATCATATTTAGTCATATCAACTCACGACATTAATTCGCACAGAGAAGATTTCACAGGAGGTACATTATTGAAAAAAGTTTGAGAACCACTGGTCTAGTCAACTACATCTAGCTTTTTACAAACTGCAACTTCCATTCAGTAATTTTGCAAAAAATGGTAAAAGACCTTGAACTTTTGATAAACGCAAGAACTTTTGTCCTTAATGTATTATTGTTCAGTATATTGTTTTACAATACTGTATACCATCAGATATAAAGTCTTTGTCCCTGCCGCTCATCAAATATAAAATTTGTATCTTTTACAATTTGTGTGGTTCTTAATAGTGAATGTGGAAAGACTATACAGCAATCAAAATCTGTTTTTCCCAAGTCACCAAGGTTGTACAAAAACCTAATTCACTCTGAATAATAATAATTTGTGAAGCCCATGATCATGGTGCCGGCAATTTAAATGTCTGAACTCTTTTAAACAGTCTGTCAGTGTGTTTTACGACTTTAGAAACATCCTGTTTCAACAAATATATCAAATTGCAGAATAAAGACCTGGTTAAAATGACGTTGATGTCCTCAAGCAACATTTGAATTATAAATTGATTTATTATTATTTATTATCTATTTATTTCCACATATCTTCATTTGAACAAAATGACGATATGTGGTAATAAATAGCAAAACTGCCATGTGTCAGTTATCGTGAATATCTGCAGAAATGCCAAACTAAAAAAGAAAAGCAGACAGGAGCAGAGATGAGGAAAAAAGTGAGAAAGCATGTGTGAGAAGCACAATTTGACATCCACAGAGTGCT
This sequence comes from Percina caprodes, assembly GCA_013375575.1. NCBI lineage: Eukaryota > Metazoa > Chordata > Actinopteri > Perciformes > Percidae > Percina > Percina caprodes. The sequence continues at coordinate 2,594,246 of JABXJD010000048.1, read as the reverse complement.
GTCTCTTTACCTTGGAAATAAACAGATGGAAAGTGAAAGAAAACAAATGAGAGAGGGGGAGGGCCCAAACTGCCATGCAGAGAGGCATATTTACCAATGGTGTTTTTCAAAAAGACATTTTTCTCTGTGCAGCTATTTGGCTCCTGCCAGGCAGTTGTGACAGGGAAATACATTAGGCCTGATTTGGTTTGTTTTGGTTGTTTTGGAGATGCTGCAATTACGAGAGACAGGGGCTTGTGATCGAACAGGGTCAGTTTGATTCTTTCTCTTATTCAGCCAGTTGTCCTGTGCTTGTTTTCTCTTACTCTTTTTCCACCAGTTTCACTGTCTTGCCTCCTACCTTACTCTCCTCTTTCATCTCTCTTGCTAAAGTAAAAATGTAGGAGTTTTTCATGAATGAATTAGAGCTCCTTTAGAGCTCTTCCAAGATGTAATATGAAGAGGGTCAATTCCAAAATCCTACACATTTCGAAATATTGTGCTACTTGAAATGTGTCAGATACAAAATAATAATAAGAAATCATTCTGCAATGTCAAGCAAATTACATGAATCCCATTTAAATGCTTACCCACAACATGCAGAACTTTTATCTGGAAGTAAAATGTTTCATGGTTTATGTGCTCTTTAAGTGGACTGTCTGGTGTCTGCAGCAGTACATCTTAAAACTAATTTGATAGCATATTGTTACAAAGCGTCCCATATGTTCTCTAGCATTGCCTGACATTTCTTGAATTTTCATGAATTAAATTCCCTGACCTTCTTCCCACTCTAGAAAACAAATTGATATTCTGGAAACCTCATGAGCAGCAAGAAGCCGGTTTCGTCTTCATACTTCATCTCCCTCTGTTACTTTCTCCGCTTCCCTTCCGTTCAGTTCATGTCAAGACTTCCGAATCTTATCTGGCAAAGGAAGGTCAAAAATCGTACTGGAATAAATTACAAGAAAAGAAACCTTTACCTTTTTATGGACTTTTTGACAGCACTCATATTTTGTGAAATATGACATTTTTAGATTTTCATTTCTGAATAATAACCACACATACAACAAAAATATAGTTAAATAGTATATTGTTTGGTAGATTTTGTGGTTCAAATCATCTTGAGGTAACTGCACAGAGGACCAAAGAATGTGGAGAGACTTTCCTTATTTCTTGCTCACTCTCGTTCTTTCTCTCTCATACAGTATTTTTGTCTTTCCTCTGTCATATTTCGGTTCTTTTGAGTCTCAATTTTTTGTGTCTAAATTACAGCATATATCCCCCTTTTCATTTATAACATACTTTAATACTTTAATTTGCCCAGATTCTCTCCCTCTCTGCCTTCTCTAGGTTACTTGCTGTTCCTCTCATCCTTCCTTTTCATATCTGTTGGGCGTATTAAACATTAGCATCTATTTATATATCTCTCTCTTTCGAATGGATAACTTAGTTAACTTTTTTTTATTTATTTTTTTTTTTTTTTTACTAAAGATCTCAAACTAAAAGGTTTTAAAGGTTTCGGTATGAAAACAGTGCAGCAAGAAAAACCTCACCAAACCCACCTAACTTTATTTTAAATTCTACTGAATATATGTTTCTAAATATACCAAATATGCTCAGGCTGATCACTTTTGTGAAAATGATGCAAAATACATGTACACTAATATTGCTGTTTGAATGATGCAGCCATAACAATCATGCAGTCTTGGGTTTGAATGGTTCACTTAGTGTTGACATCATATAACTTCAATGAAGAGCTGAACCAAAATGCTCTGTACATGATAATATTAGACTGTGATTTTAACAACCTTAAAGCTACTTAAGGGAGAGAAAGGGGAATATTGTATTTTAGGGGTTAAAGAAAAGTACGAGACAACTAATCCTCTCTCTCTCTCTCTCTCTCTCTCTCTCTCTCTCTCTCTCTCTCTCTCTCTCTGTCTGGAGGGCAGCCAGATGTTTATGGCCAATAAAGGGTGCTACAGGAGCATATAAGTGTGTGAAAGAGAGTTCATGTGTGTCCATTTCAAAGGCCCTTCTCAAACAGACTTCTCCTTTTAATTCTGCTACCCAGCAGGACATACTCTCTCTCTCTCTCTCTCTCTCTCTCTCTCTCACTCTCACACACACACACACACACATCCATCCCTGTCTCTCCTACGAGGGGCTAATAGGGTGAAGTCAGTGTGTCCCCATATGAACAGTGGGCTCTCTTCAAGGCGACCACGGCTCCGGGTACTCGGGGTCCTGTTGGGATTTGGCCTTTAATCAGCGACATCAGTGTGCTTCTTAATCTGGGTCAGGACCCTGATTTGGGTCACAAGTAGATTAAATGTGGTCTCAAAATTCTTCAGGAAATGCAAACAACTTCTGTTGCAGCTGAAGAAGAATGGTTGGTCACTGCTCGGGTGTGATGTTGACAACCACATGGGTGTATAGATACTTTTTATATCTTCCAGTTTCTACAGTGTTACTGCATCCCAATAAACAGCATCCTGCTACTTTACCAACAGCTGCCTGATTATAATGAAGACAAATATATAACTCATACAGGTTCTACAGCTTATGGTGTAATCTTCTGGTGTTTATTAAGTGTGAAGAATCTTTTCTGAAAATATATAGTCAACAACTAAAATTAGGCCACATTTGCATATAGCCCTCAGGGTTAAGTATGAGTTGCTATTCTTCTTGGTATTGAGGTTGGCAGATATTTAGGAGGAACATAGATTGTGTAAGCTGTGTGAGGAAAGTTTCCTACCCACTGTCAACATTGGTTTCTTCTACAATCTTGCCCTGTAGTTACCTACAGTATAACCTAGTCTGGCTCTGACAGATGTCCCTCCCCTTCCTCTATCTCGGCTATCTATTTTGCAATGTTGACTATTTTGACATGTTGTGATTGGTCTGAAGAAATATAAACAAGCCAGAGCGTTTCCCCCCCCTTTCCCATAATAGATAAGCAGTGTAGGTCTCAAAATGCAAGGCCACCTGTAACCTAATCAAATCATAACCTCCTGCTGGCTATTCATAAAATGCTCATATCAATTATTTTATAATTGTTGTCATTCATCAAAGTTTTGGAAGACCACGAGAAACAATGTCATTGTGTCATTCTTAATCGTCACATACACACAGTACAATGTAGTGAAATTCTATCACTGCATTAACCCATCCTAAGTATTAGGAGCTGTGGACAGCTGTACATACAGCATCCGTGGAGAAACTTTGGGTTCAGTGTCTTGCTCAGGGACACTTTGACATGTGGCCGGAGGAGCCTGGGATTGATCCACCAACCTTGTGGTTGAGGGGCAACCACACTTCCTTCACAGCCACTCCCCACAGAGACATCAAATGAGAAAATGCTCATTGTTGTTAAGCAAGTCAATGAAAAAAAATACAATATGTATTTCTTTTGTTAATGTTAGAGGACTTATTGGCCTGAAATATTCAAGTGGACTGATGTTCATAAACTGGAATGGTGGTTTAACTTTCTCTAAATTTAAAAAGCTTGAAAAAGAATGCAAGCGGGACGATTAATTTAGCGTAACTTGATTTCTCATGTAGGTTACAATTACACAGTATGTGTTATAAGTGTAGAAACAAGAAGGCCTGAAAATCTAATAATTTTCTTATTTTTAAAATGTATGCATTTACATTGATTTGTGGTGTCTAGTAAGCTCATATGTGTACAAAACCCCCAAAATTCAAAACCCCCAAACCAAAACACAAGAAACTGTATAATGGACTACAGTACACACCTGTGTAACAGACACTTTAAACAACAATTATTAATATGACAATTGCGGTAATTGCTACATCTCTGGTCATGTGGACACTAATGTTGTTTAGTGATGGAGACCTTTCTGATCCCAGGGTCACCTGACAAGCTCTGCCCATAATCACTAAGCCAAAGGCCAACCAGGAAGGTGACGTTGACGTTTCTCTGCTATACAAAAGATCCTGCTCTCACACACACACACACACACACACACACACACACACACACACACACACGAGCACACGGAGCAGCTGTTTAAACTCTCTTGACACTGAGACTGCACGGTGCTGCTAACATGGATGGAAACAAGTAAACAAATAAGCCTCAGTAAACAATACAACATGATGGTTAACAGCCTAACAGCAGCTAAATGTACCAAATCAACTATTGTCAACAGTGTTTTTGTAGCCCACTTACATGGAGGCTAAATTACAGTAATCTGACATTTAATATAGGAGTTTAAACTACAATGTTGGAGGGACAATTGACCCAAATCGGAAAATAACACATTTTCCACTGCAATAGCTGTTTCATTTGCTTATATTTGGACATATCTGCTGCAGAGACTTCTGTCAATGCCTCAGTACAACAGAGCTGACTTCCATTTCAAAAAGTCAACAGTAATAATTCTTTCTATAAATCATTCTCTACGTTCAGCAGAAAAGAATTCTCAATGAGAACTATTGCCCCTGATATCTGTGGATTATCAACAACGTGTTCACCCACTGATGTGGTATTCAGGATTTGATAAGTGGAAAGTTGTGCATCCAAGGAAGTAACTTTTGTAATCAATGTGTTGTATATTTCTTGTTACAGACATGCTGTTGAAATGGGAATACATAAAATGTTTAACTATAAGGGAAGAAAAAGCTAGTTTTGTTGTTGTCAGTCACCACAGCAAGTGTTGTTACTGTTTATATTGCATGAATGCCAAGCATATTGTGTACTCAACTTCCCATTCGCAGCTTCAGTTTGAAGGCAACATAAACAGTGTGTAAGCTTCATGGGAGCTTCAACACTATTCCTATTTTATGTTTATAATGTCGTACAAAAGTTAACCGCGTATTATATTTCAGTTACCATTAACATTTTGCAGAACTTTTGAGTAATATTAAAGACATTTCTGAAATGTTCTGCTAAAAAAAAAAGGGAATCAGCCTTTGACATTTTTCATGCAGCTTATAGTCAGGTGGATGGAGACGTGCCTAACATTTCTTAAACTGGTTAAGATGCCAGGATGCTCTCTAAGGAACATAAGTCAGAACTAAATGAGCCACTGTTTTGTAAAAATATTTCATGTGTGTGCACTCTATCTGTCTGGTTTCATCTTTGCACCCCTCCCCTCTCTCTCTCTCTCTCTCTCTCTCTCAGGATTAAACATGTTTGTCAATTATCACTCCATCTTGCCTCTAGCACTCAGCACAGCTAATTGAATCATTAAACAATCGCTACTCCTCAGGGAGTGAGTGTGTGTGTGTGTGTGTGTGTGTGTGTGTGTGTGTGTGTGTGTGTGTGTGTGTGAGAGAGTGTGGGTGGGGGGCAAAGGGGGAGTTGTTTGCAAACACGATGATGCCCTCGGGTGCTTGCAATGCACTTGTCAGATATGTTTATTAATTTATGATGTATGCGCTCTCACACACACACACACACACACACACACACACACACACACACACACACACACACAGATGGGTCCTGGCAGTGGCTGGTAGCACCATGTGTTAGTCACAGTTGGTGTTCTTACAACAGGTTGGCTTATACTGTGTGTGTGTGTGTGTGTGAGAGAGTGTGAGAGTGTGAGAGTGTGAGTTTGTGCTCTTTTTTTGAATGAAATTGCAACACCTCTAAAAAATTTCTTGGTCTGGACACAGATACATATAATAGGAATACTAATATGTCTCTGCTGATTAAAATACACAGCAGCTCCATAGAGGAGATGTATTTTTGTTCTTTAGCCCTGCGAATAGAAGAAGTTGGATGAACTTTAACCTTTACCGTTATAGTTTCCACAGCGCCCGCTGGTCCTGGACATGTGAGATTTACCCAGGCTAATGCTATCATTGATGATAGCTGATCTAAAGTATAACAAGTAGACTGGTATTACCTTTTCTGAGGTGAAGTAAGGAGCCATTATATGATTGCTGTCATCAGTGATTGTGAATGTCTCAACCCATCATTACCCACAAGCCTCATCAACTCTCGACCGACCACTCAATCAGAACTGCTTGCTTGATCCACTCTTCAGCAGTGGTTTCACATGGCCCTCCTAATGCTGATACTCTGCCACTGATAAAGAAATAATGACCATGGACCTCTTTTGGCTCACAGCGCTATTTCATAATGTCATCATCTTCCAATGTAGCTAGCTCAAAGGACTGCCCTTTCACAGTTAATACAGTACATGCTCACTTTTTAGTTTTTTTTGTAGTTTTGTTTTTTAGCTAGCTACTCCTGTCTGTGAGATAGTAGGTTTTCTGTGTGGCTCTGTAACATCCGTGCAGGGTTTTAATTGGATGGCTGATGGAGTGGCAAGCACTGTTGTCAAGACCTGCTAAACAGAGACCAAATCCTTCCCAACACCAGAGTGTATCGAGACCGAGACAAGACTTTGAGGGGCTGAGACCGAGACCAGACCAAACAACTGAAACACACAGTATACACAATTGGTTCACATTGTATGTATAGCTAATATTCACTAAATCACTTTGGGTGAGGGTTGAAGAGATTTCTGAAGAATTTTGGTACAGAGGCAGATTGATAACTTTAGCTACCTAGCTTCGCTAGCATCACTTACACTTAGCATACCTTTCTTTAGGCTTCCTCACTAAGTGCAGATAAAAAGTGTCGGTTAGCATTACGTTGCAGAATTTACACACTGCTGTGTGTTTTCTTTTAGATGTATTGCAAATAAAGTCTTTAAAAATATAATAAATAAAATGTTATTTACCAACAATTTGGCTGACATCTTCCAGACAACCAGAGCTTCTTCTCCTGTCACCCACATTCACTTTGGGAGTAGGTGTTAAGCGGGCGAGGAACGGGGGGTTAACAGAAACAAATTTCAAACTAGAAATGAGTCAAGTTACTGGTTGCATTTGAGGCAGGAAGTTTTACATCCAATCACAGAAATGATGTAAACACATAAATGAGACGATACACAGGTAATTTAGTGATATACCTGAAGTTGTGGTCTTGATCGGTCTTGAAATAAAATCCCTTGTCCTTTTCATCCGAGACCAGGCTGAGTAAAAATGTGGTCGATTCTGAGACAAGACTTCAAAAAGCGGTCTTGAGTACTGCAACAGTGGTGGGAAGTCCCGGGATGTTTATCACAAGTATTACAAAACGGAAAGGTTTTGTTTGTCAGTTTTCCTCTAAAATATACAGAAGCTCAAAATCATTTGATGAGACAATAAATAGGCCTATACTGATAACATGGAATGAAATATTCTAGTGTCACATGGCGTTCATTTTGGTAGCGTTTCCTTTTACTCTATTTTTCAAGGTGTTTTGCTGAATCACATTTAATTAGACCATCTTTAAATGTCTAATAGCAAATCTAGTTTGTCTGAACTTTTACCACTGCTACCCTCCTGTATATGATTCTATGACAGGACGATGTGCTTTAAAATGACACTTTTTTTCCCCATCTTTTGGTGCCCAGTGTAAAATCATAAAATGTTTAATGGTCAAATTTCCTTTCCATATCTATTATTTTCTATTGCACTACAAGATAACGATTATCGTAAAGAGTGCTCCATGCTTTATGTCAACCCAGATGGAGTTCCCTTTTTCTAGTGAGACTTTTGTTATTCTTTATTTCTATGTATTTATTTGTCCTTTAGGCCACATGTAAGACCATTGAAGGTGCAGACCAACTGAATGTTGGCTCAGTTTGAAAACCATTTTTGATCGCATAAATAAATAATAATTTAAATAATAAAAATACAACAATCTAACCTTGAAGCTCAATACTAAATCTGGATGTAGTGCACCTACAAACATATCCAGTATGTGTCATAGGAAGCTTCCTAGCGTGAGAGAGAAATCCAGAAGGAAGCAGGATGGAAGCAGAGTGACATGAAAATTACGGGGCGACAGAAATTCAGGGAGAAAAGGAGAAGCAGCCCCCAACCCCATCTTGTGACCAATTCGTCACCGCGACAACCATCACCCCACCTTATTCTGGGATGTCCTGTAGTTATGTTCTTCAATTATGTCTCCCTCTTTAATGTCGCGGCTGCACATCCATATTTAGTCAACCGCTGCAATTTTAGCTGCCTCGTTGAAATGCAACCGTCTCACCCTGGAATCAAAGGACAGATAGAGCTTCCTCAGGCACATGCGCGCGCACACACACACACACACACACACACACACACACACACACACACACACACACACAGATTTACATTTATTTTTATATTCTTGCAGGCTACATCTGCAATTTGAGCCACAACAGGGAGATTTTGAGCATGCCAAGCAACTTTCAAGGAAAATGGTAGGTATGGCAATTTATCCACTCTATGTGAGATATTTTATTTTTGTCTGCATTATAACCCCCTGAAAATATGTATATTATTTTAAATGGACCCAAGGAACGAACAAGAAAATGAAATCTGCTGCAACAGTTATGTGTAAAGTCTAAAGAGAAGGTTGAATAGGCCGGGCGTGAATTAAAGCTTGCCTATTGTTGATCTTTATCATAAGCTTTCTAGTAAAGTCGTTCTTTAGAAAGAGGATACATGTACAGTTTGTGCACGTACACAGGTAGAAGGGGATTTACAGCCTAATGTGTAAGAGTCAAGGGAGGTGGATGAAATTAACATGCCTGATATTGACTCAGTGTATTTCTTACCATCACACTTAATGAGTCATTCTTAGTCCTGAGGTGAGATTGATGGGTTGTTAAGGTTTAAGACCATCCTTTAAAAAATTGTGACAAACTGCTGCTCCAGCAAATATTGACTTATGACTTATATTCAACATCTGTTTTTATAAGCTAAATATTTGGTGACTTATAGCACAAAGACAGGATTTGTGTGTTTATTATCTGCAATTTATATGGATTTTTTTTTCTTCTTTACAACACAAAATTAGTCTATTTGAGGTAGGATGAATAGGTTGTTTTTAAAGACTTGATCGTGTGTTCAGATTTCTGACTTTTTGAAAATTCAGTTCTGACCCACAAAGTCAACCAATAAATTACTGGTGACTTCTTCACTGTAGGGCAGGAAATAATCAAAGTTTAAAGCACAAAAAATAATACTGTGTTAGTTGATCAGGCACATATTGAACTGGCGCTTCTATTAATTGCAGCAGGTGTGCAGTCTGAGAAACTCTAGTGAGAAAGACAGTAACTTTAGTAAGGCCTACTTAGGGCTGCACGATTATGGCCAAAATGATAATCACGATTATTTTGATCAATATTGTATATATATATATATATATATATATATATATATATATATATATATATATATATAGTTATAACTGCTTTCACATCCATATTATGCTACATTCTTCTTATGTTGAAGTTGTATGTTGCATAGACATACAGCTGCAACATGCATGTAAATAAAAATTAGCTATCTGAAATAATAGTGTAGGATATTTTTTTTTTTTTATGTAGCTCTGAGAAAGCTCCTTCACTTGTTTTCAACAATAACTGATTATAATGACGGATGTACTCACAGAGAGGCGGCTGACTCATTGTGAATGGGTCCAGCACGGGTCAAATGGCGGGTCAGTGAAGTTACACACGTCGTGTGTATAAAATGTCTGTATCGTCACTGCGCTGCATTTTTATAAACTGTGATATTCTGGCAATGGGTCACATCTCTCTCCCAGGTCCAGCAGGCTCCGTCTCACACGCTATTACTCTACGGACTGAAGTTAGTTGCGTTCAATAACTTCTTCTGTGTTTTTCGCCGTGGCGGCCGCGATAGCAGTGTTACCAGCGGAAACACTGGTACACATACAGGTTTGCCTCTTGTTTAACAATATACAGCTGTGGTAATAACGATTAAAACTGTGGACAAATGTCAGAAGAACGGTGCCGCTGTGTGGCGGGACTGCGTGGAGAGTAGGAGGGGGGGAGAGAGTGAGAGGAGAGATCCAGACACAGGCACCACTTTACAAAATGGGTCATGCATTGCAAAATTAAACCATATCGATACAAACAACATTGCAGCGGATGCGAGGAGAATAGGTCCACCGGTGCGTCCTAGAGGAAAAATATTACTCGCGCCGTAGAGCCCTGTGAGCTAACAGACACTAACTAGCGCCAACTAGCACTGGTCACTGCTGAAAAACAACACAGACGGGACCAAATGTTGCGTTTACTGGTAAACTGGTAAACCTTGAGACCGACGTAACCGACTGCTATCTGTTTTTTCCTCACATTACTCCGTCCTCTGTGACTGTCTACATCTAGAAACTAAGCTGCGCGGTGCAGAGAACAACTCTGACTGGCACATTTAGATTGGCTTTGCAAAAAAACGTAGCGTCCAATGAAATGACGCATTTAAAAAATCACACAAATTTCGTGATTAAAATTTGATTAATTATTACCATACCAGCCCTAGGCTTACTCCACGGGTACATGGGTATTTCTTAAAATTTAGCTTTTCTATGAGTTTTGGCTTTTTGTCCACAAGCAAACTGCTTTTTAAATACACTGAAAATTATTCTTTTGGAAAACTCTGGCCAGGATGAAGCTGTTCAGAAACTCATGAGTTTTTGGCCTGTGACATCAGAGTGCACAGACTGGAGCGATTGATGCGGCATTTCAGCCAGGTAACCTTCAGGTAATAGCTTTTTTCAGACTTATGATTGGCCAACACAGCTTAAGGGTTAGGGCCAAATGTCTGCCTGTTAGTTTGACATGCTCTTAACAGCACTGTCAATGTGATTTTGCATTTTTTTTTTTATGACAGAGATAGTTTTAAAATAGTGCTTGTGCACAATTAGGAAGGGAAACCTTTAAAAACTACCTGTGTGGACTAGGCCTAACTACAGATATTCTTTGCTTGTGTGTCTCTTAAATATTATGCATAGTCAGAAACTTAAAATATAAATAAATAAAATAAATAAATATATAAATATGGCACAGGTGCCTTTTTCTCTTTCTCCCACACAAACATGTGGAGGTGGCAACGGGCCAAGAGAGGTGTGTAAGAAATATGTTGAATACATTGGCAATAACTCGTAGGGAGAACCAGAGGGTTGCATGTTCAAGTAGCTGGTAGCTGGAGAGGTGCCAGTTCACTGCCAAGGGTCTCTTGTGCAAGGCACTGAACCCCCAACTGCTCGGGGCGCTCCTCCAAGGAGCAGCCCCCTCACTCTGACATCCCTCCGTCAGCGTGTTTAGCATAGGTTCTGAGCCTGTGTTCAATGTGTGTGCAACTGTACTAACTGTACTTCCCCATTCTTCTTTATTCTTTATTTTATTTTTTTTAAAGGTTCATTTTGAAATGAAAGGGGAGAGACAGGGAGAATGACATGCAGGAAAGGGGGCCGTAGGTTGTAGTCGATCCTGGGCCCGCTGCGTCGAGGAGTAAACCATATATATGGGCACTCGCTCCACCAACTGAGCTGTCCGGGCACCCAAGGATGACCTTTTAAACACACACACACACACACACACACTTGGGAAGAGATAAATGGGAGAGATAAAAAGAGCAAGAGTACATACCCTGTGCCAAAAATGCCATTTATCCTATCCAGTGAACATGTCTTCTCAGTGTTTGTCAGATTTTTATATGCTTTAATTTACTGTTTGACACATTATATTTCTCAGAAATTGGCCTGAGATTAATCAAATGATCATGTTAGAGAGGACAGGGTGATTTGATTTTCCATTAATAACTACAGTGCGTTAACTATAGGGAGACTATATTAAACTTCTGTTCACTTCTATGTTGCCTCTACTTTAGTAGAATAAAGGCAATATAAATACAAGGTCATGATGATGATTTCATCCCACCATTACAAGAGAAAATGTATTAATCAAAATAATGTGATAAAGATGTAATGATTTAGGGTAATGATTTGAATGGGTAAATCTCACAGATCAAATAAATCAAGATCAAAAGAAGTTTTCAAACTGCCTCAGTAGGTGGTTTGAGACCCATTCTAGCCAGATCTCACAAAGGTAAATTCCATCTCTTGATGTACACAGTGTCTTTACACCTGTAACTAAGTCAGTAAGCACTCTGGAAAAAGTCTTTCTGTACCCAGTCATAATGGCAGCTGAGGTCACTGTACAATGAAGTTACACTGAAACTAGCCGTCATGCTCTTTCCTTTAAAAGGGAGCGACATGAATAAATATGATTCAGTTTGTGTCAGGTCATGGATAGATGTTAGCTAGACAGCTAAGATGTTACTGTTAAACTAACATCTAAACTGTTAAAGTGCAGTTACCTAACAGCTTCAGGTACATTACCACCACCATCTTGTGTATTAAATCCCATCTAGATATTATCTGGATACGAGACACTTGAAACTGTAAGTGTAAATGGAGCCTTAGATACCATGAGCTACCACTTCATGGTAACCTGCTCTATTTTTTGCCGAGTCACAGTCACCGTGCCAAAATCAGAGTGAAAATCGGGCTAACCTCTTTTTCCACTTACTTTATTTGAAGGCTTAGAGTATAATCCCACATTATTTTCACATATATACTCGAATATGGAATCAGCTGGCATGTGAGTGGACCCACACTTTTTTTGACCCAATTTCCATCCAGACTGATAAACAAGAATATTACTTACTTTCATTATGTTTTTTTAATTTGTATTTTTTTGTTGTTGTTAGTTGAGTTGTTGTTAGTGTAGAGATGGACACACACCATGGGGAGTGTTAGAGTCCCTGACTGGAGGTGAACCAGGGATGTTCAAGTTAAAAGGTACCCATTCGGCTCTCAGGACACCCCAATTATTCCCTTCCCAAATTGTATTTCTCTTTTTCGGTTGTTGATGTTGTTTTCTTTTTTTTCAGATAAGAGCTTCATCTGAGACACATAACAGCAATAATTTACTCCAACTGGTATAAAATCCTGGGCAAATGTTTGAACCTTTTCAATTTAGATGATAAAAAGTCACTTGACAGCTGGATATAAAGTAACAACTAATCAAGCCCAACACCTGCTGCGTTGGTTTGGGCGCGGGGTTGGAAACTGACACTACTGCGACTCAAATGCTGGTAATTCTCCCGCCAGCTATTTTGGCAGGAAGCCAGTCTGTTTTTAGTCAGTCTGAACTATTGTCAACTACTCTGACAAAATATGTGGTTCTGAACCAACTTGCTGCTGCGGCCAGTTGACAAAAGCAGTTATCCTTAAAACATTTTCTGCTCAGTCATATCCATAATAACTTTAATATCATCAGATCAAAGTAATGAGATTAACTTCAACCACAGTGGTTACTTCAGAAGACACAGTCAGACAATCACATAACCTGCTTTAACAGATTGTCGGCCTGATATCAAAGGGAGTTATGTAAAAACATGTTACGATGTTTGGAAGTGAACACGCACAGAGGAAGCTGATTAATTGGTTTGCTGGCGTGCTGGAGAAAGACAACACAGCCAACCTCCTTGTTCCCTTCCTCTATGCAGCACCTGGGTCTCAAATGTCAGACCTGTTTCACCTGGAAGTGCAGAGAGAGAAAACAAACAGTGTGTGGGTGTTTGTTTGTGAAAGAGACTTTTAGAAATGCCCTAGTAGATGCAGTGTCTCATTTCTGGCAGATTTTTACTCTTAGTAAGTAGTCACTTTTTAAAGCATTTGTCGTATGCCGTCCAAAAAAGGGAATTAATTTGCCCTTCTTGTTCTTCTTTAATAGAAATGCCACCAAATATCCACAGTATAACCTATAACATACTTTACACAAGTTCCAGCGAAGATAAAAGTCTGATAAACTCAGTAAAGTACTTCTTGGAACAGGCCCCAGCATCTCAATATCTCTTATCTCAATATCAAGAGGGCTGCATTCAGATTAGAGCTGGTAAATGTTTTAATTTGTATCAAGATGTAGCTAAGTAGCAGATCTATAAGAGGAGTTGTTCTGGTCATTTTAGGCCTTTATTATGCAGGACAGCTAAAGATGTGAAAGGGGAGAGAGAGGGGTGTTTGATGTGAGTCGAGTGCAGATGTGAGTTGCGCATGCTTCACTTTGCGACAAATACAAGATGCTAACGAGAGACTTCTGTAATGTCAACACAGTAAAAATTGACCTACTTAACAAAGTTTATTCACTGCTGGCTACAAGTTAGCAATCAAACACAACAAAGGCTTTCACTTGAATGGCGTTTTGAGCTAACGTTAGCAATCAAACAATTATAGACAGCTGAAACGTTTTTGAAATGATTCCCATCTGTTATTGTTTGTAATGAGAAAAGTTTATTATTTCATGGATTTCAAAAATTTTAGTATGACACATTGTCCTAAACCATTTCAATCTGAGTATGCACAACTCAAATCTGCACTCGACAATGGGGAATAACATGCAGCAAAGGGCCGCTGGTCGAAGTTGAACCTGCAGCTGCTGCAACAAGGACTGATCCTTTGTACAGCCGGATGTTGTGTTTATGTTAGGCGATATCTTGTTGGGGTGGGGAGTTACTTTGGTTTGTTTTGAACTTACATTATTAGGAAGTGACACATTTGTTGCACAAATTCCATTTTCAGATTTAACGTAAACTGCAGTAGCAGTTGCCAGGAGCATTAATGCTTTTCATACTGTTTAAAGAAATATGCTAAATTAAAATGTATACATTCCATAGATTGAGGTAGTGTGTCAGTCTCACCCTTTCTTGTTCATAGTTAACTAGCTTTGAGGTCGACGTTGCTGTTCTTAATCCTGCCTACTAAGAACTAAGCACCCAATGAACACAACACCAGACCTGTTTGAATGGCTTAACATATCCATGATGTTGGCAGCAATTCAGAGGTCTGGATCTAGTCTTCTTTTCCATTACTAGCTTAAAGTAATGAACTTTCAATCTTAGTTGTTCCAATTGTTTGTCATCAATTACACGGAAAATTCTTTTACTTCAATGGGAAAATCAACTCCTAATTAATCCATCATCATGAACAAAAAACGTAATCTTTTTTCGTCAAAGTAATGTTATTACAACACGGTAACACAGTTAGTGTGGAGTCATTTGAAAAACATTGCCAGATACAGTATGTATGTATGTTGCGTTAAGTTTGATTTTCAGGCAACACAACTTAGAAATTCAACAGTGTTTGAAAGAAATGAGAAAAAAATATGATGATATGCTTTAATGTTTTTACATAACTGAAATGTTTCTGTTATTACTGTATATTCTGACTATTCCTGGAAACTGCCAAATATTTTTCCTTCTTGCAGTTGCGTTTCTCACTGTTGAAGCTAAACTTTTATATTTTGTTTGTCATATCATTTGACACTTATCTAAATATAAACAACTATGATTTCTTTAGCTTCACTATAGCTCACCCTTTTCCACCGGTAGCCGATATAGCCGCTTTTGGAGTAGTTTCTTAATCACAGAGCGCAATACAATCAGAATCTAAAAAAAAACTCCAATGGTGCAATCAGAGAGAATATTTTAATAGGATTACACTTAGTACTTGATCACTGCAAACACCTGATGTTTGAGTATGATGTTTGAAAAACAAATTAATTTAAAATACACATAGCAGCCTGCCAGATCCTGCAGTGTAAGTGGCCTATCAGGCCTGCACATCTGACCGGCTGTACAACAGAAAGACTGAAGTTTACACAAGACGTCAGTCAAAAGCATGAGTATACACACTAATGCAGTACATACAAGCATGTCCACTTGCAGGTGGTGTTAGACTTAGAGACTTAGACTTAGACTTCTCTTTATTAATCTTTTTGGGATGACTCCCGCAAGAAAGTTTCCAGCATCCGTTTTTAGCAAGAAGAATACAGTATAGAGAGAAAAAGATGAAGACAGTTTAAAGATAACAACAACAATAACAATAATAATGAAAAACCTTTGGATATAAAAAAGACATTTACCATAAATTATCATAAAGTGTCAGTGTCGAATCAAGCGTTAAAGTGTCCAGGTATTTATGTGAGTCCAGGTGTGTGTGGGTATGTACTGTCGCGGTCTACTGTGCTGTAGACCGCGGTGGTTATTGCCCAAGAGGGAGGGGTTTGGCTCTGTGACTGACAGGCCATTAGTTATCAGGGTTTGGTCAAACATCTTGTTGACTGACGTCAAAGTGAAGAAACGCGTCCTTGTACTAAATATAACACACACACACACACACATGACTCTTTTGCATGCTAAAGCAACTCCATACTTTACAAACATGAACTTTGACCTTTAGCCTACACCGTACTGGTCATCCTGTCAGACACACAGAAGAGCACATGGCATGGGAATGTTTTATGATGTGAGCGTTTTACTAGGAATGCTTATTCACAATTGGAAACAAGATCAAAGTCTATTAACAGAATATTTGCATCTGGCGCGTCACACATCAACGCGTGACAACAGGCTGCACTTATACATATAAAATACAATTCTAACTGTATAGCGCACAGTGACACGAATCAAGGTTTCAGCTATAAATGTTTTTTGTGTAACTACTCTGTACAAGGTCTCTGAGATATTGTGAAATTAAATGAATCAATCCATTCATTCCAATCATTCTGAAAAATCTTGATGTCTCTCTTTCAAACAAAAAGTCAGCTGAAGGTGTATTTTAAGGTGCTTAGTCAAATTACTCTTTCTGACAGCATTGTTGAATCATTTTTTTATTACAGCTATATTTTGAAACTTTTGAAATATGCAATTCTAAAGACCGATGGAAGGCTTGGAACGCTGTGACTTGGACCCTTTGTCCTTTTTCTTTAGTACCTATAAACAATAAAGCAAATAGTCGCTACTGTGAATGATCACTTAAATCAAATAGGACTGCTCAAATACAGAGGTGATCTGAACAGTTAGTCCAGTCTAATTGCAACTTTTGATTGACCTAAAAAAATATACTCAGTTTCCTGTTCTTTTTATCTAAATTTACTGAGTTTTCTTCACTAATGTTAGCGTTTCTAGTGAGATGACGTAAAGACCAACGACTCAAATGTGTCTGTGAATCTGCATTTTAGATACAGATTTGAATTTTGCTATATAGCATTTTACAAATAAATAAGAAAAACGTATTACCAAAATGACAACCTCTACTGTCTGTGAGAACACATGGTTACCATACAATGTAGGTCAGAACAGCTGCCCATGTCATTTTCTTTCAACAGTGGCAAGCTGTCATGCTGCGACAGAATACACCCCCGTGTTGTTGTCCAGCCTCAGAGAAGTTGTTCCTCCTGACTACCTTGACTTCTCCTCTTGTCAGGCGATAGTCCGTCTTCTTCTGTGGTCTTGTAGCTGTCACAATGGAGAAACTGTTTGTTGAGGGAGAAAAATACCCTGAACTCCCTCATATTAAAACAGCCGGGGAGATTTACCTCTCTCTGTGATTCACATGAAATTACAGAAAACAGTATTTCATCTTTTTATATTCTGCTACCACTATGCCGCTGTGTAGTTTTGTTGAAATGCAGCAACACAGAGAGTCCAATGTATGCCAAGTGTGTCATATGACGTGTGTTTTGGACTGCATCTTACATTGTGCATTGATCCACGGGTGTGCTCATGCTCGACACAAGACGAGACGTTTATGCTCAACGCATTGTTCGTTTCAGTACTCTCTGAAACACCAGAGAGCGTACAGACAAAGTAATCTGTGAATGAGCGAGAAGTAGTAGAGAAGAAGAAACCGGAAGTTAAGGAAAGCAGGCTGCCTGGCAATAGTAGTAAACACAAGCATGTTAAAACACAGACATACCACGAAACACATTTATCTTCTCTAATCAGTAACAAGACTGTTTCTCTCCAAATCAAAATGACTGTCTGCTTGTAACACTGCAAGAACACTCTTTACATTAAGCCGTTTTTTTTTTTTTTTAGCTTTGATAAAACGATCTTTAATGTTTTTCCACACTAGCGAAAGGATTCTTCTTTTCCCAGTGTGCTGTCCCTGTCTAAACACATATGTAAGGCTTTACCCTGCACAGGAAACACTTCGGCTACCATAAGCCAAACTTTACCAGGTGATTTTGTGGTACATACCTCACGGCTTTACAGGCTAAAACTGGAACAGGAACTGCACTTCCTGTTTTTTATCCAAGTAAAAACACCAATAGAATCACGTTTGTCTTTAAATTTAAGGCAAATATTTTTAAAATGGTTACGCGTAATGTGAAAGGATCTGATCGTAGTGACAAACCCACAGAGAACTATCTGCAGTTCCCCTCAGCTCTACGAAAGGTTTCAATGTCTTTCAACTGATTGGTTTGGTTTTACAGCCCTAAACGTTACTGTTTTGATTGACAGCTCTCATCAGAAGACAGACACAGTGAAAGCATCTAGCATGTAGTGAGGCAGATATCATCTTCAGGAGTTGGCGGAGAGCTAAATAAAGCTAAAAGGAGAGTGAATAGTGCAAGTAAATTTGAAAACACGACTGAAGTGAATTATGTTATTTGATGTGTACATAGGCAATTGTTTGCATATGTTAACATTCTTAAGTGATAATACAGTATATAAATGTTTTCAACTTGTTTTGGTGACCCCAATTGGTAAAAATCAATCAATTAATGCAGCCTTAAGACAAAGAAAAAACAAACGCATATAGAGCAAACTGCAAAGGAAAAGATGAATAAAAAGCTGCTACATTGGGCCCCACGTTTTAAATGTTGGAAATGAAACTGGAAAAAAAGTCCCTCCTCAATATATTTAATTTAATATCTGGCCCGGAGCCCGACTGTATTGATAAAAAGTTGTCTTTTATGTTAGCAGATGACGTTAGCATGATGAACAAGATACCGACACAATGACAACACAGGGAAAACAACGCAGCAGCCGAACACTGCGACTGAATGGTGTAGCTGTGACAAAGAACTCAACACACAAATGTTTGCTGCCAGATAGCAGAAAAATAAATGACTTAAGATGATAATTAATGTGACACAGAGATAGTTTATTTGTTTTACCCACACACATATACACTATCTCCCTTTAGCAGACTCACACACATGAATGAAATACACTTGATGAGAATAAAACGAAGATAAATGCATACTTACTACAGTCAATTAATAGCATTGCTTGAAATCCGTCATGCAATTACCAAACGCAAAATCACTGCCCTTTAAAGATACGGTAATGGTGACTACTAGCTTTTTTTAACAACAGATAGCAGCGTTGTCTTGATAGATGCTGCGGAACAATGCTAAAATCATTTTCCTAATTATCTCCTCTGGAACTAATGTTGCAGATATGTGTGTGAATTAATTATTGGAGCTCGATATAAGAGATGGAGCAAGAGAGAGAGCAGAATTATCCACCAATCTTTTTTTCTCCCACTCGGCATTCATTAAGGCGAAGGCAACTGTCAGTCACTCAACGAGACAAAACCCTGATTCCCAGAAATCAAATTAGCGCTGAAAACAGAGAAGAGAGGACGGACAGAGGTATCAACAAAAGACGGCCGAGACCTTATTGTGAGTGTCGATGAGCGACACATTGCAGCAGAGAATGTTTCTTTCTCCTGTTTGTCATGTCTTCCCCATTTTTTACTGCCATACAGTGGCTTTTCTGTTGGCAGCTCCTTCTATGCTTTGGGTTCAGCTTTCTGTGGCAACTTGGCATTATGAACATGACCCTGTGACTCTCTTACAGACTAACACTAAGCTCTAGCTTCTCTTTTTCTCTTGCTGTAATCTCAGTAAATGACTGATAACACCTCCTCTACACCATTCAGAGTTAGCCAGCTAAGATGGGGATCTCAATTTACATTGCATTTCCGGTTGGGTACCGAAATCAGTCCTTTTTGGGTGCCGACCGGCAGTTTGTTAAAGTCACAGTGAGTCACGGCAACGCTGGTTAAGCGGTTGCAGGTGTTGTTAGACTTTTCAAAACTTCACACAGACAACGTTCACTGCAATATAAACCTAACCAAATGTTAACTATAAAGGCAGCAGATCACATAAAGCTTGTATGATTTGTTTTGTTGGCACTGATTTTTTGTTATTTCAATTACCTTCTGATATATACAAAGAGTACATTTTGCATTTTTTGTGTACAAAGAGTATACACATTTTTTACAGTTAAATGGTTCTGGCCCAGATTGGGTTTAAACAGAATCCTCATTGGTTCCTGTAGGGACAGACATTTTTGGCTTAGTCAATGCTTTAGTTAAGCTTATTTTAGCTTGAAATTAAAGTTTAAGTAATGATTTGACTTTGGCCTTGAAGCCTGTCAACACCTAAAGACTACCAACAATGACCATGACGAGTTTGTAACACTTGTTGTGTTAAGTTTTTTTATTTATTAAAAAAAAAGAACTGATTTGAAATTTGGAGAAATTATCAGTTAATGTTTTGCAGTTTTTCCTAAGTTTACATTGACTTCCAATTCACTAAGTTGCCACTTTACAGTAAACACCAGGCATCATATTGCTCTGGCAAAACAATTGTATTAATGAAATATTTATATGAAAAAAATATTAATGTCAGCTGTACAAGTAATGTCTTTACATTGGACACTGCAGTCTCTTTTCATATTTTAGGCAGCTACTGGCTCCGTGGTGAATGTCATTAGAGCAGGATTTCCAGGTCCTCCCCTATCTCTCACCTACCTTTGCAGCCAGCCATCGCCAGTTCAGCCCTTGTCAGTTTCTGGATTCATACATTAGGCTGGGATTTCTCGAGTGGAGGCCAACACTATCTCAGATTGCATGCACAGACACACCAGTCCACCCACATCCAGAGCTAGCCTGTTAAGCTCAATTAAACCAGGACTATCTGGATAATGAGTCTACGTAGGTGATGATTCCTCCAAAGATTTACAGTAAGACACCAAACTGTTAGCTGCCCATTTTTCTGTCTCTGGATTAAATTCATTCCTAATATAGCTTCACAGTGAATTCTACAATTCATACTCAGAAATATTCTAAAAAGATCATTGAAGGTTTGGAGATCCTGTTCGGTCTACAGACAAGTTGTTCCCCTAATTGAAAGAAATTGCTTCAAAACACAATTATGTTAAATAATTGTGTAAAGATAGAGGTCTCATTTGATTTGGCCTGTCATACCTAGAATATGTGAAAGGATCTGAAGGGTTAAAATTAGATTTTTTGGTAACATTAGTTAATATTCACCTTCCCAAATCCAACATTAGCATAGCCAAAACCTCAACATGTAATTTAACAACTATACTTAGCCATCTGTCATCCAGAAAGATGGATATAAATCATCTTTACTTTCCACCACTTCTCTTCTCTCATTCTCTCCTCCCCATACCTACCTCCATCTTCTATAATATTCTTCCCGGATCTGCAATCTGTCCGATCCAGCAGGACCCATAAAGGTCTAGAAAGATACAAAAAGCTTAATAGGAGTGACTCCGCTACTCCCACAGAAAACCTCAGGGCAATAATGTGTGAATGATATTTTCATGGAGCACATTATTGTGGGTAAATGTATTCAGTTTATTCAATTCAATTTTATTTATAGTATCAATTCATAACAAGAGTTATCTTGAGACACTTTACAGATAGAGTAGGTCTAGACCACACTCTATAAGGACCCAACATTTCTAGTTGTTCCTTCCAGAGCAACAGTGCGACAGTAGCAAGGAAAAACTCGCTTTTAGGAAGAAACCTCGGACAGACCCAGGCTCTTGGTAGGCGGTGTCTGACCGCCGGTTGGGGTCAAAATGAATAGTGGCAATAATAGTCACAGTAAAAGACAATGAAACAGTGCCTAAAATAATAGTTTGTAGTAGTTCATGGCATAGCAGGGCACTGTACCGCAGAGCGTAGCAGAATGTAACAGGGCATGGCAGCATGTGTAGCAGGACCACGGCGACAGCTGCAGCCATGATTTGGGAGCCTCTGGGGAATGACTCCCCAGAGCTGGGTTAGTGACAGGCATTTCTGGGACATAGATGCACACGAATGGAAAGGAGAGAGGAGCTTAGTGTGTCAAAGGAAGTCCCTCGGCAGTCTAAAACTATTACAGCATAACTAAGAGAGACAGGGTAAAGAGAGGAGCCTGGTCGGTCTGTACCGCTCTGCCTCTCTCTAGTTGTATTATATTATTGATTATATGGTAGATGAATTTGACGACTATGGCAAGAAGCAGCTGGGCCGGGTTAGGCAAAAAGGGAGGAGACGGGAAGCCGTTTAGCACTTGGTGCCTTAAATTGAGCATCTGGCTGCAGCGTATGTTCAATGAAGATACTCACTGTACGACAGCAATGGTAAGAAAGTGGATGCTAGTCATTTGATGCTAGCTAGCCACAAAGCTTTTTTCTGTGCACTCTGTCATACGAGAATGTTAGCGGCATCGACAGCTGCCGCTGCGGCTTCGCCTTCGCTGACCAACCGTGTTTGTGATTAAAAAAAACAATACGTGTGTGCACGTTCATAGCGGAACATGATTTGTTATTTTAGCGATGGCCACTGTGTAAAATGTATCTAAAGCCCAAACTGCCTTGAAAAAGCTGTCTGGTTAGAATCAGCATGACCGTTATTTAAACATAACCGCCTTGTCCCAGAGTACAGACTTCTAGCTATATGAAAAGCTAAACAAAGCAAAGTTTTTAATAAATGTACATGAAGCAACTAATGTCAACATGGAAAAAATCATAAATGTACTAATTCGCTTTTTTGATGTAACAGCACAACATCTAGAAAAGATTTGTTTTCACAATGATTTAATGTAGGATTATGATATTATTGCAATATGAAAATCTACATAGACTCTTGATTTAATATATTGTTGGAAGAAGAAAAAATGTATCAAATGTAAAATGTATTACTTTTTACTTCTTAAAAATGATGACTTTTATTATTGTATAATGTAAGACTTTAACTGTTTTGCCAATCAAATGAACTTTATTGAGTGCATATTGAAACATTAAACTGTGGACACACACACACACACACACACACACACACACACACACACACACACTTTAAGCCCTGGTAAAGAAGGCAGAGGAATAGCTAAACGTTGGACACACAGAGCAAGAGAGAGCAGAAGAGGGACAGGAATCAGGACAGGAGTAGCTAACAGCATTCTAACAATTGAGATCAGTGAGGGAGTCGCTGTAAGATAATGAAACTAAGTGCTTGAGTATAACTAGTGTTTAAATACAATCAGGCACTTAGCCACCAGATTTAAGAAACAAAGCAGCGTTGAGTACGTTTTCGCTGGAGCAGGAAAATAGCGTCCGTGAGATTGGAGCACCGGAAATGAGACAATATGCTTACCGTAAACGTCAGCATGTCAAATGTATTGATGCAGTGCACCAAAGAACACCACAGTGACATTAAAGTAATGAATCTAGCTTTGTTGGAGGGAGATTTAACTTGTTTTTGTATTTGGTTTTACATGTTCACTTAGTGTGCATGGAGAAGTTTTTAATACACTTTACCAGAATTTGATTAGTACGATTAGTGTAAATAATGGGACACTAAATGGAGACTTTATTACAGTATTTACTTATTTTTTACTTTCAGCATTCAGTAACTGCTCACAGGCTTTAAAGCTTTGAGCTTACTCTGTATTTTGTTGGAATTTGCGTCATACTTCCTAAATATAATTTCTTAAATGGAGAATACACAAAGAGTACTTGTTCAAAACTCATTGTGTGACCTCCCGCTCTCTATTTCTGCCCTCGCTCAACACACAATTAAATATTGAAACTAAGGATGGGGATTTTGTTACAGTAAAAAAAAAAAAGTAAGACATTGAGTAAATGAGGTTGAGTGAACATGAGAGAATGGATGAGTGAAAAGGCAAAACTTATTTGAGCTATTTTTTCCTTATTTTACTGTGGATATGCTCCAAATTAAAAATAAGAGTAAATTGGGGCCCCTGTGTAACTAATCTGGTAGAGCATGTGCTCCATGCATTAAGGCTCAGTCCTTACCGCAGTGAACCGATTTTCATTCTGACCCAGGGCCCTTCGCTAGAACAATTCTGGTGTCCTAAAGGGCGTGTGTGAGAGTGCGTACACATTGCATATTACAGAATACAAGCCGATCCATCATAACATCTGTCAGTGCAGCTGTAAGGTAAACAAGATTATCAACGAGTACCCTCCCGTTGATGACCACAGAGCTGTGATAAGTCCTCGCGGCTCCCCAACACCTTGCTGTAGCTCTGCCTCACACACACACACACACACACACACACACACACACACACACACACACACACACAGGCAGACACCCATCTGTTTCTCATCCATCACACTGCTCTCTGAGGTCAGCCTATTAGGTGATAAGGCCTGACATTACAGGGTGGACCTCTCTACACGTTTGTGTGAGCTTAACCATGATCCCTCTGATCTTGTTATCGACATGCCAATGACAAATTAACGCCTTCACACTTGTGTATTGCAGTCAACAAACACACACGTATACTGGTCAACATTTCTAATCAGAGGAAAATTACTTACCTGAGTGGGCAAACAAGGCGGCCCTCTTCATCTGTGTCGTTTTTTTTTTGTTTTTTTTTCTTATTTTGCTCAGCTTAGCTACAGTGGAGGAAAGTAATAACGAAAGACATGGAACACAATCAGGGAAATAAAGCAGTATGAAAGATTTGAGGGCCTCTAAGGCGTGCATGCTCAAACACCAAAATGAGCCATATCTATAAACATATATATTCCCTATTATTGGAGCACAAAGCAGCTTCCCACTGCAGGTAGCAAGCAGGATTAAACCGGAGGAGGGGATAGGAGAGGAGGGGAGAGGAGAGGAGAGGAAGGGAAGAAAAGAGAAGAGAAGAGAGGAGAAATGAGAGAACATGGAGCGATAACGACAGGTTCATAAAAATAATAAAACACAAGTGTGTTTGGTCGGCGAGCTGCGGTGTTAAATGAAGACATGGAACCACATTTCCATATGAACGAGGCACAGACGGTACAGTATATGCAAAGCATGCACACAAACTAGAACTCTACAAACTCCCATGAACACACATCCTCCATATACGCCTGTCACCCTTACACACTCCACCTTTTGCACACACACAGTCACCCACTTACCCACTCACTCACTCCGCCTTTCAAACACACTCACGCAGTCACGCACACACACCCTCCACCCTCGACACACACCTTCCACCCCTTCATTAATACTTTCCTCTCTAAAGCGAAGGAGAAAGCCCTCCAATTATAAGTGACTCCTCAGCAGACGGGCTCAGCGCTGCATTTATTAGGAGCTCATTTGGCTAAGCAGGGCTAAACACGGCGCATCGCGGAGAAGCGGGCGAAACGGGTGGAAGAGGAAGATGCACCCTCTCTCTCTCTCTCTCTGTGTGGCATTAAAGGGAACATCCCTGCATTCTGTCCTAATCCAAACTGATTTGAGATGGCATGGGGGGGGGTTTGAGACGCAGCGCTGGATTATTTGTTTATGGTGGGGGGCTGGAATGCCTCTGCTTCCCCAGATTTACCATCTTATACCGATTCGCGGCTCTTAATCGCCTCTCTTCCCCCAAACACAACCCATTTACAGTTCAAAGCGGCAGAGCCTATATCTATTGCCGGCTATATTACGATTAGTATTAATATCATCACCATATTCAAGGCTGAGAAGTCTCCGAGGAGAACGAGGGGAGGGGTGATCACAACAATACTGTTGCTGCCCAAAAATGGCGGCTCACTTTTTGAAAGCATGACCTTAGCGAGGAGACGTCTCTTGCTTTAATTATAACTACAGCTTTGCTTTGGTTTAGAGGGTTAGAGGTGTTACTCAGCACTTTCACAGATGGATTTTCACACCCCCCCATGGAAATTAGACATAGTCAGTTTCCTCTCCACCTTTAACATTGCATCCAAGAGACCTTGAGGAAGAAAAAGTATGGCAGCAACACCAACTTTTGTGACAGCAACAGCAGCAGTTTTCTCTGTTTGAATACCACGCAGTTCATTCGTATTAGTATCTCAGGGTCACTCACATGAAACATGAAGTTTTTCTTTTAGTTGGAGAACCGAAGCTATGGAGGTTACCCAGAAAAATAAATTAATTCAGTGTATTTTTTTGTTTCTTGAATTTCTGCAGGTTATCACAATATTGTAAGGGAATCACACACATTTCTATTGTTTATTGACATATGCACTTCAATACTTTATTATAACTAATATGTAAGCTGAACTCCGTTGTCTAACATTGTTTTTGGGGGTTCTTTATTACAGGTGTTTAGTATGTGACTGAAACCTTTAACATGGGATCCTCAATTTAAACTGATTATGCTGAGTCATCAGGAGCTCTTTTTACTGGTGGGTGAAAGTGTCCCTGTCAGCTCAGCTGTGACACGCAGGAGGTCAGTAAAAGCTTACTGAGAACTATAGAAAAAATCATTATGCACCAGTCTCGCATTGCCAGATCCTCCTCCACAGCGCTGCGGAGGAGGGTCTGGCTAGTCTACACAGCATTCCTGGATGGAATAAAAATGTGCTTTGGTTTATTGGCATTTCTTTAAACCAATCACAATCATTTTGGGCGGAGATAAGTGCCGACCGGAGCCCCGGTACTGTTCCTCAGGAAGGAACTTGTTTTGGTGGAACGTGTGAATGTTCAAACTCAGATTGGACAGATAGTCTAGCTAGCTGTCTGGATTTACCCTACAGAGATCTGAGGAGCAGTTAACCATAGTACTCGTAAATCCACTGGAGTTTTTAAATGCCAACACACCACGTGGACATGTAAGGGGTAATGCCCAACGAGGTGTCTATTGTTGGGTATTAATGGGCGACGGTGAGGCGTGAACTGTCCAATGCGCAGCCTCCGCCAAAGTCCATTAATACCTGACAATGAACACCTTGAAGGGCATTACCCGCTTATACCATGGTCACTTGCTAAATAACATATTTTTAAAATATTAGTTTATATATTAATTAGTTTTACAATCAAAATCTAAAGTTTTCACAAACAATAACTCTTTTTCCCTGGTTACGCCTGATGGTTTGACTAATACCTGGAACAATCAGTCCCATCCTATAAGGTTCTTATGCAATGCAAATGTTGTTCACTTCTCCAGGAAATAGGAAAGACCTTAGATACGGGAGATATTTATAGTCCACTCAGCTACAAGCCAGAAAGCTAACGCTATACTACCAAGCTCGAAAGTCAATCACATTGTATACAAATATTGGCAATAAGTCAAAAATAACCTGATGGTAAGTTGAACAACAAGACAAGTTTGCTATCCAGCCATGTCATTATCCCCAAAACAATATGACTTTCACAAACAATTTCATCTGCGATGTGTAACGTTACTGTCGGCTGCAGCCTGAAGTGGCGACCTGAACAACGGAACGTTGCTGTGTAACAAAGTCAAAGTTAAGAAGGGCAGTATAACTTACTTCTTACAGCGTGTGTGTTAGCGCCATCCTGTGCCACCCTGCAGCCAATCAGAATCAAGTATTCACCCAGACCATGGTATATAGACTAATAATGCACTAACCATTGCAAATAGGTGGTTGCTGAGCTTCTAATCTTATATGCAATGATATAGTGGTATGGTCCTGGTTTGAACCACCAGAGAATATAACACTAGAGTGACATCAGCGTTACTGCTATGATTGTTTACTGATGTGCATTTAAATGATGATGTGTGACGATGATTCTATGAACTGAACCGTGAACAAAACAAGACAGTTGAAATCTGCAAAGTTATTCCTGATTTTCCAATTTGTTCCGTTGAAAGGAAGTGTTCAAATAGCATTAGCTCAGATGTAGAAGGAAAAGTTGCAATGTGGGCCTGGCCTTTGTTGTGTTTTTTGTGCTGGACACACACATTGCTATTGGTTGGATACATGTAGACTGGGATTCGTTAGAGAGGGATTTATTATAATGCACTCCATCTTTGTAATTTTGAACAAAAACCATTTGAGACTTAATTTGTCAAATATTGCCCACAGCAAGAAAGATTGAAAAGTATTGTTGTTTTGACGATATATATCATTATTTTGTCCCAGCCCCACTGCAACCGCTTACAAAACTAGAATAGAAAAGGAATTCATGAAGGTTTATTATTTACCTTTGAAACATTAGTTGAACAAAAAAAACTCAACACGTCTAACTTATTTTTTTTCTAACCCTTCCTCTGCAGTTGGATTTTCTCAGCGTTCATAGAGCTGAGTTGTAATCACATGATCTAAAAACATCTCTATGTCAACTGTGTTGAAACCTGGCAACAACTGCAGCATAAACTAACAAACATGGGCCCACATAGTCCGTTAACAATGCAGTGTTTCATTGCCTGATCCGATTGCAGCATTTTTAAATTATTAATGGTCCATATCTCTATGGATGACTCCTATTGCAATCTTCAGAACTTGCCTCACAATGAGGTGGTGGAGTAGTAGAGAAAGAAGAAAAAAAAAAAAGGGGTGAAAGGTCAAATCATAAAAAATGTAAACAGAGGGAAGTATGTAGAGCGAGAGGAAACAGCACATAGGAACAGATAAAGTAATAGATAAATTCATGTAAACACAGATTCCTGAAAAAGGTGCAAGGTTTCCAGAGAGACAGATCGAGCTGGATGAGATAAAAAAGCAGAACATAATTGCCCTCCCTCTGTGGCACTCTGGTTTTTAAAGTGTGCTTTTACGTGTCGTCGTCGTGCTGCACAGCGGACGTCCTTGGCGTGGTGCCAAACTCCATCTCTCCTCACCAGGCCCAATAACCATCCAGCTATCTGCACCTGCTCCAATTATTATCCTATTAGCAACAAATACCGCACAATTACCGCTAGAAACCCTCACACCCAGGCTGCCGCAGGCTGTAAATACCCAGGGAGAGAGAAATTAGCAGGGAGCAGCAACAGCAGCGATCAGACAGCAATTAATCAGCAGAGACACATCTCTCAATGTGAAGGATACAGACAGAAGCCCAACACCTTCAGCTCTAATGGAGAGGGCTGATGAAAGGAGGGGATGGTGGGAAGATACAGATGTAGCTCAGAGGAGAAGAGAATTATATTTGATTGCTATTTTCTGTTGCACAAGTAGATTTCAATACCTCAGAGTCCTTAAAAACATTTAAAATCTTTCTAAAGCATGTTTGACATTTAGCAGAAAGAAGACCAACTTGAATAGTTTTGGAAAAAAAATTATGAAATGATATCAAAACGATTCATAGATCAGAAGTAGACTCATACTGTTGTTTTGGCACTTGTTGCACAATTTTAATGAAACCTACTGGAATGGTTTTACTATATATACCATATAGGAAAACCACAAGGGAGAAATAGCTGCAGACCAGAATCGGTTTCAGGGGTCATGGGTTAGAATTAGTAGATTTGTTTGGCCTCTTGCAACAAGCTGTGAACATTGATATATTATCACCTTGTAAACTTGCAAACAGTTGTCTATTTACGCATTCTGTAGATACAGAGCAATATTAGCATTCATTTGGAGTCATATTTCAGGCCATGCCTTTCCATCATCGCCTTGACATCCTGGCAGACAAAGATTACAGGCATATTGCCAGAGTAAACACTTCACCTGACAACAACATCCAAGCTGTCGCTGTCTTGTCCTGATAGGCTGAAGATGTCCAGCTGATGTAAAAGGAAAAACTCAAGTAAAAGATGCTCGCAGCACGCGAGAATATACCTGCTGCACTCATACACACACACACACACACACACACACACACACACACACACACACACACACACACACACACACACATACAAGAAACCCACTAGTATTCACATTCAAATGAAAATTCTTATCTTTAAAATTGTGGCTCTTCCCTTCTGTTGCTTTAAATGCATGTCGGAGAGATTGAATTGTAGGTGAGCAGGGAGAGGGAGAGATGAAAATGGGCAGAGAGAGAGAGAGAGAGAGAGAGAGTAAGCGAGAAAGTGAAAGGAGAATTTGGGTGAGCCCAAGTCGTCGTCACACCCACACAACAATTTATCAGCCAAAAATTTGACAAACAGACAGACGGACTGACCGACAGACAAATTTCTTTTGGAGTCCCGTTAGCCACGCCCATGATGGCTGTCAAAACAGCAGTTAGAAGGAGAGAGAGAGAGAGGAGAGTGAGATAAAGAGAACATAGAGAGCAAGAAAGACAGAGAGGGGGGGTGATGTGTCTATCTCTTCCTGTCTTTCTTTAATAAAACAGTTGTGTGCCTTTGGAGACAGTTAAAGCTGACAGAAGCACTCAAGTTCTGGCCAAAAGGTCTCGTGCACGCACGCATGCACACACACACACACACACACACACACACACACACACACACACACACACACACACACACAGAGATACAGATGGGAAGATGCAAATCATTTTTGGGGCATGTCATGCAGCAAACATGTAATGTGTGCTTTCGTCTTTGAGATACACTGGGTTCTTTGACAACTGTGTGTGTGTGTGTGTGTGTGTGTGTGTGTGTGTGTGTGTGTGTGTGTGTGTGTGTGTGTGTGTGTGTGTGTGTGTGTGTGTGTGTGTGTGTGTGTGTGTGTGTGTGGCCTCAGGCTAGACCAGCCCACTGTTCTCCAGACTAATTCACGCAAGGCTAAGGTCAACCAGAAATTCTTCCAAGCTCTCTCAGTCTCTCAGTTTTTCAGTCCTTGTCCTTGTGTGTCAAACTCTTTCCGTCTGTCTTCTCTCCACATTCCGGTCAGTCCTTTCAATTGGATGTCGGGACAATTTGTATAAAAATCTGAATTGTTTTGTTTTACCCAGGATGGGTGCTGCCTTTATGAGCCAACAGAACGTTAATGGGTGGATTTGTATGTTAAAGCGTAACTCTCGGCAAAATGCAACCTAGGGTCTTTTTGTGAATATCCCCGAGTCAAACTTTCATTTAAAAGCAAAATTAGAACAGAAACGCCACTTTTAAAATTTACCGTATTCTCGTTTTTTTTGGTCAAATGGCCTTTTCAATGGGAGAGCTAGGGGCACTACTTTGATAACATCAAAATCGCTATTTTTAAAACACTAAGAAGGCTCAACACAACATGAAACACACTCGAAGTATCACCAGGGGCTCTACACATTTAAACAAGCATTGAGAACATTGTTTGTGTACACAGAGTTTACTAAAAACAAAGGTTTTAACAACTCACTGTAGCTGTTGGTTTTTCCGGTCGCTGTCCATCTAGCAGGTCAAAAATAGTTGAGGGAGGAGAGTAAAGATGGAAAGCTCCTAAAGCTTGGTTCCATATAAATGCACAGAACATTTGTTTTTTGGTGTTGTTAGAGAAAAACAATATTGACCTTGTAGTTGAAAAAGGACATTTCCTCCTATCTTTATTCGCATTCAGAGATCAACACGTTTTGACTGACAAGATGGCGGAGAGGGTATACAACAACAGCTACAGTGTGTTAAAACTTTTAGTTTTAGTAAACTCTGTGTACACAAATAGTGTTTTCAATGCTTGAGCTCATGTGTAGAGCCCCTGGGGATACTTTGAGAAAAGTTTCATATTGTGTCGAGCCTTCTTAGTGTTCTAAAAATGTTGATTTTGATGCTATCATAGAAGTGCCCCTATCTCTCCCATTCAAAAGGCCATTTGACCAAAAATGAGAATACTGTAAATCTTAAAAGTGGCACTTTTGTCCTAATTATGCTTTTAAATGAAAGTTTGACTCGGGTACATTTACAAAAAGACCCTTGGTTACATTTTGGCAAGAGTTACGCTTTAAGCAGAGATGTGTGGGCTAAAGGGTAATCTGTGGTTCCCAATCAATCCAACACGGCAGGAGCAAGTGTAAAGATCTCAAATGTCAAACCTGTGGAAGTCACGAATAACCAACCAATGCTCATCACAAATAACATAAAGAAGCTTCTCTGAATGATGAAATCAAAAATGACCCCAATCACACCCAACAGCTTGTGAACTCAGTCCAGCAGTACAGGATCACAGATCTGAAGAACACTTCAAGTGTCAAAGATGAAAAGAGACTCAATCAAAGGAACTTCTCTCCAATCCATAACTGACTTTCGGTAAGAAATTAGTAATTCAGAGGGTTTCTCTTCCCACAAGGTCATCTGAAGTGTTGAAAGTTGTTGTAAACTGTCATGGTCCCTGACCTGCAGGAAAGACACAAATTTCAGAGATTTATTGATCGACTTGGAGACAGAAGCTAGACATTCATACAGTGTAGCAGTAAATTAGCGGTCATTTCCAACCCACACACTATAGCACTTGACCTTCTCACAGACTTCAATTTAATATTGTTACTCTAAAAGACCAAAAATAAAGACAGAAAAAAATTATATTTCCATAATTTTATTCAAGAAACTAAATGTTATTTCAAACACAAGACAAATAACAGAACTAAATGTTTGCTATAAACGTGCAAAAATAAGCTTACTTTTCAGTAGTGCAAAAAAGTGGTATTTCTTAGCATGCCTAAACAAACCTAAGCTGTTAAAATAATAATAATAATATTATAAATAATAAAAAAACACTTTGTTTTATGTTTAGATCTTCCGTGTTGCCATGACGTCACAATGGACGTGCACTAGCAACAGTTTGTTTGTGTTGTCGTAGCAACCAGTAGCAACATGCGCGTTCATGAGCTTCTCTCTCTTGTCTCTTACAAGTAGTTAGTTCTCTATATATTATTAATTAATATTTACGTTAAAAGTGTTTTGTTTTCATTGTCCCTGATAGTTTACATGCTTATCTAAATAAACGATGGATGTAATCATTATGTTGTGCTACTAGCAAGCTACTAGCTAGCGCAAGCTACTAAGGTTTGCCTGCAGTTCCGTGAACAGATATTATGTATATTGCTAGTCATTGACATCAGCAGTCAACGACATTGTTCATTATAACACTTTACGGTGGCATGTATTAATTAGTAATGCTTATCAAAATAAACGATGGATGTTTTGAGAGAACCAAGACAATGTAATCACTATGTCAGTAGTAACGTTGCTAGCTACAGCCGATCTTACTAGCCGATAGCCCCGGCAGTTTGGGAAACGCTAATGACGTTGCATCCACGTTACAGGCTTAACAGCATACATACATACATACATACATACACACGTACGTACGTACGTACGTACATCCCCCGGATGTGTCGTAAGATAATACCATGGATGTATTAATAGAACACAATCGTGAATTACAGCCATTAGCTATATCCATTATAACAGCTACAGGACCTCGAGCGAACCGTCATATGAGCCTGCGCAGTGCGGGACGATGTGTGCGTGCGCGGTCCCCGCGGTGTCTAACAACTTAAGACCCAATGAATCGATAATGAAGATCGTTGCCAAAAAAATGTATTAATCAATTTTATTGATGACATTGATTCATTGTTACAGCAGTACTTCATACATCTCCTCTTGCCTCTTCTTCTCTCATTTTCTTTTTTCTCCCATCGTTTGCATCCTTGATTTTCCTTTTCTGTCTTTTTCTGTCCTATTCTCTTTTCTCCGACCATATCCCATTCTCTCCTTGCTCTCATTTCTGTCCTCTCTTTTCTTCTCCATATATTCCTTTCTCCTGCCATATCCTCTTCTTTCCTTGTTCTCCTTTCTCTCTTTACCTCCCCTTTCTACTTCAATTCTTCCCTCCCCTCTTCTCTGCCCTCAGTTTCAGTCCCCAACAAGACAAACCCATCAAATGAAGCCTTTTCATTGTTTCAGATGCAAATTTGGACCGGAATCAGAATTAAATAAACGTCTCCCTTTATACAATGTTACTGCCTTCATAAGTGACTCATTCATACACAATAGCAGAGATGTCTCATTTTATTGAGACACAATGGCTCTCTGGCAGCTTTTGTCCCAGTTCCAGCTCCCCATTCCCCTCTTGGGAAAAAACACTAAAATAAAGTACATCCCAAAATGTTCAAGAACTCTTATTATTACTAATCGTCATGCGGAGGCGACCCCTTACTTGTGCATCATGGGAAATGAGGGAGGTGTCACGAGTCTTGTTCTCTCTGAGTGAGTGGATAAGTGCTACATGTCAGCGTCATGTTTAAAGACGCGCTGCATGATATCTTTGTCATCGGGGCCGACAGAAATCACGGTCGAAGACGAGCGGCGTGCCCGCTTGTCACAACAAACCACTGCAAGAGGGGCGCGCGGAGCGATTGAAAGCTGTAATTTAGAATCAAATGAATTATCTATGACTTCAGTAAGTTTGTCAGGGAGACGAAGACGTGACGGCTCGGGACAAAAAATGTTAATGTTGTGTTTTAAATTACTGCGGCTCCAAAAATGATTTCAGCTGTTGAGGAAATTTAACAAGATGGAACGAAGGGCCTAATTGAATTTGTAAAGTACATGTGGAGATAATAAGCTGGGAAGCAGATGATGTGTTAGCTGTGGCATTTATGAAAATGACAATGCAGAAAAGTACACAAAGGCCCTGTCAGATCAAGAAGAGTTAGGATCACAGAGGCCTGTGAGGTACAGTATAGTTTTTCTCATCAGTGCAAACACCATCTCCAAAATTATCCTGGAGAATTGGCCTTTGCCAATTTCGACCACATTTGGTTCCCATATTTAAAACGTCATGAGTGACATGATGAATTTTTGTATAAATCATCTGCTAAAGGAATTGGTCCAAGTCAGTAGTAATTGCTCAGTACAAAAAAAAAAAAAAAATGATGGTATCTTTACAGTCTGACGGGTTAAGAAACGCAAGCAGTCAGACAATCAGACAGGTTGTAAACAAGCCCTCAGTTCAGCAATGGCTCAG
Organism: Percina caprodes; assembly: GCA_013375575.1. NCBI lineage: Eukaryota > Metazoa > Chordata > Actinopteri > Perciformes > Percidae > Percina > Percina caprodes. The sequence continues at coordinate 2,559,698 of JABXJD010000048.1, read as the reverse complement.
TGTTTATTGATTTTACTCTCATTTTGACTCTTTATCAACTTCAAATGAATTGCTCTGACAGGCCTGAAAGAAATGAATATACATGTGTTTGTGTATTACTGACACTGCAGAGTTGTTGACAATAAAAGAGCCGGTTTGTTCCGGTTTGTGCGGACTCCCAAAAAACCCAAATGCACAAGGATCCGTTCTTTTCATTTATTTTGGACTGTAGTGCAAGTCTCAAGGCTGACAAACTCCTCTTACTAGGGAGTAAGCTAACATTTTGAAATCATTCTTAGCCACAATATCATCTGACTTCTGTTCAGCTTCACCCCAGGCTGTAGTCCATCCCTACATGTCTAGAGAAAGTTGACTCCCAATCAAATTTAAATTGGATTCAACATTCAGACCTTGTACCACCTGGATGGTTGAGATGAACCTTCACAGCATTCAGTGGAGAGAAGGAAGCAAAACATTTTGAAATGGGCTAACCCAGAGTGACTGAAAACTTGCCCTTAAAAAGTTGGGACAGATTTAAGCCACTGACGATAGAGTCGCAACTTCTTTGGTTTTAAGTCCAGTTACAGTCGGGACATCCCCTGTCTTTCTCTCCTTCCCCCTCTATCAGCTCTCTGCTGTGTCTAGCTACACAATGAAGTAAAAAATGGCATGCCAAAAAAACTGGTTTTGGGAAATATCTCTATCATCTTGCATTATTCCACACTAATGTATCTTAGTGATTCAATACAGTGATAATAGTGTGTTTATACTTTCCCTTGAATTATGTACAAGCTTCCAAGAAGGGATTTTATCATGATGGTCACAGCTTGGGCCCCCCAGCATCAATATTAGCCTTTGTTTTAACACAATTTGAACCATTAAGGTTGAATAAAACCACTTAAAATACACATAATTCAGCTAGTTGCAGGTTAAAGTGGCCCAAATCTAATTCTAAACATATGCATTTGTGAATATCTATGAACAAAATCAGAAAAGCCTCTGTCTGCAAATATCTGAGCAGGTGTTTGTTTCCCTTCACACTGAATAATATTAATAACTTTATTTATATATCACATTTCATGATATAAAGTGCTTTATAGTCAAAACAAATAATATCAAAAAGAAAATTTCCAGACAAACGCACACATACACACAGCCTTCAGACTATTGTGTTTAGAAGAAAGCCCCCTTTTTGTTCCCAAATAAGAGACATCTCAGGTGGAAAATAGAATAAAAATAAAAACTTGTTTCCCAATCAGGCAGAAATTTAAGCTTGAGTGAAGGTTGTCTGAAACAGAGAGAGCGATAAAGAGATGAAACGAGAGAGAGAGATTGAAGGACAAAGAGAGAAATGAAAGAGAAGGAGAGCGAGAGAGAGATTTGGAGAAGGTTTTAATTGTTTTCCCATGATGCTTTGAGGAGGGCTCAGGGCTCAAAGCGTCGGAGCAGAAAGCTGTTGGAGGGCCTATCGTCTTGGCAACCAAGCCTAACCCAGTGAGTGTGTGTGTACGCACACACACTCACTGTGGTTCATTTAGAGTCTGACATCAGCAGGGTGGAATGCAGAGGGGAGTTGATTGGGATCAGGAGGCACTATGTGTGTGTGGGGGGTGATGATGAGGAGGTGAGGAAGGAGAGAGGAAGAGAAAGATGATGAGGTAGGCAGCAATAGCTCATGGGAGTTTTAAAAAGTTAAGAAACTGAAAGAAAACAAACACAAAGTTGTTCATAGGTTCATAAGAGTGGATAAGTTTAACTTCACGTTACTACCCAGCAGTCATTGTATACGCTAATTGTTACATTAACTAAGTGTAACAAGAGATACTTTCTTACTTTTACAAACGTGTAAAGTTCCTCTCTAATGTTCCCGTTGTGTTGTTAAATTCAAAGTAGTGGGAAGAGAATGAAACTGTCATTTTGTCATTAAATAAACGGTAGTGCTGCGTGGGAAGGTGATGACTGATTCTGTTGAAAAAAAAAAAGTCAGATTGACAGAGGTGGAGTGCAATTTTTGTACTAATCAACTTTCATCTCCAAGAGGTGATTACACCACAAAGACGCCATCTTACATTTTGATTGGTAATAACTGTTATTAGTGACGCTGAAGTAGTAATTTTCCATGTTTCTCATTATAGGGAAAATCTTTTTATCACTGCAACACTATATATTGAGCCCAAACTAAAAGTTTAACAGTTGTTGTAGTTGCACAACAAATAAATAAATAATGTCACTAGAACCTGGAGCAAAAACTGTTGCCACAAAGTTGGACACTCACTATTGGCTAAAACATTATTGTTTGCTGCATCACTCAGTTTTTCTTTGACTAACGTGGACGTATTGAGCCTTGCCCAAACCATGAAAAAGAGCTCCAGGCAAAAATACACAAAAGTATGTGAATCTTTTGTTTGCATACAGTTTTCATCTTTCCTATTTCAACATGACAATGCCCCGGTGCACAGTGCTAGGTCTATTAATGTTTTCCCAGTTTAATGTGGAAGAACTTGACTAGTCTGCACAGAACCCAGACCTCACCCTCATTGGGAGGATCTGGAAGGCTGACTGTGAGCCGGAGCTTATCACCCAACATCAGTGGCCGACCTCACTAATGCTCATGTGGCTGAATGGGAGCAAATCCCTGCAGCCAGGTTCCAAAATATGTGGAAATCTTTCTGTAATAGCAACACAACAATGTTCATGTATATGGCGTGAATTCAAGGCATTTAATCTCAATGTTAGATATGTATACAGATTCGAGCCCGACCGATATATTGGCGGGCCGATATTAGGCATTTCCCAAAAATCTTTTTTTTCTTTTTTAAATATTCATTCATCAGAATAATTTATAATGACAAAAAACTTATTCTGATAAATGAATATTTAAAAAATAAAATAAAAACGGATGGTCAACCATGTTATGAATGTTGGCGTTGCATAGTTTGTCCACCAGAGGGTGCTCTAATTGGTTTTTTTGTTCAAAGGACTTTAAGTTTCATATTTTAAGTTTGTTTTTTATACATTTTATTTATCATAACTTGAATATATTTCAATGTTCCTCTGATCTGTTAGCAAATTATTGTCATATTATTTTAGTGAGAACTCATAAATAACTACAAATAACTAATGTTAGGGAAATCTGTTGTTTCTGGATTTTTAAAAGAAATATATTGGCGGATATAGTTTTTAGAAGTTAGAAGCTTTTGGAAGTATGTGGGCATACATACATACATACATACATACATACATACATACATAAAGGGAGCATTAAAGAGTCTTTAGGTGTTCAATATTCACATGAATATTATGAGAATAGTATGAGTGTAATGTTCAGATGTATTTTTTCAGTTGTCCGCAGACTTTATAACATTAAAGTTTTAGTGCATAACTTTTTGATATTAATAAATGTCCGTTACATTTAAGCCATTGCCAAATTATTTGCTTCAAAGCTAATTAAGACATCAGCTCCACACAACTCTCTTTGTATTTCTCAGTATGGCTGTGTTCAGAAGATTGTGGCGTCCGGTGACATTCCTGCGCAGAAACTTGAGGGAAGATATTTTCCTCTTCTGAAGAGCCCATCAGGTCTTTGTGATCCTCCGTGTCCTCCTTGGCTACTAGCAACTACATGGAGGAGGGCAGTCATGGAAGGCATGTATCATGTGGGCGCGCCAACAGTTTTGTTGTCATTACTTACAATTCCTCATGGGGGGCGACAGAATCTACGCACTATAGCTTTAAATCCATGTGTGTTATTATTTTTATTGAGTGTGTATTGAAGTCACATTGAAGCCACGACAACTGAATTTATGACCATGTATGAGTTTTGAAGCTTCCGTCAACAAATGTTAACAGAGCAGCTTTCACTGATATTAGGTGAACTCTTCCTCCGTGACTGATGGCTGTATGTAGTTTGAAAGTAAACATTCAGCAGATGAACATTGCACATATCAAGGCTGGTACTCATAGATCTAGTAAGAACTTAATAAAGTCAGTGAATAGCATCATGTATTCACACCTCAAACAAGCTAAAAACAAACCTGATCATGCACACATTTTGTCCCCCCCTCTCTGTCAGGCGGTTGAAGCATTGGAGTCACTCTCTTCCTGTGAGAAGAGAAACTTGTGTTTGAGGGGATGGAGGGATGGAGGAAGGAGAGTTCTTGGCTTCTTTGTTTCCAGGCCTTGATGTGTGACCAGCAGCCCTCTTTCCCTCTTCTTTTCCTCCCTTCATACAACTGCCCAGCTCCTTTTTTTTCTCTCCTTTCCTTTTTCACTCTTTCCATCCTGTCTTACTTCGCCTTCTGCATTCTCGTCACTTATTTCCTCCTCTCCTGTTTCCTTCTCCTCTTCTCTTCTCCTCACCTCTCCTCCGTTCTACCTCTCCTCCTCTCTTGCCCACCCATACTGTCTCCACAGGGAGCTGCTTCACACTGAGATTGAATCAAAAGGCAAAGGAGAGAAATATCCTTTCAACATACGTGCACACACACACACACACACACACACACACACACACAGACCAGAGGACTGTGTGGGAATGAACCAAGGGGCCTCGTTCAAATCCCTGTCTCTAGGCAACCAGCAAGGATATGCTGGGGGAACAACATTAAAGTTGGAGAAAAACTAAGAGAACACACACACACACACACACACACACACATTTAGACTCTCTTTCTCTCTGTATTTGTAAAAGCAATCGGAAATTTTGAGCAGTAATAATAAAGGAAAGATGAGCAAGTGATGCATGTTGTAATAGTGTGTGTAGAGAAAGTGTCACACTGAGTGTTGACCTTCAGTGGTTTGACTCAAAACCATTGAGCAAGTGTGTGTGTGTGTGTGTGTGTGTGTGTGTGTGTGTGTGTGTGTGTGTGGGAAGTTGTGTGAGCGCTAAATTTGAATCCCAACAAATAGTCTTGTTTATTTTGTGTGTGTGTGTATGTGTGTGTGTGTGTGTGTGTGTGTGTGTGTGTGTGTGTGTGTGTGTGTTTACGTGAATGTGCACATTCATTTGTGCACAAATGTGTGTGTGTCTGTTACCTCTGCAGCTGGCCCTCCATCAGCAGATTAATAAGCTTTGTTGCCACGCCGACCGGAACCTACTGACAACCATCCAGACCCAAGGCATTATGGGTAACGGACTGACTGGCCGCAAGCTGGCCCTGTTTTTACAGCTCTGTTTTGTCCCACACCGCGCTCCTGTGTGTGTGTGTGTGTGTCTGTGTGTCTGTGTGTGTGTGTGTGTGATGGTTAATTGCTCCTCTCTTGCCACCCTTCTCAATGACATCACTGCAGTCACAGATGTTTTTTTCCACTTCTAGGACCCCTGGACACACACACACACACACACACACACACACACACACACACACACACAGTACAAGCTCAGGAAACACTTGACTCCTCTCTCTCTCTCTCTCTCCCTCTCTCTCTCTCCTGTCTTTCCTTCCTCCTCTTAGTCTTTCCTTCAAGTCCTTACTTTTTTGTTATTGTCTGTGCCCCAATATTGTGAAAAATAACCCATCCTAAAAAGATAGGATATTATTTTATTGTAGTTTGGGTTATGGTTATCTAACAATGGAACATGCTGTGGCTACTTAAAAAAAGAAAAGAAAAAAGGTTTAAAGGAAATTTGTGTGTTGGTACTATCTCACCTACTATGCACTTTTTTTTAATTAGTATTACATAACTTAAAGGTGTACTCCAGGGATTTAATACTACTCTTCTAAAAGGTTTGGTGAATCACAAGAGACAGATATAAAAAGAAAGTCAAAATCAAAGCAGCAAAGGCCAGGATTTCTTGAGTTTTAGTTTCGGTCAACCTCCAAAAAAACCTTGGATCCTACATTTCCCATAATGCACCTCAATAGTGTCTTTCATTAGAGCCACCTGCCCCCAAAATCCATCCTCGTTAAACGCCACACTTCCAGTTTGGGATACAGGCTTTCAGTTAGAAATTTTAAGCCCCATACACATTTTGACATAACATTTTGAAACAGTTTTCACAGGCTGAGTAGTAAACTGAACTGTGCGTGTAAAATCGGTGGAATGCCCTTTTAATTTTGGGCAGATTTGTGTAGGAATAAGGCAAAATTGTCAGAATCTGACAATAGTCTATCATCCTGGAACTGATCATAAGTGTATTCGCGAAGACATATGTACACTATAGATAATTTATATATAACTTTATTAGGGACCAGTGTAGTCAGACTTTAGTCCCTACTTGAACTCATTGAGTTCATTGAACTTTTTTTGTCATAAATGTTTGTCTTACTGGAAAGTGTTCACACTCTATGGCTCTGACCCTTGACCTCCCATACTGTGTGGTTGTAACAGTGGCGTTCTAGCTATTTCAGGTTATTGTGCTGTTTTGCCTATTGTCAGTAATTGTTGCTGCTGTGAGCAGTTTTCTTTTTTCTTCTTTTTTTTGTCAATATACAAACAAAACACAAGATAAAATAAAAATTTTTGGTCAGCATCTAAGACAAAACCAACTTAACATCTTTCTTCAACTAAACTATTTTTTTTCTCACATATAGTGAAGAAATACATTCAATAGTGATGTATGCTTTTACCTACCAAGAATACGACTAGATTTGAGGCCACAGAGCAGACATGATGCACAGAGAGTTTTAGACAGACAACAAAATTGTCCCTCCATGAAGCTGAGAGACTGAAGAAAGTGTTGTCTTTTCCCCGAACTCCTCTGATCAACTCAACAATGACTCAGTGTTGGAAACACTGGTAACTACCCACAACCTCCTCTGCCTATCTCATCTCTCTAGCTCTCTGTTTCTTTCTATCACACAACTTTAGTTATATTACTTTCCCATGAGTTCTGTCCTCTCAACTACTTTTCCAGTGTCTTTTTTCTCTGTCACACTTTCTCTCTTTGTCACAAACTCTCACTGCACTCTCAGGCGTTCGCTCGCTCCAATTTGGGGCCATGAAGTTGCAGTGCCCCCTGGTGGCAGACTAAAGTCACAACAGAGCTCAAACATAGCCAGTCCTGCTGCTTAATCTTTCTTTTCTTTTTTCAGTAAATAAAGAAGCAGTTGATAGACCCTTCAGCAAACAGAATACATATCTGGTCATCTGGGTATTACTTTTCAGGAAGATCAGGTGTTTTTTCTAGAAAGTCTAAGAATATGATAATTATCTCGGAACATCAGAAAAATAATAAGAACTGTTATAAATGGATAATTTGACAGGAAGAAGAGTATATTTCAGAGTGTTTTGTTGTTTTACATTACACTACAGTGTGCAACCCTTTGAGGAAATATGACCAAAAATAAGGCAAAGGAAGGAATAATAGAAGTAAGGAAGGAAATATAATAAATGGAATAATAGCATGAGGCCGTGGAAGCATTCTGGCTTGAGCAATATAGAACATTTTCTGCTGAGATCCAGAAATTCACATTTTAAGAAGACTCCAAAACCTGCTTTCATCTCTGGCGTGCTTGTGAAACCACATTAAAGCAACCACACCAACAGAAAATACCAACTTCTGTCTCGTCACGAGGAGTATTCCTGTCAGATCATTTTGCTCACTTTTAATTTCTGATGCTTCTCTGAGCGGCTTCTGAAGTTAAATCAAGCTCTCCTCGGGCGTAATAGAGACATGTGAAACCACCTGCAGAGCGCTTTTTGGCTCAGGTGTGATTTCCACAAACAGGCAAGATGATTGACATTGGCTGCCAGACAAGAGAACATTTCTCAGTCAGCACATTTGTTTTTAGACTGTAGGAAAGAACAAAATAGAATAGAAGGTATCGGAGGGGGAAAAGAATGGATTAGAATCAAAGTAAAAGTTAAAAAATCACTTGACATTTGGTCTGTGTTTAATTATCCATGACTGAATGCCGCAGACTGTGGGCCTCAGTGAAAGCTACTTTGTCTGACTGAGCTCTGACTGTCTTAATGAAGCTAAAAGAGTCTTAAACAGCTTAACACAGTCTTCAGGTTTCTACCAGTGTAAGGCAATACAGTGAGTGTAATGGTGCACAGAACAACGCTCTGTGTGTGTGTGTGTGTGTGTGTGTGTGTGTGTGTGTGTGTGTGTGTGTGTGTGTGTGTGCGCGTGCGCGTGTGCGTGTATGCACGTGTATGCACGAGAGAGACTGTGTACTCTACTGTAGGCGAAAGCAGAGACGACATCAGAGTCCATATTAAAGGATAATTACAACTAAACAACAGGAGACTGTTCCCATGAAGAATCCTGGGGGATTATCACTGTTTATTGCTCCTTTACATTGTAGAGCTTTAATGTGTGTAGGTGGGTGTGCGCACGTGTGTGTGTATATGTGTGTGTGTGTGTGTGTGTGTGTGTGTGTGTGTGTGTGTGTGTGTGTGTGTGTGTGCAGCATAAAGTCAGCTGCTCTCGGCAATTGTATGTCTTTGCAGACACTGAGTATACACTAGTTTAGTGTGTTGCTGGTCTTACCTCCTGCTCTGCTCCCTGCTTGGTGATCATTTGTTGTCATGAAGTGATTCTTCACTTGAAGTTCAGCTTTTCTAGAATGCACCTATAAATCCACATTTAAGTGGTTAGTTATCTTTCACTAAGTGGCGTTCGAAAACTAACATGATTCACAAACAAAGGTTTTTTTCAATTTTTTTGTTTAGCCTATACTTGGTTATTGACATTGCATTCAGTGTTGATTTGTGTAGGCCCAATGTAAATCTTAGTTTTTTGGAGTTTTAAATTAAAGTTAAAGGCCTCATTTAGGGGAGGGGAGCAACGTGATTTCAATTAACATTCCTCAGTACTAACCACAACTTGTGTCACATTTTATTCATATTCATCATTCATATTTTTCTAAATTTGAGTTTACGAGTCAAAAAATGCATGTTCTAATGAGTTTATGGTTGAAATCAAGTGTTTTGCCAACAGATCATGGTCAGATCACACTTCCACACAGTTCATGTGAGACTCATATCAAATCCTAAGGACAAAAAGCAAATAATCAAAACATGGTAACACTTGATTTTAAAAATCTCTTCATTTCTCAAGGACCGTAATAAAACTGGACAAGAGAACCCTGCAATGTTTTTCCTACTTTTAAGGTTTGTAATCACATTTTACCTTTGCATACTCACATAATACAGCAACTCACCTCTCCTCTCCTCATCCTGCTCATCCTGCTCTACTATCAGCTAACATGTTTTTTGGTGATTTTAGTTTCACATTTGTTCACTCAATACTTACTTATACTTTCACATTGGAACAGGTGTCGGAATATTTAAAAAAAAGTTTGTTACATAATAATAATAATAATAATAATAATAATAATGTATTAATCATGCAAGGGAAATTACAGTGTTTTAACTGTTGTACACACACACTCAGTACATATGCATGCACTAATGGAAAGATGTCAGAGGGGGATGTCGATGGAAAGGTTCCTCGAGCAGTTGGTTCTGTGCTTTGCTCAAGAGCACTTTGTCAGTGCTCAGAGTTGAACTGGTATCTCTCCAGCAACCAGTCCACCACCATACTTTTGTCCATATGGGGACTTGAACATGCAACCTTGTGGTTCCCAACTCAACTCCCTACAGACCGAGCTACTGCCACCCCAATTCATCTATTCAATTCATATTTATCTAAAATACATTATTTGCTGATGATTTATTGAACTAATGAACACATGGAGGCCTGATATATGTATGATTGATCAGTTTTGCCAGATAATGGCAACAAATCCAGACGGCAAGTGTTTGACAAACTTTTTTTTACTAAAAGTTAGTCACCAAACTTGCAACTGGATCACTGAGATCTTTAGAAATCAGTCCCGCAATGTCACAGCTCTGTGCCCGAGCCCTCCCTGTGAGACAAAGCCAGAGTCCCAGTAGAAAATTAGCGCATTTAGCTGTCATCGCTCGGCTCGCTTTACAACCCAACCAGCATTACCACAGAGGGCCCTGGCCTCTTTTCTCTCCCTCCATCCATCCACCCCTCCACCTCCCACGCCCAACCCTCGCTTGCTTGCTTTCTTTCTTTGAGTAGGAAAGGCGATCCTCTATATAGCTCAGAGATCAAGACAGGAAGGTGTAAACTGCAGATAAATGTGATCAAGTGTCTCTGCTATCACAAGCCCTCACATTGGAGTGGCTGGCTAGCCCCCAATCACCAACACGGATTAGCTGCCCCCTATTTGTGCCTCAGTGGAAGCAGACAGGTACAGGAGATGAGGAGATGTTCAGTTGTTTTGGACTTGCAGACCTTTCAGACCTACTCTTACTGAGCACCTACATCATTTCACCTCATATAGACCCATCTGTCTCAAAGCCATTTTCATGGCCTGCTGGACAATTTAGGCAACAAACCAGAAACACCTTAACAAGATGAATACAGAGAGGTGCCATTATATTATCAAAAGGTAACTGAATGTTTGTGACTGTTATTGTCCCTGTGCAACAATTAAACTTGTAGTCATTGATTTTGTTTGACATCTTACAGGCAGCACAACAAGCTGCAAACACATTAAGTTCACATTAAGTTGATATGTTAGCAAACAGTGGCTCATTTGCACATCAAGCAGACATGTAGTAACATTAGCATTAGTTTATGTGCCCTTCCTGTTTCGGTTTCCATCAGTTTTTTTTGCTGCCACTATGTTCACCAGCATATCACAAACTTTATCAGTTTGGTGCTGGCAGGGTTCAACAATAAGGGTTGCAAGACGGCCGAGGGCGAGTAAAACGCCACGTGGGGCAAGGACATACAGTATAAAAACACGGGCAAGTGGGTTTAAGTCTGCGCCGCTGAACTTAAGCAAACAGACATCAAGTCTCTCTCTCCCTCTGAGTGTGAGCAACAGTGATATGACGTCATCACTCCCAAAGTCATGACAACCAAATAAATGTCGCGAGTAACAGTTACAGAATTTTCTCCTCAGGCAGAGGGACAAACAGGGATGAAAGCCTCGACGGCTGGTTAGCCATGAAAACCACCCTCCCGCGGGTCCCGTAAAACAGACATTTACAGTAGTTTGAAAAATAGCCTAATGGACACTGAATTTGATGACTTTTACTGTTTATCAGACCCCAGATAAGACAAGAAGCTAACATTAGCGAAAACTGTGGTCCATCTGCGTTTGACACACCGCTGCAGGAGATGTTGTATTCTACTGTATCATTATTCATTTACTGTTTGAAAAAGTTTTCTAGGGTAGTGGGGAACCGCTCCAAACAAACATGAAAAAACATACATGTTCTTTCAGCATTTTGTATTGTTGCTAAACTGTATGTAAAATGAGTGTAGACGTTATCTTAAAGGGACATCTATCTGCTGGGTTTTTCCTTAGCAGTGGTTTACTAGCAATTCAGCCCACTGACGGCAACATTATTATTCAATTTTTTATGTTTAGTAATGAAAGAAGTAGTGGTCACAGTGTGTGAAAATGTGATCTGAGATGTAAATTGCAAAATACGTTATAGTGAAAAATCAACACATACGAATTGACACCATTTTGCTTCTGTCTGACAAATGTCTTAAAAGACACTGTCTTTTAAGTCAATTGTGTCGATTTATAAGAGATTAGAAATTGTGTTTTGCAATACTGCTCTGTGTTTACGGTTCTGCTATTACTAATTATTATTAATCTTAAGTGAGAGTAGAGTGACTCACCTAATCTGCAGGTCAGCCAATCAGGAACAGTTGAAGGGTAGAACCCTTGAGTCTTCATTTACCTGCTGCACACCTCTGTGTCATATCTACAACTTTTCCCATTGTTGTTCATTAAGATAGCTGCTATTAGAAATACTGCAGTTTAATCAACACCACAAAGTCCAGGAAATGATCATTATTTCTAATTCTCTGAGAGGCAAGCATTACATTGGTTGAAAACTAGAGTGCATTTCATAATTTTTAGAGATAATTTGCGTGGTGATGGAAGCTAATTACCTAAATCTAGACACAATGTTGTGTGGTTAGGTGTAGTTAAGTCACAACTGAACACTGCCTATTGGGTGCTGATAAGACAATTAGCAAAATTTAAGGAAAAGGAAACCCGTTCTCCATGTAAATGTGGTGCCCCACTGGATTGGCTACGAGTTCCCCTTCTCTTACTGTGGCTCATGTAAAGTTACCATAAAACTAACCATCCTGCTATAGGAATTCCCCTCTAACGTCAGCTGGGAGATGTGTTTTGACTTGGTGGATGTTGGGTTTTATTTCACGTTTAGTATTTCCCATCCTTCTTTTGATTCACAGACGAATCATTCCCTCTGAATTACTCAGTCGCTACTGTAGCTTCGTGCCTTAACATCACAATAACAACAATGCCTTGTGTTGCTCACTCCTGCTAACTTAATGGTTCATCAGACGTCATGTGACAAAAGCGTTTCGTTTCTACATGCGAGTAGGCCAAGACGAGAAGGGCAAGATTCGCTTATGTTAGCCAACATATTTAAAAAAAATACACATTTCAATTGTAATTTTAGCATTCAATTAGTATTGACGTTTTCACTATTCCATATACTCAACTTCTGAAATGTGTTCCAACCCTAACATACATGCACATTGACATTCTCACGAATAGTCAGAAAAAAGATCGATTACAGAGGCAGGTATTTTTGGATTGCCACTGACAAATTGCCCAAGAAAAGGTGAAAACAGGCGAGAACATGTACTTGTACTTGAATGTAACAAGTAAATTGTATTGGTATTTTTGCTATCTGTCACTTCCAACAACATCTGCATTGTTCTGCCATTAAATAAGTGACAGGGTCATATACTGTATAAGCTGAATGAAAGACCAGTTGGGTGAAAAACAGATGCACTGTCTTCCACCAATTTACTTCTTCCAGAGGTATGAATATACATCTGAGTATAAACTGCAATATTGACACCTCTTTTCTTCCACTTTCCCTTCTTTTCTCCGTCTCGTTCTGTTCTCGTCAGTTCACGTGTGTGATAAACCATTCATGCCTCCAAGGACGTTTTTCCCATCCGAGCGTCCAACCAGTGAAATTAAACACTCAACACATAATAGTCTGTTCCTATCGTCTCAGCACAGAGAGACCCGGAACCCACATCTGCTGCGAATACCCCAGACAATAAACAATTCACTCTTCATGTTCAAATCTCATTTTTCGGACAAAGTCTTGACAATAAAAAGAAATAAATTATGTCGCCTCTGAAGGGGCCGCCTTAGCCATCCTAAAGACGGAAGGAAAAGTTTTTTCTCAGAGTTTTTTCACGGCGAGCAGATTCCTCTGAGTTAGCCATTATCTCAGGGAGGAAGTTAATTAAAGTGGCCCAGTCTGAATCAATGGGGGAATTTGCTGCCGCGCAACGGACAGACCGACGGACTGACGGGAAGAGCGGAGTGACGGCCATGACACCACTTCAGAAGAAAAGATTAGCCCAGAGACAAAACTCTCGGCTCTGATCAGTCCTACAGTGTGGCTCTCCTCCTGGATTACTCCTCTCCCACCCCTCCCTTTCCTCCTTTCTTTTTCTATCTCTCCCTCGCTATCCATCCATCCACGCCTCTCCCATCCTCCATCCCCAAAAGAACTTCAGGGGGCTTGTCTTCAAAGCTCGTACCCTCCTTCTATCCCTGTAATTCCTCACATCATTACCAAGTTTCCAAAACTTAATTTTAGCAATTACACATGCAATTAATTAATAAATGTGCTGTCATTACAGCCCCTTGTGTGATCTGAGCCCCATGAATGGGAGGTTGAAATAAAGTGGTCAAATGAACTGGGATGGCTTCAGAGAGAGACAGAGGGAGGGAGGGATAGAGGGAATGAGATTGTTATTAAGGGATTGCAGAGTTAATCGTTTGAGGGGCTGCTGCTCTATCAGAGGCAGAAGTCTGCAGGGAGCGTGAACGAGAGACAGACTGAGAAAAAGATAGGGGACAGACAGAGTGAAAGCGAGACAGGCGAGAAATGTGTGGAGAAAAAGAGCAGGAGAGGAGGAGACAGAAGAAAGACTGGATGATGAGGATGGAGAGGGAAGAAAATAGACCAGAAGAAACGGGAACAAAAGAAAAACTGGAGTGGAAAAGACAGCAACATAAGACAATAAGGGGAAAGGAAAGAGAAAGGGGGGTGGGTGTGAGCTCTATGGAGCACGCTCAGTTTAGTCAGCCGGATTATTAATGAGATCAGGGAGTTCTTAGGTCACTACTGCAGCATGAGCAGCAACGCAAAGGCAAAACACACACTTACATGTATATAACACACTTTTAAAAATGCAGCATTGTCTTTGAGATATGAGTTGTGTTTGAACATCAAGAGAAAAAGATGAAAAATGAGAATAAAGAAAAGTTACATCATATTGATCGATATTGTGGCAAAGCTTTGCTTAAATTCCCATCTTTTTTATTTCTTTAGTGTAACATTCTATGAAATGAAATGTGATTTTTATTTTTCTATAAAAGGAATAAAATACTGAGACGAAGTGCTGACAAATTCATCAAGTTGCGAAGTTGAGGAAGAAAAAGTGCCCTAATTTCAAAAATAAATCCACTGACCAAAATGAAACTGTATCATTTTTTTCTATGTTCATTGATACAACAGCAGTTTCTTGGATCAGGGAGCTGACTCATTTATCACTCCAGTGTGTTGACGGGAATCACACCTGATATGAGGAACCAGATCAAATGACAGGTTTGTGTGTGTCTGATGTGCGTGCGGGCAAGACTGTGTGTGTGTGTGTGTGTGTTTGTTTTGTTTGAATATCAGATGTGCAGTATGAGAGTCTCACAGATCAGAAGCGGTGATGGAGGTTATGTAATCGCATGACGTGACTCGTGGAAACCTTTTAGACCGAGACGTTCACTGAGCTGCCATGAGCTTTCCATGGTCTGAGTGTGTGACCACATTTGCCAAAAGAAACAAACGGATCCAATGGCGGGTGGATTTAATACCGTCATAATACCGTTTTTTCATGTGGGCCTTTTCTGTACACACAGCATCTATAGCATGTCTGTCCCTCCTGGGAGATGGATCCGTCCTCAGTTTCTCCTCCTGAGGTCCGAATTGAGCGGACATACGGTCTCGTATGCTGTACAGATTGTGAACCCCCCTGTAGGCAAATCTGTGATTTGTGATTTTGGTTAATAACACTGACTTGACTTGAAATCATGTTAACATATACAAAGTCAATGTACTATAGTCTTTAAAGGGGTCAGTTTACGGCTTGTTTTTGTTGCATTTTGTTTCCAAAATAAAATAATTTTGTGATGTTAGTATAATTAGCATGAACAATAGGCACCAGCTTCTATTGAATCCAGGATTGGTTTGGTAGAACATGAATAAAAGACATAAGTAAGAGACACTGAAAGTAATAACAGTAAAAGTCACTGACATTGTGAAAGAATCTCTACATCAAAGCCAAAAAAAAACTAGTACAGTAACAAAACTTAGTCGTAATTATAAGACACTACCACCAACATCAATGCAATGAGATTGTGGCTATCAAATCACTTCGCCTATGATCTCATTATTTTACCAAACCCGTGCACGGGGAGCAGTATTAATTTGACAATGACAAATTAATGTTTAAAGACAACAAATGTTCCCTTAGATAACATTACAGAAAAATAATTTACACATCAACGGGAGACAGGTGCGTAGGAGGTGGACAAGTAGGTCAAGAGTTGTAAAGAAAAAGTCTCGCACACTGTCTAGCTTGCAAAAAAGTTTTAATAAGCAATGTTTCTGTACTGAAACATCTTGATACCATACCGTAGGTGAAGGTGAACTGCACCCGGGTGAAACACCGGACACACGTAAGGCCCTATTTTAATGATCTGAGGCACGGCATGAAGCCTGTGTCCAAATCCACTTTTGCTAGTTTGATGGCAGAAAAAAAAGGGTATGTGTGCCAGTTGCATGTTTCAAAAGGCTTGTACTTAGTGTCTTCATTATTCCATAGGTGTGTTTTGGGTGTAACATGCAATAAACCAATCAGAGTCTCATCTCCCATTCCCTTTGAAAGCCAGGTGCGTTTGTACCTTGGCGCTTTGCTATTATGATGGCGGTCATATTTTTATTTTTAATATTTTGCATCTTTGTGTGCTGCTTCGATTCCCTGTGTGTGTGTGTGTGTTTGTAACAAGCATAGTGTGTGTGCGCGCTGTGCATATGCTTAGATGCATTTTACTAATTCACTGTTAAAATAAGAATGAAATGCTGCGTTATTGACTTTAGACCAGTTGCCTCAAGATAGCAATACGCCAAGAATTCACCTGAACACACCTGCACCAGCACGCCCATGGGCGCAAAGATGGACGCAGGTGCATTACCTATTCAAACAACGTGGGCGCTGGACGGGAAATTGACAACTGTGTCGGTCTTAAACTAGCAAAGACACTTAGACTTAAACGTGCATAAAACAATATAAAGGAATGAAACATAAAAATGTGATGAATGCTAAAATCAATGTAAATGTAGTGACACCATAACATAAAACTTTGAATATGGTTAAAACCCTATCAACATTATCACCCACCAATTGTTTAATTGAAGATTCATCATCAGCTGACTCATCGTGAACATTTAACAGCTTGATGACATGAAAATAATTTATCTTCCAGCAGAAACTCGAAAATGCCTTGAGCATCTGAAATTGCTCTCTTATGGAAAAATATGAGACAGATCTGGCAGTTTGACACCAACGGGTTAAAATAGAAACATACGAGACTAAATGATTTTAATAATGCTCATTCACTCGTTCATCAAACATAAATTATATACACACTAAACACTGACAAAGGAGAGAAGTACAGTAAAGTGTCCAGAGGCTTATTGAAAGCTCTCATGTTGAATGAGGTAAAAGGAAAAACAAGATTATAAACAGAAGAGAAACCAAATGACACTCTGTGTCGCCTCTCAGCTTCTCTAATCTGCTCTGAGTGCAGGCTGCTTGGTTGGGATGAATTAAAGATGAGGGTTAAAACAACACAGCTTCCAGGGTTAAGAGGAGAGGAGAGGAGGAAGAAGTAGATCTCAAGTTTTTGTTCATGATATGTCACTTTTCTTGACAAGTTTTTGTTAAAGAAAATCTATAAATTTGTGTTTGGACTGTTGTGAATCCACTCTCAGTGCATCAGTGAGTTTACCAGCTCAGGATAGTCAGTAGCTAAGTTTCCATCACCTTGTCAATCGAATTATCTGAAGTTCGGTTAAGAAAAAGCTTGAGAATAAAGCCGGTGAAAGTGTGTTTCCATCCAACGGCTTTAAAGCGAATAAAAACCTGTGCATAATGACACCACATGCTGTTTTGCGTTCAAATTTGTATATCGAATTGATTTTAGACATTTAAGGTGTTTCCATTCATTTTTGCACTGAATCACATTCAACATTTAACAAACATTTGGGAACAAAGTCTTTGTAGACAAAATAGATCACGCCGTTTACCACCAAATGGTCAAGTTATAATAGCAATTATGTGCCAGCTGATAGCGACATATCAAGCTATAATAAGAAAACATTGACACTATCAACACATTGCTACGATGATGCAGATACAACTTGCCTTTTTATTTTCCCTCTGCGAGACAACTCTGTTTTGAGACGTCCCACGGCTTGTCGTAACCTTTGTCGGCCATTTCGTGAGTTCCCGATAAATTAAATTCAAAAAGTCTCTTGTCTCCTCGTTCGTCCACACCCGCCATGTGTTCAAACAGAGCAGAAATACTGGGCGGAAATGAACTAAAACTTCTTCTTCTTTGTTTTGTGGCGGGTTGCAACCATAAAATGAGCTAAAACTTAATCGCAATTCATTATTTATTCTGCAAATAACGATTCCATCAGCGTTTATCGCGTAAGCCGTATATATCGATCAAGATAAAATCGTATTTCCTTTGAGTCAATATTCATGAAATTCCATCAAATTTAATTTCGGATAAAAACGTGTGCATGGAAACATAGCTACTGTAATGTAGTAGTGTGTCTTGTTGCTTTCCTCAACAAATTGTGTTTACCTCTGTCAAAACTGCTGCCAGTATGTACTGTATGGGTATGGGTATAGAGCGCACTTCCATCCCAACGCGCCCGCCTGTCAAAACACTCTCCCTCTTTTTTTTTAAAGAGAAAAAGGGTTATTCCATGAATTAAAATGCTTAAATGACAGTCAATCAGGCTTGTAATTCCGTCTGGTATAATTAGAGGCTGGGAAAACTAATTACAGTGGAGAAACTTAACTCTCCTCTCGCTCCCGCTCCTCTCGCTACTACAGCAGCCCTCATCACCGAGATCAGGTGACAGCTATCAAACTCGTTAGGCCGCCACGCACCGCCACACACACGCACGCACACACACACACTGACTGTGTGGTTGAGCGAGCATCTAGGCCAAAAAGAGATGGAGATGAGGAGGAGGAAGATTAAGGGATGAAAAAAAAATAGGTAATCAAGAAGGAGTGGCGACAACAACAGGTTGTGTTCTTAATCAGCAGCACAGAGAGAGAGAGAGAGAGAGATGGAAGGATGTACAGGGATGAGGTAAAACAAGTGAAAGGAGAGGAAGAGAGCAGGACTATGAATGATAAAGATAGATTCATAAAGAGGGAGGGAGACAGTGAGAGCATATAGAATGAAATGTAAACTACTTTGCATCAGGTGGCTCTCAGCTTGATTACTGCTGGGAAAAGCTGTGCAGTAAAAAATAAAATGCTTAAAAAAAGGTTTCTGATTATGCCCACAACCTGCTTACAATTTCACCAATGTGAATGACACAGCCAGCTGACAATCAGTTATGGCTATAATTAACTGCTTAAACTGCAGAAGAACTTAAAGTACTGAAGGACAAAGTCCTGGATTCTCAAACATCGGAGTACAAAGTACTTCAGTACCAGCTGCTGTAGGCTGAGAACCAAATAATGTAAAACTACACTGTAAAGTACTGTGGAGAATAAAGAAAGTTTTTTTTTTTTATTGTTCATGCTTTAGAGAGTTAATACCAATATGTACAATATGAGTACTGCTTATAAATTTCACTTTAATAGTAGAGCATGTCACTTTACTATCAATTGATTAATTTTTTTTCTCCAGAATTATTAATAATTACCTACAGTTTGTTCTTTTTTACTCAAGAGAAGAAAACATCAACCAAGGTTCTATTGCTTCTGGGTATAGAAGGTGAATTAAAAAAAATGCAAAAGGAACTTAAGTACAAGTATTAAAGTAGCTTATTTTTAAGTAATAAAAAAAATAAAACTGTAAACACTGTCGGCATTGTCACTAACATTTTTTTATACTGATTATTTGATCTGATTTCCCCCTACCTTCCACGTCAAAACAGAAAGATTTGTTATCAAATTTAAAATAATGAGCCCTTGAAATGACAATGATAACAACTACTTTTGGGCCTTTAGCCTCACAGATGCAGTAAACTGACACCTGCTGCTAGTAGAAGCCTGTTACATTAAACACTCTATGACATTTAGCCCCTTTAACTTCCCCGCAACAACACAGAACAAACTCATTACACTGAAATTGTCCAAAACCCAGTTTCTTAAACTACAGGTTGGGAGCCAAAATGGGCTTGGGGCCTGATTCTGGGCTGGTTTCCTTGTGAGGGGAATTACAGAATACTTTGACGACTTTCTTCTTAAACCGAAAGCCAGGAGCTGTTTTTCCACTTTGCTTCGTGTAGTAAAATCGTCAGTTATACTTTTGATTATTTAAAGGCATCAATTTTCTGGTGTTTAAGTGTAAACCAAGAGAGTAAAAGTATTTGTTGAGGCATTTACAACCAAATGTTCACACACAGACGAGCAGACAGGCAAACACCTTTGGGCTGACTTCATTAGAGCTGTGAAACCTTCTCAGAGCGTTTCTCTCTCTGTTTGATCATGTTTATTTACCTGCTAACCCTCCATGTGTCGATGGCTCTCCGTTGAGAAACTGGCTAAATGTCACTGCACGTTCCTTCCAAACCACGTTGTGAAGGTGGGTGGGGGACCTGTTTCCAAGGCGACCGGGGTCTCATTTTTCGCCAGCGGCCCATTCCCAACCTGTTACCAAATGAGCCGGAGCAGCACCACCGAAGCTTCAAAGAGCAGCAGCCTCGGAGCCGCCACGGGGGCCGCTAATGTCAGGAAACCCAATACTGCAGCGAAGGGCTGGAAGATTTCAGCTAAAGTTACATACACAGATAGAAAGACCGGCGAGTTGTTTAGTGCTTGATTTAGTAATATAAATAAATACTGTTCTCTCCAAATCTGGTTCTTTCTATTTCTATTTTCTATCTAACCGATTTATTCTCATCAACTTCAACTTCCGCTGATGGAAGCGCACCTAATTCCCATTTTACTTTCTGGGACTTTTCAAAAGTTTGCGTAAAATTCACTTGATAGTTGCATGGAAACAGTGCCAAGTCCCTTCCTCACGCCCTCTTCATCTACCAGCATTTCTTGCTGTCTTTCCCACTCTCTCTCATTTTACTTCGTGCCTGGAGGTCGCAGAGCTTCAAAGTTTACTTCCCTTCATGTTAACTTTTGGATGGATGCTTGAAATGGAGAGAGGAGAGGTAAAAAGAGAAGGATACAGTAGCACAGAGCATTCGAAGAAGAAAAAAGCTACATGTACATGAAAATGGGATTTAAAATAGATTTACAACCATAAGCCAGATGTTGACAATCATTTTCACTATGTTTGTAACATAGGTAACTGAAGGAACAAGTTGGTGTCCATAGTGCACTGCAACAATCATACGTAGATTTAGAGATTGTTTCTCAGGCCAGTATCGGACTTACAGGTGTTTAGCCAAAAGATCCCCCCTTAATATAAATGCATATTTGGAGCTGAGTTACAAACATCCATTTCACAAATAATAACATTTCTACTCTGACAATGGTTTAAAAAAAAAAGACATGAACAGGCACGATTATAATTTCTCTCATAAGCTTCTGTCTTTATTTTTGATACTGTACACTCCACAGTAGATTTCACAACACATCACAAGTGGAACTCATCATTGGTTTCACAAAGAAGCCCAAAGCTACAATTGATGGCAGTATGGCAATGCAGCTGACCGCTGTGGTTTGTTGTCCTGGCTTAGAGGTAATAAAACATTCATCTTTGTGCAGCTAATGGTGAGGGTGTATTTTAAAAGCATGTTGTTGTTTAAGATGAACCCTGTGGAAGAGTGTTGTCTTACTACAATGATACTGTATTAATATACATGCACACACTGACTGCCCTCTCTTGCTCACACACATTTAACACGTATTAAGCTTTACATAAACAGAATTTGTAAGAATGTACCTGCTGTGTGTGTGTGTGTGTGTGTGTGTGTGTGTGTGTGTGTGTGTGTGTCATTTAAACAACAGCTGGTAAATAGAGGAGTCTCCTGTTCCACTCTCTCCACTTCCCACAGCTCTGTTTCATAACAGATTTCAGGGGTTTTGGTCAAGCACTCGGTACAGTAGGAGCATCAGGCTTGATCAAGTTTGGGAGGGTTGCAAAATGATGTTCCCCACCTACCGCAGGAAAATGACACACTTCCAGCCTCTATTCAGCTCTGCATGTCTCTGTGGACGTCTTCTTGTTCCCTCAACCTGGCCTGGATGCGTCTGTTCATCTGCTCCCCACATATTCACCTCACTGTCTGTCGATCCATCTATCTGTCTGTCCGTCCGTCCGGGCCTGTGTTCTCTCACCAGGGTTTGATTTCAGGCTGAATCGACGCCCTGTAAGACGAGTCGAAGCCAGCGGCTCCACGTAGGCTCCAGGGAGGGGTGAGGGGGCGCGCGGCCAGGTTTCATCCCGGGGAGGGTGCAGTGTTTTGGGGTTAGGAGTGGCCCGGGGGGCCCCTGGGCACGATGGAGGGACGGATGGGTGGATCCACTGACTGATGATTGTGTTTCCCCTGAGGCAGAGAGACATAGATCACAGCAGGTAGAGCGAGTGAGAAAGATTCCTAGTTGGAGTTAACTATTTCATGCTTAACACGCTTTTTAAAGAGACTTTGACCCAGAAGTAATTGTCCTACACTGTGGGTTTTGTATTGTATTTTTTCAAGGTTTGAAGCAGGAGAAATATTAATGCAAACGCATACAATAGTGTACTTCTAACCTTGTGGCAAAGAATTGGGGAATGCCATGGAAAAGTGTCCGTCCAGAAATGCCTAAAAACGACATACGTTTGCGTTCAAGTGACAAAGCCTTCTAGTAGTTGTATGAAGAATGACTTTTGTCTTTCGGGAGCGAAGGAGGAAATAGTGTGACCTTATTATAGAGCCATAGAGTCTGCAGAGGGAGGAGGCTGGGTTGGTTAGATGGGCCAACAAAACGCCGGACTTTGACATGGGAAATTACATTTGCAACCCGATTCGTACCAATAGTCAGCGTTGGTTCCTTAAGCCATCATCACAAATTATTGTTGTCTAACATTAACCAGTAATTTAACCAATAAACCAAATCATTATCTTTCCCCTAACTTAGTAATTTTTTCCTTATTTGGTATGGAAGATTGTGACTGACCCGACCCCATCCAACATCTTGAGGATGAACTGGAACACCTTATCGCCCTTCTTCAGTGCCAATCCTCACTAATGCTCTTGTGGCTGAAAGAACAAATCTCTGCAGCCTGGTTCCAAAGGTTTTGTCTATCTTTCCCAGAAGAGTGGAGGCTGTTCTAAAGGCCATGTTTTTTGGAATGAGATGTTCAACAAGCACATGTTAAAATGTCTGCAAACATCTTTGGAGTTTCCACATACTTTTGGCCACGTAATATACGTGTTTAGCTATGTGCTAGCAGATGTATTTCCTTTTAGGTCCCTAGGACTATGTTGCTATGGAAACCACAGATTAATTAGCCTTGGCATGTCTTTTAATCCAGCTACATCATAACAGCCGGCCGCTATAGCTCCGGTTGGATTAACTCAATTACAACTAACTATTATTACAGGACACTGTTACCACTCATCATCCCTCTCTTTCTCTCTGCTTTCCCGACTTCGTCTCTCGTGCTATATAATAAGTGTCACTAATGCAACACACAAGCCTTTTAGAGACCAAATATAGATTCTGTTTCCGCCTTAAGAGGGCGGTTTCATTAAGATGAGCGGTGGGAAGTGCATTTGGGTGTAATCCTACTTGTCAAATTAACATCAAAGAATTGGCAAGAAGACACCGAAAGGAAGAACAACTCAGAGGGAGAGAAATATTTCCTGTTATTGACAGATCTAACAAAGAAATAGAGTGAAACATTTAAATGTTAATCTATGACTTCCTTGGTGTTTTTGATGTTGTTTTTGCCACACAGTTGATGTTTCTTTATTATTGCACTTCCAAAACATCCAATGTCAGTTAAAGATTATGTTCAGTGCTCTTGTTTTACTTACAGTTGCTATCATTACTCATCATCAACACATTTCTTGTATAAGTTTCAAGTATATTTTACATTTCAAAGTGGAAATATAAAGTGTAAGCATAAAATGTTCCACTGGAATCAGCTTGACCACACAGAGAGTTCAGAGAGCAAATGGTAATGCTTCATTGATTTTCATTTTTCATTGATTGCTTTTTTGTATTATGATACAGCAAACTTACCTATTAGCAAACAATGTATGTATTTATTTCTTAATTTTTTAATAGAATAGCTAAAGACAGGACAGGGGGTGAGAGAAAGGGGGGACGACATGCAGCAAGGTGCTGTGGGTCAGATCCTAGCCCCTCCTGCGGTGAGGACTCAGCCTTAGCGTGCTCAACAAGGTGAGCTACCAGTACGCCCCCATGTATTCATTTTTAAATATCACAATTTACTTTTATCATTGCTATTAAAGAAAGAATTAGTTTCTATCTCTTAATTCACTCTTTTGTACCCCATTTACACTTTACCACTGCACTTGTATTGGGCAGGCCAGATATGTAATGACTCATTAAGACGTTTGTGATTGTTTTAATTAGTTTTTAATGTTGTTGCTTGATTGTTAGTTGTCTGGCTTTAGACATATGAATGTGCTCAGATCTGAGATAAATATCTGAAAGTTGAAAAAACCTTGGAAGGCAGTTTGCATTTAAACCAGGTTAACTAAAATTTCAGGCAAGTTGAGATACTAGGAGTGTAAATGACCATGGATAAAATGAAAAGTGTAAATGATGATCAGGCTCAGACTCAGTCTTCTAAGCTTTATGATCAAATTATGACAAATTGTAAGTACTGTGTTTTGAATATTTAACATCATAACGTTTAATGACAGAATGTTGTATGTGGAAGCTTTTAACTAGGTCTCTTAGATGAACCTATCTCATTTTTTCAATTCTTGTGACACTGAGTGCCAGTCTCACTTTGTCACAGAGGGAACAGCGTTACTAGCCTAAGGCGTGTGTGTGTGTGTGTGTGTGTGTGTGTGTGTGTGTGTGTGTGTGTGTGTGTGTGTGTGTGTGGGGGAGGAAGCTGTAGGGGTGGTTCACCCCAGCTTTGAAGCAGTTTCAGGTATCTGTGTGCCAGCCAGGTAGACAGGCAGCCTATAGCTCATGGTACCGTGTGTGTGTGTGTGTGTGTGTGTGTGTGTGTGTGTGTGTGTGTGTGTGTGTGTGTGTGTGTGTGTGTGTGTGTGTTTGCGTGTGTGTACATGTGTGCGTACGTGTGCGTGTGCGCTTTCCTTCCTTCCCTATCTCCCATATGTGCTGTTCAGCAGGCTTGGCTTTTCCATGGAATCACTGTGTGTGTGTGTGTGTGTGTGTTCAGTAGTAAGTCTCAGGAGAGGGCTCTGGTGATCACAGAGCTCTGTCTGGTACATGAAGGATGGTCTCCTGCTCTACTTTCTTTACCTTTCTCTACTTTCTTCTAATTTTCCCTCATTCTTTCTCTATTACTCTTTATAGCTTTACCCATCCCTGCTCCTCCTTCTCTCATTCTCTCCAGCTCTTTGGCCTTCATTTCTCCCAGCTTTCACATGCAACATCCTAATCAACACACTTTTATTAATCATAAAAACTTTTTCTATTGAATGATTTTTCAATCCATATCACATCAAATATCCATGTGTGACTTGATATCCTCATATCCTAAACTAAATGAATACCTGCAACAACATGTTTATTAAACTGTAAAAATGTTTTTTTATTATTGTTTTTTATTTCAAACTAAATATATAAACATGATTGACAAACTGATACATATTTAGCATGCCTCTCAGACTGAAGACTTTAAAGTGATTGTGTATCTATGCTGCTTTTCTCTCTGCGTACAAAACAGAAATATCACAAATCATAAGCTGAAAGAAATCTGATGAAACCCTTCATGTTGCCTCTTCCATTTCTCCCCCCTGTCCCACACTGTTCTTATCTTTCTGACTTTAGGTGAGAAATATTGGTTCCCTCTCTCTTCAGGTGATTGTTGTTTTGTGAGCTCTTCTCTGCACTGACAGATTTTGGCATCACACGATTATTTTGCAAAGGTATGTCTGACCCTACTACGTATTATTTCTGAAAGGTAACCATGTTTTTTGTGGGATGGGCCTGCCAATTGTCCAAGGCTGTAGCCCACATCGGAATCCTTCATTAAATATTTTTTTACTTTGATATTAGACTTTATGTTGCCTATATCCACAAAGCTCTTGTTTTGGGATTTCTCCGTTGCCAATGGAAATTCTACTGTATTTCACTTTTTTAGGCTAGATATCCGTTGCCTTGGGCTTTCTTTGTGTTGGAATTTTAAACTGTGGTTGATTTATGAGGACTATGGTTAACTACTCCTCAGAGCACTTAAGTAAAATTAGATATCAAGACTGTCTGTCCAGTTTTCTGTTGCACAACTAAAACCACATTTGAACATACACGTTCCACCAATACAAGTTCCTTCCCGAGGCTGTTTAGCAGAGGCGCCGTTGCTCCGGACGACGCTTAGCGCCGCCCAAGACGATTGTGATTGGTTTAAAGAAATGCCAATAAACCAGAGCACGTTTTTCTCCCATCCCGAAAATGCTATGTGGACTAGCCAGATCCTCCTCTGCAGCGCTGTGGAGGAGGCTCTGGTCTGGTAGTGATAATATTACAGACAGTTATAGCTGACTAAAGATGTGATACCTGGATGTTGATGTTCCTGATGACAGGGCAGACAGACCGTTACAGCTAAATAATGCAAAGGGGAGTTTTTCAGTAACTGGCCTGACAACTGTCACCTCTCACTGCTGTCTGTCTGGCTGGCTGCCTCTGATCATATTGATAGATGAAGACAGTCATGCATAACACTAAACATGTATTACTTGCATAAACTTTGAGAGGACATAGTTACAGTTTGGCAACAACACAGTAATACCTTTGCTTTAAGTGTGTTATTATTACAATACAAAAAAGTGATGGATTGGCTAATGGCAGATTATTTTCAGAATTTTCTTTGGGGGCGGGGATCTAGTCTTTGTGCAGTCTCTAAAAATACATTATAAAAATGTATTTTAAAAACTTGCATACGGGTATCTAAATAAAAACTAAAGAAAGTATCAATTACAGTTTGTGGCTATTTTTTTGTGAAATAAATAAAAAGATTTCATGAAAAAGAAGTGTCCTATTGTTTTTTGGCCTTTAGCTATGTCACACTTGCAAGCTGTGAGGAGGTAAATGAGACAGGTAACAGGTTGTCATACATAAACACACACAGGGGCAGAAACCCTGAGGCATGTTGGTAAGTGGATGGAGGGTTGTCTTTACTGCACCATATGGAGAATGATAGTTGAAGTCAGAGTTAGGCGTATCTAATAATCTCTTTTTACTCCACCTTTTTTCCTCATCTCTCCCCCTCAGTCCTTTCTTTTGTTCTTCTTGACAGCTTTGCATGTGACCAATTGGTATCTTTATCAAAGTTTTGTGACTTTTGATAAAACTTCTTAAAGAGATATTTAATATATTTAAAATCAGCAAATTATCCTTTTGATTTGTCATAATTTGTTGCACTGATTATACCAAATTTTACTATTGACAGGTGTTTTTAAAGATGTGCTATTTCATACATAAGTGGTGTAATGTATAAATGGGCTGTAATTAATATTCAGAACATTAATAATGCAGCAAACACATTTAATTGCTATGTGCTATGTAAAGATATAGTGGAGTAATGGCTTGATAAAAAGCAAGACTGTGCTGCACTCTTTGTAGATGTAGCCAAGGCATTTGATACTTCAAATTAAATTCTCAAATGGTTGGTAAAGGTGTGCCTCAAGGATCATTATTGGGCCACCTGCTATTTGCTAATAATACTATTTATTTTTCAACTCAGTACTGTATTGTCCATTTCTATGTTGACAATACTATATTGTATGCCATCTGCAGCACTACAAACTAGGTTACAGTCTGCTCTTGACAAACTTACTGTAGGTACTGGAATAAACTGCAATACAGCTTAAAGTTAGAGACACTCATTCTTCTGAGGAACTTTAAAGTGTCTGCCTTGTAAGATTATATGCTGCTTTTTATTCAGCGCTCTACCACACACAAACACCATCCCTGTGTGTTTTGCCCTTAACGATAACTTCTCTATATAGCAAATCCAACATCCTGAGATACAGTATGTGATATTTCTTTCTTCAGTATAGTCTTAGATGAACAGGTTTCACTGTCTTTGACCCATTTCAAGGCATATTTAGATTACATTTGGACAAACTCCAGCGGGTATCACAGCATCATTTGCTACAAGCTTTTCCCCCCTTCATTTCCTCTTCTTACGACGAAGATGACAGCCAAGTGTGTGTCTTGGTAGATGCACAGTCTCCTCCCTCCTTCTCCTTCTTTATGTCATGTTGGTGTGTTATAAACCTCCTCTCTGCGCTTCCATCTCACACTCCTGCCGCTCTGTCAGTGTGTTTGTTGCCATGAATGGGATTTAGTGTCACACACAGAGAGCCAAGGCTTCTTAAAGCGTGTTCTCACACACCCCTGTCCCTCCCTAACCACTCTGAGTGTGTGTGTGTGTGTGTGTGTGTGTGTGTGTGTGTGTGTGTGTGTGTCAGGTAGGTTAATGCAGCCCTGTCATCAAAAGCCTTATCACTGTTGGACAGGATTCAGCGCTCCACCTCAGTGTCAACTTAACACACACACACACACACACACACACTTAAAACACCATGACTTATTTCTTGGCACCTCATTAACGTTTCCCTGAAAGTTAAAGTCATGACAACCCAACACCAACAAACTTTATTTGGTTACTTGTCACACATGTTCGTGTATCTAACCCTGTGTATAAGTGCGAGGAAAATGAATGCCCAAATATTTCTAGAACCATGACTAAGTTGGGATTCTTCTACTTCAAAAGCAGGGTTGACTTCCCACGCAGCCATTAGTGCAGTTTGGGATGCTATGGGGCTTTTATGGGCAGAACTTCACTCTGAACATACATATGTGGACAGAACTGGAATTATTGATATTTATATTTACTAATGTTGCTTTATCTGCAGTATAATGAGGAGCTCTTTGTGCTTTCTATCAGCTGTTCAAATTTTTCTTTTACTAAAAGCATGTTCTGAAATGTCCTCACCACCACGGGACCCTGTTTTTATTTCAACTGTTCTCTTGCCGCAGTAAATTGCAAGAATTGTTTGAGGTACCACTTAGATTATTTACGGTATTTTTTGTACTGTGCAGTATACCCATACTGTATGTACCAAGTAAATCTTAGAAAAAGGAAACAAGATGTGCAAATAGAGAATAAGGAGAAACATGTACATTTGTATATGTATGAGCTAAAGAGATAAACTACTGCCTATGTACACATCCAGCAGAGTGATTTGAGCATTTCCTTGATTTTTTGTTTGAAAGTCCAATTTTCACTCTTCTTTAATCTCTGTTTTGGTCTACACCGACAAAAATACGGGGGTTACTGGTATCCCTCCGCCAACGACATGTTTACTTTGGTTTTATGCCATTTTGTTCGGGTCACACAGACAGTGTAATCAGCTTATCTAAGATTGATTTCTGCAAACAGCTGTATTCAAGTCATGAGAGAGAACATAACAGTCCAGGAGCAGATGGAAACGAAGAAAGGAAAATGCAGCCAAAAGTGTCTGAAAGCTCTGTGGACCTGCAGAGTTAACCCATTCACATTACAGTCATCGGATTGATATAAAGAATTTTACTTATTGAAAGTTTCAATTATTTTCAGCGGTGCACGAGAGCTGGTATTTTAAAGAATAATAACTTTTGTTAACGTGCTAGTTTGTTTCTCAATATCTTTCGACTTTCCTCCCTGTCTGTGGCTCTCAGCCCTAAGGCCATTTGTTCCAGAGTCACAAAGATGTTTTTTAAAGGTAGTTATTTCCAAAAACAGTTGGGAACTATAATGTGTAATAAAGCATTTATTGGGGACTAATTCCAACTTTGGATTGTTGACAAGAAGAAGCAGAATATACCCACACCATTAAAGTTAATGTAGTGCTGTGTATTCCAAGCAAATGGATATCCCTAGATATAATAATGTCCTATTGAATGTAGATAAAAACATTTTCTCTGTCACAGCAAAGAAAACTCTGATGTTAGTTTTTCCCTCTTACTTTCCCTCTCTGCCTTTGATATGGCAGCCCAGTGTTTTCAGCATGTTTTCAACGCAGGACCTATCTGTTATCTGGAACATGAGGATTATTGTAGCCACTTATTTGACGAGCAGGAACCACTATCTGCTTTACCCTGCACCTACAGGGGTGCCCACTTAACAATATCCAACCTTAATGATAATATTAATGTGTTCCAAGGCAAGTCAGGCAGGACAATTAGAGTCAAGCAGCCACTGAGTTTTTGGCTGCTTATCGCCGTGCTGCTACAGTCAAAGACAATCAGTATTTTTGATAAAACAACTTATTACACAGACTATCAACTTAAAGAGGAGAGAAGGCACACACACACACACACACACACACAGGTTTATCTGTAAGGTCAAACCTATTATTAACCCCAGGGGTTTGAGTATTAAACTCTTCCTCCTGATGGACAAAAGATCCTCCTGAAGGGAATAACAATCACACAACTACTGAAGATGGAGCCTGACAGCTTCTTAAAAAACAGAGAAAGCCACATGAAAAAGATAAATAAGCTGTGGTTGCCTTCTACTCCTCCATCCTCCCGCCTCCCACTCCCTGCGTATTACGCCCTTAGGCTCATGGGTAAAGCCTCGGTATCAGGTGAAGCCTGATTCGTAGTTTTCACCATTCCTATTGTCAAAGGCCTTTTATGTGTCATATTAGTTACAGACAGACAAAGCTAGGATCGAACCAGCGGAAACCAGGTACAGCTAGAGAGAAGGAGGGAAAGACAACGAGAAGGAGAGCAAGAGAGAGATTGCGGAAGCAGTCTTGTTAATATCAAGTTATTTTTCCATTGAGGTCAGTGGGACAGGAACCCCTTGTGGCACACACACACAATGACAAAAGACATCGCCCAAAGGGAAGTTGTTGTTCTTGACAGCTAAAGTGGCTGTTCAATCCCAAAAACAGGCAGATGGAACTACAGCCTTACTTTTGTACTTTTAGCCATTATTCCCATCAGTCATAATAACATTGTACTCAACAAGTTAATTGCTGAGATCTGAGAACACGACAGTCGCTCGTCCAACTGGCTACCAACCTCCTCGCTGGTGATTGGTTGGGACATTTTGCTCGAGTTCTTTTGAGTCTCTGCCACGGACATCTTCGTACTAGGCTACATGCGTCTGCTATTTCCTTGCTGGAGTGTAACGTGATGTGTGTCATGTGCAGGTGCGATGTTTTGTGTACAAACCAATAGGGTGTCGGAATGGTATATGTTTATACCTCTCATCCAATCACAATCAAATTCACTTTATTTGGATGGTGCAATTTATTTGAATTAAAATAGCCACACATCATCACCATACCTAGAGATTGGCATGGTTTTATTTCAGTTAGCCTAATAGCTGGTTTGATTTGCACTGAAAGATGATTTCATGGAAAGTACCCCATACCAATATTTAGGTATGGTGAGGGATTTGTGATGATGTGGGGCTATTTTAATTTCAAAGGCCAAGGGAACTTTATCAGGATGCAGAGTATCTTGGATCCATGAAATAACTGGCCTTGAAAAATAAAACTCTGCCTGCTTCTATGGGAATTCAACATAGGGGTGTGTATACTTATGCCCCCTGTATTTTTAGCTTAATGGACCTGAACTGATCAGCTTCAGAGTCATTTAGTCACTTAGAGCCTGTGAGCGGAAAAACCACCCTTGCAACTTTCTCAGGTCTCGCGATGTAACAAATTGCTTCACAGCACTGCACACATACGCCCATTCAGGAAACGGCTAGTAAGGTAGCAATGGAGTTTTCACACAATCATCATGGCTGAGCCGGCAAAAAAGAAGCAGAAAGCAAGGAATGCATTGTCAGAGGAACAGATTAAGAGGAAACTGTAGACTGAATAGAGGGGAGTCTGACACAAGTTAACATAAGAGGTGCTAAATATCTATTCTGAAGCTGTAGGGGAGCTATAGAGAAAGCTGCAAGCAAAAAGCAACAAAACAGCAAAGAAATTACCAAAAATGCATAGCGCCCCTTTAAGGAAGAACATTTCTTTATTTACAATACATTATTAGGAGAGGAGAGGAGTTAAGTTCCTCCACCCTACCCCAAGGGAGTGAAATGGGAACAGGGCTGACCAGTAGAAGGACACAAGAATTTAAACAATAAGAGTTCATTCTCCTCCTGCGCTTCCTCTCTGCCAGAAGGTGGTGCAATAAAAATTGTTTTGATTCAAGTGATAGTCAAGTCTTGTTCCTGTCCTATTTTATTACCCCGATGGGATCAAATCCCAAGACAAAGAAAGAGGGACAACCTGTTTTTAAAGTCACATCGAGATTTTCTTTCTATGTGGGCACAGAAATCTGGTACCTAGATTAACCATGGTTTGGGTTTCTGCATATATCTGTAGGGATGAGGATTTGGAAAAAGCCTCCAGAAAATTTTGAAGTCAATATATAATTGTAATAAATGACAAAAACGAAGAAGAAAAAAAGATGCAAACATGACTATGCAAGTTTTTCGTATTAAACTGCAGGGACAGAAGAGAAGCTTTGATAGACTGCTGCTCTCTCTAACGTACACACACACACATTTCTTGGATGGCTACATTTTGAGCTATTGTTCTTTTGTGGTTTTGGACTATTCAGCGGGTCAATGGTTAGCATTGTTGCCTCACAAAAGGAAGGTTCTCAGAACCTTGGTCCTCAGTTATATATGCAGCTCAGGTGAATTTAAGACTCTGAAATGTCCACGTTTGTCAATGGGAATGTAATTGTTGTTTCCTATTAATGCATGTTTTCTCAGTTTGGGCCAAGTGGCTTATCTTTGGTACTACATACAGTAAAAAAAAAATAGAAACTCCAGCTCCAAAAATATGTACAGATTTATGGACATATTAATTTGTGTTTCCAAAATGAATGGCAACTAATGGCATCCATCCATTCTTTCTTGCAGTTCATGTTTACACAGACTCCCCTATGACACTGAACTGTATAAATACCATAAATCAAAATGGTTGATTGAATGCTTGGCATCCATCATTGGCAAAATGATAAATATTCTTATCAATGTATTCAGGATTAAAGCAAGTGTCCTCTGGCTTTATTTGGTTTTTCAGTATACTTTGATGATGGGGTCTCTTTTGGGTAGAGGGGCTTGTACGTTCCGGCCATTTTGACTATATCTGCAATTTTAAATTATGAACAGAAAAAAAATTGAACAATATATGGCATTTTAACCGTTAAAACCGATGCTGACATGCTTCCTCTCTCCCGTGGTGCTCTCTGGTTTCATGGCAGGTCAGGGTAGCATGAGAATGACCTGCCAGGGAGGGTCATAGGTCATAGGGTCAGGGCTAGGCTCAGGTACGGGGTCCTGTTACACATAAGGAGACAGGAGAAGGGTCTTGTCACTCTCTGTCAACAGATCACAGCACTGAACCATAACCTTCACCTCTCTAACAAATCTCTCAGCACTGTAGCCTGCACCTCCAAGGACCAGATGATGACAGGGACTTTACATCAAATTTAAGATTTATCCAAATTTCTTGGTTGAGTTGATTTTTGTGTTTTGCAATTAATCACTATTTAAAGTGGCTATATGCAACTTTCAGTTTGTGTTGATTCTAGCGGCCGCTTTGGACAAAAGTGGTAGTGTTTTTACCACACCTGTGGTAAAGGTCTTTTCTTTAGACCTTAGGGCGACTGTGGGTCAGGGGTAGAGCGGTCGTCTGCCAATTGGAAGGTTGTTAGTTCGATCCCTGGCCCTTGTCAAAGTGTCCTTGGGCAAGACACTGAACCCTGGAGTGTAAATGTGTTTGATTATTTATCTGATGACCTAGTATGGCAGCCTCGGCCACAGCGTATGAATGTAAAAGCGCTTTGAGTAGTCGTTGAGACTTTATGACATGACACAACAATCTTAACATCTAAGCCTGTTTAGCACAATAAATACAGGTAACTACTTTATCACTTCATAAAATAATCAGTAAAGCCACAATTTGTAGTTATGTCAGATGTTTCTGTTACATTTTTGTCAGGAAGGGTAACTACTGCTGTTAATGAAAAGCTACACTCAGCGGCCACTTATTAGGTACCAATCCATGCGAGTGCAAGCTTACTTCTCTAACCTTTGGGCTTGCCTTGAGTTCAGGTGCAGTGGACAGCATTATATTTAGTTTTTAATATTTCTATATGTGCTTGTACAGTAGTTCACAAGGTTTAAAGCCTCTGCTCTTAATCTCATTCTCTGTCTCCCTCTAGTGCTAACTGGCCCCTGACTGCTGGAAACCTTTAAACATTTTCACATCAACTTAAAAAATTCAGTCAGACCATATTCTTTAATCCCCACTGTTATATTTTAAATTCTGTCAACACTTCATTTTCTATAAATGCTGCTACCCAAAGTGATACTGACAATAGATTCACCAAAGGCTCATAATGTTACTTGAAAAAGGGCCCTTGCGGTTTTTATTAACAAATTCTTAACCAGGTCTGGCACACTCAGGCAGAGAAGACGGTAGAGAAGCGTGAAATGTTAAGTATTTCTTGAAAAGATGAAGTTCGACTGTGAGCAGCTTTGTTTGTATACTACACTTTGGGGCCAACAAATCTTACCCTTGACCCTTGATGCAATTTTTTCATTTGCAATATTCAGGTAAAAAAGGGACAAACTTCTGTTGTTGGTTGTTCCAACATGTCAAAGAGTTTAACCTGAGCTCTGCAAACACACACACACACACAGACACACACACACACACACACACACACACACAGATTCTTCGTGCTTTGGGATCCAACAGCTTAGCATGAAAGCAAAGGTGAAACTGAATCTGTAAATTGCAGAGCAGGGAAAAGGAAGGAAAGAGTGAGAGAGAAAGAGAGAGAGGGAGAGAGGGATAGAGGGATAGAGACAGAGCTGTTATCAGAGCAGGGGTGTGTGTAACTTCATCCCTCTGCTAAAGTTTCCTGATCGAGTCACCTGACCGCGGCCTTGGTGTGTGATTGGCTGATTGGCTCTTGCAGCCAGGTAATGATGTAAGGTGAGTGTGTGGGAACGAGAGAGGGTGATAAACCTGTGTGTGTGTGTGTGTGTGTGTGTGTGTGTGTGTGTGTGTGTGTGTGTGTGTGTGTGTGTGTGTGTGTGTGTGTGTGTGTGTGTGTGTGTGTGTGTGTGCGCGCGCGTGTGTGGGAACAGGGTTGGTTGATAACAGCTTTTCCCACTGCTGCCATATGACTCCCTCACCTGCCTACCTAACACTGGTTATCACCAAATCCTACACAGCAGGAGGTCTGTGTGTGTGTGTGTGTGTGTGTGTGTGTGTGTGTGTGTGTGTGTGTGTGTGAGAGAGAGAGAGAGAGAGAGAGAATTTTGACCAACCACAAAAACAAACAAAATAATAAATGTTACAATCTTGCTGCTGTAGTTCATCATCAGAACTCCACACAGTCAGTATGGGCAGGAATTCAGTCAGAAAACAGGACAAAATTTTGGTATGGGAAGGTGTCTAGTTTCAGATTTTGTAGTTTGAGTAGAATCACATTTAAGGGGCCTTTGCTTACATGAAGGTAAACACTCCGTGTGAAGAGCAAAGGAGGCAGAATGCGTTAGCCGAAATGCAATCTCAGTAGTAGCTATAGACTATCATATGACGATAATTGAGCATTTTGTTAGTATTTTTTATTGTATCTGCGTTCATATGCTGGTCTTTTTATAGAAATTAGCCCAAAATCTTGTCTGAACCCAACACACCTACAAAACATTGACACGTGTGTGTGTATGTGTGTGTGTGTGTGCACTTTCTGAGAGAGGGAGAGTGAGACAGGGTGAGAGGGAGTGACAGTCACTGGGAATAGATTTTCTGGGAACTAGGAGCCCCTGTGAACCCCCCACTATATTTAACACACAAACATGCACACACACTCCTTCCCCCCTCGGCCCCTCATGCTGGAAGAACTGGCTGGTTCTCAGACACCTGGTCATTACCATTGCTAATTAGGTACTGTTAATAAGGTCTCTGGGAGTGTGTGTGTGTTTGTATGTATGTGTGTGTGCACGTGCATGTGTGAGAACCACATAGAACAGAGAAAAGATGCAGTTTTAAAAGACGGAAAGTGAGTTCTTTAACAATTGCAAATATTGTTTCAATATTTCCTTCTCTTTTCCCTAACCCTTTTTATCCTTTAGAGATTTTTCACTCTTTTTTCAACTTAATGTGTTTTCTGATCTGATGTCCCTATCGGCAGCAGTCCATTATTTTCTTGTAATCAAACAGAATAACCGGACAGTTTTTGCAGTTTACTTTTCACAAATTTAATATTTTATATATCAATATCAACTGTAAGGAGATTTAGCAACTAGCTCTTTAGCTAAAGAAAAAAGGTATGATGGTAAAATTTTATTTTGCATTAGTGTGGTAGGTTAGCTACAACAAAACAACAAAAGGGGTAAATTTTCCCACATTCACTAACCTTAAATAAGTATAGCTTGAAGGGTCACATTGCTCCAGTAAGCTAATCAATGATGTATTGACAAATAGTTTGGTCACATTTCCCTGTATTTCAGCCTAACACACTTGGTATCCTTAGAAAATGTGGAATAGACAAAACAGTCAAATAAAGTTTTCTTTGTAATTACTGAACCATCAGCTAGTCTCTGGGGTTGAAAACATTACTGCACACACAGCCTCTTTCCTGAGCATTTCTCATGACACAAATTAACACACAGTAGCCGTTAGTTTGTGTGTGTGTGTGTGTGTGTGTGTGTGTGTGTGTGTGTGTGTGTGTGTGTGTGATGGTAATGAGCGAGATGCATCAGTGAGCTGTGTCATCCAAGTGCTCTAAGGAGGGGATTGGTTTAAAATTAGCGCACACACACACACACACACACACCTCCCAGCACATTCCTCCAGTGTTAGCAGAGGCAGCCCCCCTTGCCCGGCTCACTCAGCCTAAAACAATAAAAAAAAAAGAAAAAAAAGTGCAGAAAACAACAAAAATCTGGCCATATTCTGGAACATCTAATTGGAATTCACTGAAGCAGAGAAATAATATGAGAATCAGCTCAGAGATGACGCTACTGTAAATGTCTTTGTCTGCATGTTTAATACACAGTTGATGTCGATGATTATTATTGAATTTAGTGCAATAATAACTGGCAAAAGCATCCTTAAAAATTAGGATAAACAACGTCCCTCCATGACAATGAAACTAAACAGCTAATACTAGACTGGAACCTTCCACCACACACACACACGCACACACACACACACACACACACACACACACACACACACACACACACACACACACACACACACACACACACACACACACACACACACAACTGCACACACTTTGTTTGTTTGATGACCCCTGACCAACACTCTTTTGTTAAGTACAGGAAATTCCTGATGGGTGTAAAACAGTTGTTTATTAGACTCACTGCTAATTCGCGCACACAGGCACCACATATTAAGCTACACATGTGTTGACTCTCAGCGTGTGTGCTCTCACATAAACAATACTCACCCGTGTGTGTGTGTGTGTGTGTGTGTGTGTGTGTGTTGTCACCTTGTTAACAGCTCCAGTTATTACTTCACACCTCTGCTATATGGAACTACACATCAACACACACAGTGTTTCTGTGTGTGTTTTACTGGAACTGTCAATCTGTTCAACTATGTGGATCCTTTGTTCAGAGAGACCTGTATAATGTGATTGTTTCCCAAGCTTGCATGCATTGGTTAAACAAACAGCTGGTGAACGTTAGTGAGAATTCATTCACTTATAGTATAAGATAAGTTTAGATAGAACATTATTTATCTCGAGAAATTGTTGCAGCAGTTGCAGTACGAAGTAGGAAAGAGATCAACTATATAGAGTGCAAATAAAACACAACGTAAGCCATAAGATTATCAGTAATTAATAAAATAAGCACATTCCAAATGTTTTGCTTTAGAGTAAATAGCACATATTAATTCACTTATTCTACTGTTTTGTAAATGTGGTTACACACAGTAGATCCAATAAAATACATGTCTAATAATTGAAGCTACATTTTTTTCATTCAGTCTTGTTGCTATCATCTAAGAAAATCTTAGTATTTTATGGAAATAATTATTCATTCTCATCTGTTGAATTTATGAGTTACTGGTTTATTTCCATGCCCATGTGGACATCAATCATTGGAGGTTGTTCTTATTGTTTATTGTGCATGCAGCACAGAAGGTCAGGAGGGATAGTTTTTGTTGGGGATAGACCGATTATTGGCCCTGGCCAATTATCCGTTTTTTGGCAGTATGCAAATTATCTGTATCAGCGTTTTATTTGCCTTTACACATTTAAAAAATATATACTCTGTGTGTGTGTGTGTGTGTGTGTGTATGTGTGTGTGTGTATATATATATATATATATATATATATATATATATATATATATATATATATATATATATATATATATATATACATACACAATACTGTATCAATACACAAGCGCTATCTATTATTATATATTTTTGGGTCAGTTTGTCTGCTTGACAATCCCATTTTGCAGCAATAAAATTATTAATCAATTATTAACTTATCAGAATCAAGCAATGCAATGCATCTAAGAATCAATTCTTTTTCATCCCCTAATTCAGTATAGTCAAAGGAAATAAACCATCGGTCAGATAAAGTCTCCCACAGATGAGCTGAGCTGACTGAGATGAGGGTGTCCAGCCTGTGTTGACGAGAGTGTGATGACCCCGCCATCTCAGGCGTAGATTAAGCCTCTCACATCCAAAGTGTCTAACAGGTCTGGGATAGGGCTGTCATAAACTAATCACAGAAGAATTAAGAGAGACATGGAGTCGATAGGAGATGTGCTAAGTGGTTAGCATACACAACAACAGATCAGAGCCAAACAAAACCTCACAGGAAGACACAAACCACCTCAGACAAAAGATTACATTTCCAGCAGGGAATAAGACACATGGTTATTCATCTGCTCAGGATTATTAACAATATATTTCAATAGAAGCCTCACAACTAGCAATGTTCATTATGACTAAGAGTCTTTGAATGAACTGGATATATTATTATTATTATTATTATTATTATTATAGTTTGTGTGAGGCTAAAGAAAGGCCAGGTGGAGCTCAGACAACGTGCAGCCCATTAAGTAATTTATGTGAAATAGTAGCCTAGTTAGCAAATTATCCGTTGGTGACAAAAAAAAAACGTTATTTATTTTATTCCCTCAAAGGTTTGTCAGTCCATTTCGGGGAGAAAGAGAAAT
Source organism: Percina caprodes (assembly GCA_013375575.1). NCBI lineage: Eukaryota > Metazoa > Chordata > Actinopteri > Perciformes > Percidae > Percina > Percina caprodes. Next base: position 2,521,017 of record JABXJD010000048.1, on the reverse strand, counting down.
CTCAGGTTATGAAATTTGCGTATTCTTTTATTCCATTCTTTCATTTCCATTTTCCTCATGTGGTGTTAAATTAGTATGAACTGGACAGAGTAGAAGCCGGCTGAAGTGCTGACATAAAGCTCCAAATGAGTTACTTTCCATCTGTTGTAAAAGCTTCTCATAATCAGCGTGTTAGTGTCATGTAATCTTTTCAACTCCACTCTCACCCTGCACTGTACACTTAAAGAAAAACAGAAATGCTGAAAAAAATATTAATATAATATTAATATAAACAATCGTTTAATACTTTCACACAAAGTATGTTTCTACACTCAATGTTCTTCCTAACAGGCTGTAGCTCAGTGTTTCAACCGTATTACAACAGATAAAACCCATTCGGCAGATCCAAGGCATGTGGGAGCCAGATAACTAAATGTTCCATACCACATTAGTCCCATATTACATTAAAATTACATGCACTTCAAAACATACCCAGAAATTAAAGCATTAATTACTGTAATGATTATAATCTGAAGAAAATGTGACACCATGTTAGAGCATGACAGATTTAGAGTATTTCTAAACGGGGCTAATTTAAAAATGGTTTAATTCTTGCGGAGGTTTGAAGCTGGTCTAGGAACCCTGGGGGATTGTTTGACATGCTGCCATGTTGACTAGATGACACACCAAGAAGTTCTCTCAACTTCTTTTGGGTTTGGTTCAGTCCAGTAGAGGGGATGTCCGGGCGTTAGACAAGGCTATTCATTTAAATGGTTTGTTTCTGGGGATGTAAACCAACCAACAACACTGCTGTCAACAGGGGAACTATGAATACTGATAACAGGACAAAGCACTATAGCAGACTTTGGTAACGTCATTATATGAAGAAATATTAAAGAGAGCTTGAGAAAGAAGTTCATACTTTCTCACCTCAGCACACCTGAACAATCGCTACAATAAGTGGGCATACTCGTTGGATTGTAGGTTTCAGAACGTTATAGAAATTGTCGCATGTCGTGCCACCAATTCCACTGCCAGGAGGTGTATGCTGATCTGACAAGCATTTACAATGAATAGTTAGAGGTTAACTGAGCTGCATGTTTTAGCACACAATGTCTGCACCTTGCTGTGAAGTTGAACAGTTCAGTAACCAAACCCAGAATGTATCATTTCATTTGAAAATTTTGGCTCAGAGCTGGCAAAGTACATCTAAAAAATTGTCTGACTCCCTATCAAGGTAAGAAAATAATGACAAAGAAAAAAACCAGACCAGCCATTAAATCAACCCTGTATGTATTATATTGGACTCAGAAGTGGATGGAAATCAGTGTTGGAGCTGATTCAGTGTTGATGGTCAGGAAAAGCCCCAGAGGCTCTAAACTGACTTGACTTGGCGTAGATCCGGATAGCTTGAAGGCCACATCAGCGTGAGCCAGGGATCACACATGTTGGTTTAAAGGATTAATTGGAAAAGGTTCTTCATTTCATTCAGGCCATGTGAACAGTAACAGTCTGTAAAGCAGCAGAGTCAAGTCTTGGCTCACTGTGTGTGTGTGTGTGTGTGTGTGTGTGTGTGTGTGTGTGTGTGTGTGTGTGTGTGTGTGTGTGTGTGTGTGTAATTCAGAACCAGAAGTAGCACCAATTCGTTAAGTAGTCCAGTTGGAGTGACAGAATGACTAAATGGTCCAAAACGAACAAACAAAGATCCATATGCCCATGCTGTGCATATGCCAGCTCTCTCTCTCTCTCTCTCTCTCTCTCTCTCTCTCTCTCTCTCTCTCTCTCTCTCTCTCTCTCTCTTTCAGTGGGCCAAGCCAAATGTTGTTGCTAGGTTTTACATGCTGGCAACACTCCAAGCCACTCATGCATTGGAGTGGACTGTTGGACTCTATTGGACACACACAACCATCATATTTATCATGCAAAGCAAAGTGAAAGCTCCTATTGATAGTAGAGCCAGAGTGAGGCGGCAGTAAGACAGGCGAGGAGAGAGTGAGACAGGCAAAGTGTGAGGGAGGAAGACATTTCTCTCTCCTTAACAACCATCATCTTTAATCACCACATCTAATTTCCTCTCCTGTTGTCTGTCACAGGCTCCAGACTCCACTACCTGTCCATGCTATTAGCATTGTGGTAAGCAAAATGAAGTTTTGAAGAAGTAAACCACTCTGTTGACTGATACAGGAACAGCACTTTAGAGGAAATTGTCTAGAGTGTGTGTGTGTGTGTGTGTGTGTGTGTGTGTGTGTGTGTGTGTGTGTGTGTGTGTGTGTGTGTGTGTGTGTGTGTGTGTGTGATGCATGTGCTGCAGAAAATATTTGAATTTAACACTCCACCAATGACTGTAAGACATTAAAGCTGCTATAATCAATCATTTTTTTGTAGTAGTATTGTATAACCCAACTCTGCAGTTCCCCTCAGTTCTACGGAGCATTTTAGCCTCTTTTAGCTTATTGTTTTGGTTTTAGGACCTTCACTTTAACCTCTCAGCAGACAGCTCTGAGGCCTGTACTACAAAGCAAGATTTGACATTAACGAGGTAACTTCAGGTTCAACCCATAGTTTTCTGTATCACGACGGTGGATCACTTGTTACTGGGTTCAGTCACCTTATGCTGAACACCTAACCTGGTCGGGAGCAGGTTATGTTGGAGAGTAGAGATCAACCGGTGTAAAAGCACCGCCTACTGACCAACAGTGATGGGAATAACGGTTTTCAGTAATGAGTAATCTAATTGATTACTCTTCCCATCTTAATGAAGCTGTATTTTTCATCAGACCAACTAGATCTCTGGGGTGTAACTTTTCCTGCTAAAGATTTCCCCCAGTGGCGCTATGACTCTAGAGTGGCTACTCGCTCCGAAGCTAATCGCTGTCACTTTCTCACTTCTCCCTCGCTCTATCACCCACACACACACTCCGGCTCAACGCACACACCAGCGCAAAAGTATGACCATCAGGCTTCTTACGTTATCTGCTCTACAAAGCGTGTATATATTTATTTATTTTTGCTATAGTGCATAACAAGCATTATTTAATTTTGCCCAGTTGTGGCCTTCTGAGGGGCGATAAATATCAAAAGTTCCAAAACATCTATGTTGTTATTTGTATCGATCCACTACACATAATATCTACATACATGGCATTAGATTGGAGGCTAGGCTCACTTTGTCCCACAGCAACATTAAAAGATTTTAGATTTGTGTACAGTTTATGTTAATAATGTCTTGTATTAAGTGTCCATTTTATTATAATATTCAGATTTGTCATAAATAATAGAACATGCACATGTAGGGGTGGAGGTGGGGTCACATTTGAGTAACTTGAAAGTAATGCATTAGTTACTTTCTGAAGTAACTAGTTACTTTTATAATTTGTAACTGAGTATCTAATTTAGTTACTTTTGGAAGAAGTAACTGTAACTAATTACTTTTTTTAAAGTAACTTGTCCAACACTGCTGACCAATCAATACTCAATTGATAATGGCGTCACCGTTCTTAGAAGATCCGGTGGAGCCAGAGACTGAATGGGTGGAAATTGGTGAATAAAAAAAAAAAGAAGAAAAAGCTTGATGTGCTCAGAGAGAGATGTGCGCTCTTAAAAGTTTAAAGATTTAGAGACCCACAACAACCCAATTAATATTCCCCGATGGTTATCTTTATGAAAGATATAGATTTTCAACGGGAGAAATTACGTATTGTTGTCAGGTTGTTGAGCAGTGTGTTGCCAATGTGCACATCGGTTTGAATTTTTATATTTTGTTATTTGCTCTAAAGATGACTTACCACTGCCAGGGTTGCAACTGAAATAATAGGCTAAAGCAACGACAGTTTATAGTAAGCACAAGTGTAATTATGGTCAGATCTTGTGCCTGATGGAGAAGCGATATTTACAGTGATATAAAGATAAGCGTTTTAGCGTTTGGGATTTACACATTTTCAGCATTGTCAGCTTTTTTTTGCCTGCTTTCCTTCCCGTTTTAGGAAGCAACAACTGTATTGCATTTTGCCTGTAAAACCGTGTCTGTGTTCTTCATATTTATATAGCATTATAGTTTGCTTTTCTTATGTAAAATACGTGGCTCGGGTAGATGTTTGCGATTGGTCGTGCTGTGCAAACACCGCCTCTTTTATGTGAACGCATGTGTGCCTGGATTGGGAAACCCTGGGTTGATTGAACTAGTTGATAACCACCGTAGTGACACAGGTTTAGCAGGACCACGGTTGTTAGGGTTAGTGAAGCCGGGTAACTGACACAAATCCAGGACATGTTGATCTTGATTCATAGTACAGGCCTCTGGTGAACCAAACTCAAACACTGATGCTGTATGTATAGCTGTCCACTGTTCCCAATGCTTAGGATGGGTTAACAATAAAAAATAACTTAATAATGTATACTTTATTTATCCCCAGTGGGGAAATTAAAATTGTAAATGCAATAATTGAATCCCCATACATTGTACTCTGTGTAAGTGACAAATAAAAGATTTAAAGATTTTAAGGGGTTTTACCACAGCTGCACCAGTTTATGGCCAGGTTACGGCCTCTCACGGTCTGCTCTGTATTGTTGTTCACAAACCAACTAGCCAACAGTTTGCTAGGCTGCAGTAGAGATGCATGCCCAAAAGAAAAGCCCACGTTTCTGTTTGAAAAGTGAAACACACATTTTAAACATCATAAAAGACTCAACAGGTTTTTGGAACACTATGAAAAACTACTATTTTGCACGGCTGCATGTAAATGGAAATATTAGTGGGATAAGATGTTTTTGGAATAAGGAGAAAATAATTAAGTCAAGACTTGCCTTCCGTATTGCATTTAACATAATCAGGCAATTGTTCCATTGCTTTGCAGCACAAAAGGAGTTTGCTTTCACAACACAATTTACAACTTATTCCCAATTGTATGCTACTTGCAGTCCTTGGTTTCTGGCTCATGGTCTGGCTTCCAGCCTCAGGTTACCTGGTCTGAATACTAACGGATATCACAGGACTATTATTGATCCCTATTGTGACCTTTTATACAAGTGACATGGAGAAGGGACACATACTGTAGGGCCTACAGTAGCAATATCTTCTTTATGCAAAGAAATAACCAATTTTTTTTTTTTTTAAACAGGTAGATTTTCAGAGACAGATACCATTCCTGCTAATCTACATGTAAGATGCATTACAGTTCTATTTACACTTGGATTTAAAATACGTCTTGGGCCTACACTAGTGTCATCATGATGAGCATCATCAGAACAGAGCCTTCATCGCCAAGTATAACTATATTTCCATTTGTTGCAATAAATGGTTAAATCTATGACTGAAGTAGTGTAAACGCTAATGTGTCCCCAACAAGGACATAACATAATAATATGTCAATGCAAGACATGGTGGTTGTTTTGGTGACAGTGCTCCAACGCTCTATAACTTTACCATTTCATGACGAGTTGGACAAGTGTTGCATGGCCGTTCATCTTTTTGCCAGGATGAAGGAGATGTGGTAAATTCTTTTGACAGTGATATCTCCAGCTGTACTGACACAACCACAAACATGACTGGCAAGAGTTTGGACATAGTAATTGTGCGCAGGACTCTATGACCTTTTGAGGGGAAGTGACGTTTATGCAGTAACAAAATCTGAACACAAGTGATCAACTGAAGGACACATTATGAACACAGGCGTGAACGACGTTGTGTCTTGGTTGTCCGCTTGTTTTCGGATCATCAAAACGCATTTTCAAATCAAGTTTAAACAGGGTCAAAGAGACAGACGCAAAGCTGTGTCCACACTGTCAAAAAAAATCGGATCCATCCTTAATGTCTAACCATCTATTCAGCGGTACTGTAGATGTCGGTGTCTATACCTCCCTATTCCTCCCTTCCTATCCCTAATCTCAAAAGTGAAATCTGTGAATGCCTTTAAACCCTAAGTCAACCAAAAAAATAGACACACAAAGACACACCTGGGGTGGGATTTGATGGGAGAAAGAACGTATAGGTAAAACTCGTACATTCATCAACATGTCTAAAACAGGATAATGACCAGCCTTTTACCTGCCCCTGCTCTCTTCCTCCCCCTCTCTTTGTCCAGAGTAAACCCATTCTTCTGTACAAGCGGTTTGTAGTCACAATAGATGAAACAAAATGCAGCAAACATCTTTGAAGCATTTAGAAGCAAATATTTACTCAATTCTGAAAAAGGCGAGGCAGAATGTGTGTGTGTGTGTGTGTGTGTGTGTGTGTGTGTGTTTCCATTTTGAATCAGGATTAACGTCATTACAAAGACACAGCAGCTGGTTCTGACAAACAACAGGTAAACACAGAGATAATTTCCAATGAGTTTGCGTGCATGTTTGTATGTCACGCCAATGTAAAAAGAGCAGTTACCTACAGATGTACAGTAATAATTGGCAGATTGAGTGATATAACCCCTGGGGAAACACACTCACACACACATGTACGCACTGACATCCATGTGGGCCCTGCAAAGACATGGATACACAGAAAACACAAGGTAAATGGTAGTGTCTGGAAGCATCTCTAGTTTTTATCATTATCAGTGACAATAAAACCAATAATTCGAATGTGTCAAGAATGGATAAGTGCATATACTGTAATTTTTCATTAAGTCAAACTTTTAATCCATTTGCTTCTTAGTGTCTGAAAACTCCTTCAGGCTTTTACATTTTAAAAAAGATGTATCAGTTATATCCTACATGTAACAGTCAGAGGGATAGGAAACCACAACGAACCCAACATACCAATGCAGTTTTTTGTCAAGAAGCTGTTCTGCTCAGTGCTTATTGGTGAGGATCTATCACCATCTAGTGGCTGGATGGAGAACTCGTGGAGCCCCAAGATGGTACAATAGAAAAATCGATCCACCTAGGAGGGAAACTAAACGGTTGGATCTAGACAAAAGAAACAGCGTTTGACCAGTTCCCAGACTGCTGTTAAAACATTGCTCAATGCATCGTCAGGTCTGTGTGGTCTGTGTGTTTCATGGCTTCCATGGCTCTACAACTTCTATAACTCTCTTGAAGTGAAGTCATTGATTGCTTGGAGCAATCAAATAATATTGAAGTCATTTGCAAGAGTTTTGTGAAATTCTAGTGCAGCCTGATTGCACAGCAGCAATCAATATGTAGTTCTTCAGATATATTTTGAATATACTGCTGTACTGTACTTTACTGTACACTATCTTAACAACCATATAATCATATATAATGTAGTAACTGTTTCATGATAGTATAATTCCTATAAAGAAAAGAAAAAAGGGTGATTCGTTGTGTTGTGTTCTTTAATGAAAAGACACTTCATAACAAAAAAATGTAATGTTATTCTTCAGTTCATAGTCATCACAATCCCTCTTATTATTACTTCACAAATTAGAAGTATGTTACTTATCATGATACAATATATGCCAATGCAATAATAGCTGTTACACGACATTACACAGATATTTATGACATTAGTATGCTATACAAGTGTACATTACATTAAAATCTGAATTAAATTGTCAGTTGTGTACGTTTAGTTTGCTAAGATATTTTTCTTAATATTTCATGTTCCTAAATGTGAAAGACATGAAGAATGGAACTCTCGCCATCATAAAAGTCCATCTGTAATTGTAAAACTACAGGCATTTTTTAACTAAAGATAAGCCATATGCCAAGTGAAAAAAGATGTCCTTAGTAATGCCTGTTATGAAAAAGAACCAGTACTACTAATATACATATGTTTTTGTAATGTAGAAAAATGTTGAGAATACAGAGTGCCATACTCACACAAGATTGTGATGCTTTATCACAGTAACAGGAAACGTCTTACAAACGTAAATTTACCTCAGGAGATATAAATGACGTTGAAGTTGCACAACACTTAAAATCTAATACACACTTAAACACTTAATCTAATAAAATCTGACATTCAGAATAAGACCAAGTATTACTTAATCAGCTAATATTGCTTATCTGCAATATGTGTATACCATCATTCATTTGATCAGTAATATTCCAGCCAACACATCCTCTCAGGACACACACACAGTCAACTAATCACTGCTAATAACTTGAGATAATATGATATTTATATAAAAAAGTGAGACCGCTGAAAGACCCGGGCCTCTCGGAAGCAGGCCTCACACAGAAAACACACCCACCCACCTACCTACACTTTTTTTTTTAAAGCCTTTACCCTTCGTTTTCCTGCTTTGTCTTTGATGGCTGTGGGTGTTTAGCGGCATGCTGCCTCTTCAGAAGAAAAGATATGGGGGTAGAAAGAGGAACACAGAGATAAAGAGGGAGAAGGAGGTAAGGCAAATGTTTGGTCTGTGCCTGATGGAGGCTTCAGATAAACATGCTGGTCTGCCTGCCTCGAAACACACACCTGACTCCGTATGTAGCAGAGAAAAACATTCTCCTTTTACCACTTTTTCCTCTCAAATAATCTGAATATACGCTGCACCAACTATTCATAAACTCAATACTTTGTACTTCCTAAGTTATTAGCTACTTCTTGCTAGCAAACTAGTTTTTTACTAACCAGGATGCACCATTAGAAGTCAAGGAACAACTCATCATGTGTAAATCAATTGTTAGAAATTCATCTTCACAGTCAAAAGCAATTTACTTTAAAAACAGACATTTCATTCAATCAACGTTATTGGTGTATCGTCTTGTAATCTGAAGTGCATTGTGTTGTTTTTCTAGTTCTACTTTCGTTATTATGAAACCTTTTTATGAATAAGTGTCATTATCTCTTTTACTCCTCGCTCTAAACTAGTAATATATTAGCAAGATCATCTTAGCTTTGTCAGTTGGTTCAGTTTACAGGTACAACTGGTTACTGGTTGTGAATATTTAGTAACATCTCTCTGCATAACTTTTAATTTAGTGATAGAACCTCCTGATCAACCTCCATCACACACATTATGATTAGGCTAAATTTGGAGTTACAAAATGCTGGTGCAGCTGGCCCACGGATATACAGTAAATCACCAGATTATTGAGCGAGCACAAATATCCCTTACATACACCACAATCGGATTTGACCAGGAAGTGTCATCACTCTGCCTTCCAAACACAGTCAGGTTACTTCCCAGCATTGTAATCTGTCCATACATCACTGTGAAACGAATATGACCCCAACAGCTGGATTTGAGTGTGTTGTTTTAATCCATGTTAGCCAAAGAAAAATGTTATCATTGTCCCCTCAATCTGCAAACACACACAATCAGGATCTTGTGTGTGAACCTCCTGACCTTACAAAGCTGTGAGATCATGTTTTATGCGCGTGAATATTTTTTACCATCCATATAACACTTCCAGTTGTAGCAGTATTACATTATGTGGTCCTTCAATCACATACCTTCTCTACATAGATTTCATGGGTGCACACACTGATATTCTCCCATTTTGTGCATGCTTCCAGACACACACAGACACACACACACACACACACACACACACACACACACAGTAGCAGTAGTAATGGTGGTATCAGGCATGACTTCAGTCAGTGCAGATAACAGAAGTTGTGAAACGAACTGTGCAAATCTTTCCACTTCAGCTCAAACCCAGTCTCATATCAAAGCTGTGGAGTGATAACAGCTCTCTGCCTCACACACACACACAGTTTTAGATAGACTTGGTAACTATGTTGGTGGTCTCTCCCCCTCTTGTCTGCCTCTCTCTTAGATTAGCCTACTGACTGACTGGTATGTACGTCTCAATTCCCAGACGTTAGAGTTAGACTTTAACAGCACTGTGTCACTATAGGTTAGGCCGAAAGTACACAAAGTAAAGCAGGGACAGCAAGGCAACACTTTTTGCCAATTCAGATTTTTTTTAATTTTTTTTATGTTCTCTCTTTTTGTTGAAATTGTCACAAACATCTGCTTCCATGACAGTTGAAAAAACACACATGAATTAATTGATTTAATATTAAATATATATATATATATATATATATATATATATATATATATATATATATATATATTAAATATTTATATATTAAAATTTGACTTTTATTTTTTATCCACATTCCAACATCATGTATTGCATGTGCTTAGTTTATCACATTTATACTTTTAAAACTTACTTATGATTTTTGTGCACAATTTTGATAGCTCAAAGAATCCAAAAACACATCAAACTTTCCATGTCTTTCAATAGGCAAATAGTACACCTTTTGATACAAAATTGTTTTAGTTTCTCTTTAAATAGTATACTACTTACATAAAGAGTTTATATAAAAGTGTATTGAATGTTCTTTTCTACTAGACTTTTTAGACTATTTCTAACACTGCTTTATAAAACACAATATTTTGACAATTACCATTCAAGTAAATCACCTGAAGATCAAAATCAGTGCTTCTGATGATAAAAAATCTACTTCTGAACAAACAGGATGTGTTAACTACTTCTACTTTTTTATGCACCATGAATGTAGAGGAACAACCCTTTCGAGTTCTATGTGTGTGTGTGTGTGTGTGTGTGTGTGTGTGTGTGTGTGTGTGTGTGTGTGTGTGTGTGTGTGTGTGGCTGCAGGTGTGCTGTAAATGTGTGTGTGTGGGACATTCTTTCCTGGTGCTGGTGCAGAACAAACACGGATTAGAGCCACACCATGCAGGTACCAACAGCTCCCTGTTCATCCATATACACACACACACACACACACACACACAAACACACACACACACTCATGCACACAAACAGCCAGCTGCTCCGGCTTACATGATGTCAGGGCCATTAAAGTCATGTAGCTGGAGAGGGCAGACAGACAGATGAAAGGCCTGTCATTTAAACAGAGCGAACTATTAGAAGGCTTATACTGTATAATCGCTGATGGACAGACAGGTTTTCTGCCTCAGGCATGGAGGCTGCAAAGGCCTGTAAGGTACAGAGGATGTTAGATATAAGTCTATGAGCCTGTAATACTACAGTATGAATTTTACACTACATGAAACACAAGTTTTTTTTATTTGCATTATCATTACTTAATAATAATCAATGTGATTATAGGGACAGAAAATGCTGCAAGTATTGCTAAACAGGTTTGATTGATAACTTTAATGATGTTGGCGAAATCCTTTACACACACACATGCACTTGTACACCATCTTAGTTTGGATCTGCGCAATCCATCGAGAGTTCAACCAGCGGCTTTCCTGATAACATTCAAACATACGTACAGTTGCACATGAACACCTGTGACCTGGTTGGTCATTGCATCACACACACTTTTATACACACACACACACACACACACACACACACACACACACACACACACACACAGAGAGACACACAGGTTTACTCACTTGTAACAAGGACCAAACTGTTCCAAAACTGTTCCAGTGCTTCTACAAACAGTCAGAGAGCCTGCAGCGCTCTTTACTCTGGGAAACATTGAACTATCACCACAATTCTAAAGATAAAGGCTTTATGTCTGCCTCTGTAATACTACTGTGCAGTATTTACAATCTGGAGTCATCTGAGCTTTACTGATGTGCATATTTGTTGTTATCTGTCTTAGTTACATCTCAGTGAAATCAGCTCCACCTCAACCATATGTGACATTAAAATGCTACTTTCATATGATATATTAAAGGGTTAATTCTGCACAATATTTACCTTAACATGTCATACTTAAGTGCATTTTGCTGATAAAACCTCTAAGTTAAATTATGAATGCACTTTCACTTCTAATGGAGTATTTTACCTTCATTAATAACCTTTAGTGAAGGATTTGAGTCCTCCCGCCACTGGCAAAGTAGAAACAACTTAGCGCTAAGCTAGCTGTCTGCTAAAACAAACCAGATGCCACTGAGCATGTCTGAACTTATATAGACACCAGTCCAAACCAGCTGCAGCTCAGTCAGCCACAAGCCGGGGAGCCAAGAGAAGGAGAGTGAAAGAGAGGATAGGGGCCCGGAAAGGCCAAGGTCAGCAAGGGCCAACGTTACCATGGCAACTTCAAACATACACACATGCATTCACACAGGCAGACACATGTTGTGAGCTAAAGTGTTACCACAGTAACTTCATACAAAACACACATACACCTCATCAAGCAGAGAGTGAATGTGTGGTTGAGTTTGAAGGCTTTATCACAGTTAATTAGACACCTCTGTGGATGCATTTTCTCTCAAGTCATCAATGTCTCTAGTCAAACTGTTTGAATGTGATGCTTGTAAATCTTTTTTATTCTGTGTATTTTTGTATGGGAGGAAAGGTGACTGACTTTTGCTTTCCTGGCACGGTCATGTCATGCCATTTATTACTGGAAAAACTGTTTTAAAGTGCCCATATTATGGAAAAAATCATTTTTTTCTGGGATTTGGGATGTTATTTTGTGTCTCTGGTGTTAACCATAATCTACAAAAGAACTACTTCCATGTCCCTGTTCTGCAGGTATTCCACAAGTGTGCTCTCGTTTAGAAGAAGTCTCCCAGCTAATCTTGCCTTGTACTGACCAAAGTTGGAGAAACAGTAGCTAGCTGATGTGATCTTACTTAGCTACTGCGCATGTGCAACTCCCAACAAAGATAGTAAAGAAGTGAGATTTCTCACTCTGGAGCTAAAAGAGAGACCTAAACACACAGGGTAAAAACAGGATCTGCAGCAATGTGCAGTACAACAAAAAATATGGTGTTTTTTGAAAATGAAACCATGTAAACCTATTCTGGTACAACCACAAAATACAATTATGAACCTGAAAATAAGCACAATATGGGTGTTTAAATATTTTTACCCAAGTTGGAACATTTGCCTCAATCCCCAAAATCAGTGTTTTCTGTGTAACACAGAATAACACTTATAAAAAGCGTGAATTTAAGTGTTTGTACATGCCGTTACAAGCAAGTTTTGACAAGGCAAAATGTGCATAATTAAATCATCAGGCTCTGAACATTTCCATGTGTCCCATGCAGACATATTATTTCTTTACAGATTACAGACGATTGTGCATGAAGTTTCTGTTATTACAACTAACCCCATAAGAGACAGCATTTCATCTGTACCCTCCTCAACTAAACTTTTCAGAAAATGTGTATGTGTGTGTCAGAATGATGGGGGAGCGAGTGTTTGCGTTTTCAAGCAACTGCTTGTCCTGATAGAAATGAAGCAGATCGAAAAAGCGGAATCACCCCTTCCCACACACGCATACCTTCACCATCTTACTCAGGAGAGAACCTTGTGACATGACATACAGAGCAGTTTCCATGCTCAGTGGGTGGCTGTACTGCAGCAGCTGCTGCATGGCATAGTATCTGGAGACTGAATCACCAAAAACCATGAGTCATCTCTGAGATTCAGTATCTGTTAGGTGAACAACAAATTGCATAATTGAAATTGGAGTAAAACTGAGATTAGGAGCTTAGTTAAAGAAAAGGCTGCTGTAAAATTACAATCAGATATAATCTACTGATTATGGGTGGCATGCAACAAAAACGTGTAACATGCCAATTTATAAAGATCTTCCTATTTGACACAAAGAATTTCACAGGTCGGTGTTATCACTGAATGCTATCTGTTAGAACAGCACAAAATGAAAGCTTCATAGTGAAACTTTAATTTCTTTATCATTACAAAACAAAATAAGCAGCCATGAAGCTCATTGCCCCCCCCCCCCACATTCTCTAAACTTAAAGAAAGGCAACATGGTTATCTTGCTGCATTTTGGTTGGAAAGAAAAACACTGTACTGCCTTTCTTCTGCCTCTTCATCGGCCTCCTCTCAGTGGAATGAAAAACTCTCTGCACTGTATGTGGATTATTCATGAAGATTGATACAGATTCAACACTGATCCATTTGACATTTACACAGGCACACGATTTGTCATCCATGACCAGGTCTAGTCAAGTGGATAAAGAGCTGCCTTCCTTTTTCTCTCTGGGTCACAGACTAAGGAGGTCAGGGTGTTAGGTAAAGAATTAGTAGCTCCTTAGGAAACCCAATACCACCCACCTGGCACACACACACACACACACACACACACACACACACACACACACACACACACACACACACACACACACACACACACACACATACCTTAACAGTGCACACACAGAGCCGCAGTGATTTGCCCAGTTGTGGCCAGCTGCCTTCAGGAATCTTATGTAGCTGGAGTCACAAACACACATACAGTACACGTGCACACTTATTGGCATACATATCTAAAAAGATTTCAGTTGGCAAATTTAAAGTTATGCTCTTACAGTAATGTCTTATGTGTTGCATTTTACAAAATTGCATCAATGTAAATTGTGCCTCATAGTTGTACCACCTCAGTGTGTCCTCAAGAGGGAGACTCACGCAACATTTAATCTCTCCAACACAGCTTTTAATTTAGTAAATTATTAAAAACATAATACCAATGAATTTACCATTAGTGTCATATGGCAAACATGTTTTAAACATATATTGTGTCCTTTTTCTTGAATGCAGTTAATGCCAGTTGCTGCTTGCATTGTTCAACATCTAGAAAACTACACTAAACCACTTCATTTTGTATACCTTTTTTGCTCTTTTAGATTAATGGTCAGTTGGTATTGATTCAGCCATCCAGACTAAAAGCCAATTCATTTATTTTTTCCATTTCCCTAAGAGGCAGCCAGGCTCCCCTGATCCTGGTCCCCACAAAGAGACAGATGTTCATGCTAATGCAAAAAGACAGGCACTAATACATACACATACAAAGTGGTAGCCGAAGCCAGAGCAAGCAACCGTTACTTAGAAATAGGGGCTCAAGGCAAAGAGGGAGAACTTGTCCTAAGCCTATTAGTAGTATTAGAGATACTTGGTGGTAATGATTGAAAGCCACTTAGTGCTGGTGTGTTTACCAAGAGGATCAAACCACAGCATGGTTAAACAGTCCTGATGGATTAACTCAGTCCAATACTGAGACTGAGTAGAATGCACATTTGCTCTAAGCCCACAAGGTCCCCAAAATATAATGATGTTGATTATACCAAGATATATCCTAGGTACAATGTTAAAACCATGCAAAATGTTATATTGTACATGACTCATAAAAACATAGAAATATGTAAGCCACTATGCAGTATGATGAATCATTTCAGCCTGCTGGGCTACAGCATTTAATATGACTAGCACTTGTAGGATTGTAGTTCAACGGAAATTAAATTCAATACATAGTTGGGAAGGCAGCCAGATGTTATCCGGTATCTTGCCATCCATTTTCATAACCGATATTAAGGGCATTAGGGATCACTGGCCAGCAGTCTTCTGTCGGAGCCACAATGATGTGCATTAAGCATACAGCATTTCAACCAGCAGCAACTGTGCATGACCACAGTACTTGAGCTGTCTTATGCCTCATGAAGCTTATAATTATATGAAATTATAAAAAAAAGAAAAAAAGTATATGAAATTATGATTTTAAGACAATAGGGAGAGGTTCTGTCAAGTGCAAACAAGATTGTGGCTTAAAGGACACAGTATTTTACAATAAACTCCAAACACAGGGATTAAGTTGATGTTAATGGGGTTTTTCTGACAGAACTAGCAGGTCATAGGAGAAATAAAACATCACCACTTTTAGTTGCCTTGTAACCTTATAATTCTTTGAGATTACTACTGAGTTATTAGGGAAGGATTTTCTCAGTCCCTGAAAAGGGAAACCTTAAAGATTTTAATCTAAACACCAACAACATGCACTTTGCTGCCAACCTCTCACATAAAAGACTAGCTACTACTGTATCCAATCCAGCTGTGAGGTGGGAGCTCCCAGATGTTGCTGCTTGCAGTGGCGTTATGTAAATCAGTGAAATTTAGAGATTACCCTGACGGTCACATGGTAGGACCGTTGGGCTCAGGGCTCGCATACAGTACAAACACAAACAGATAGCCGATTACCCACACGATTTGCAGAGTTAAGCTGTCTTTTTCAGATGAATTTGTGATATTTCTGCATTTGCTGGATATACAGTACAAAAAAAACACAAAATGACTCGTGACACTGGCTATTGAATGCGATAGATGAGTGGGACTTGAACCCAAGATGTTGCAAACACTGGCACAGGCAGTGTCTTACTCTGCTGACTCACAGAGTGGCCTAAAGCTGTCTTAATCCTGGAGATAAATGTGTGTCAGTGGCATTTGGCTTAGCTTTACTGCTTTTGCTTGGTTTTTAAAAATACTTTCATGATGGAGAGATCCAGTAGGAAGGAGCTTTTTGTGGTCGTGAGTTGAGTCACACAAGCATCTTAAGGAACAAACGTGAGTATTGGGAATGATGCAAAAACATGCAAACAAATTTTTATATTTTATATTAAAGTTTTAAATCCTTTTTAAAAGTTTGCCTGCTCATGCACAGACAGTTTAAAGTAATAATAAAATTGGTACCAGGGTCACTAAAGTTTTTTGAAGGTTATGGGAATGTAAAAACGAACATTAGGGGAACGTTCCCTAAAGGTTACAACGTTAGGGGAACGTTCTGAGAAAAACTAACGTTCCCAGACCGTTAACCCAACCTTCCATTACAGCCAAAACCTAACCAAACTTAACCTTCAGGGAACATTCCCGCAACCAAAAACAAACGTTCCCAGAATGTTCTGGAAACCAAAAATTGTTAGCTGGGTTCTGCTACGAATATAGCTAATGGATCACACTGATTAGGATCATTAGCATTTGCTTCTCTTAACTAATGATCACTTGAACATTACTTCTGTGTTTTCAATAATATATGACATCATTGAATCAATTTAGAAAGCAAACATACAGCTAAACCTTTCACCTACTTTTTTAGATATTCAAAAGTCTGAGGATTTTTCATCCTACCAGTGTGGTATCATTTATTGTCTATACTTTATTAACTGATTGGGATGTAATGCAGCCAAGTCTCTGAGGAAGGAGGGGACAAGAATGGATTCATCACTGGGAGAGAGCCACTAATACAAGGATGACCTCACTTTATGTGAGATGCTTTACAAGAGAAATTCAAAGACAACAGGGAGACTGGATAGCATTACTGAGAGGGTTAAAAGAAAGGGATAAAAGGCAAATGCATGCTTTATCCACCTAAAAATATTCTAATATTTGTAGTTATCCGTGGTTATGTTTATATTTCTTTATTCTGAGTAGGAGCCACACAATCAATCAAAGAAGATGAGAGGAATGAGTGAGCAAGGGGCCATGAAATAATGTGAAAAGGTTTCGGACTTGCTGCAGGAGATGAGGAACAAACTCCATCTGGCTTAAGAAGCTATTTATAAGACATTTGGAGTAAGTAAATCCACTTTAAGTTTTCACTCTGTTGGCTTTATGTCAAAGAGTATTCAACAATTTAAAAAGTGCATTGTAAGCAATCTAGATATGACTCAGCTTCCTGCATTATCACTATGTGGATACAGTATTAAGAGTTCGCAATGCAGTGAACACTGCAATTCAATAACAACACTACAATATATACAGTACACTACAGCTATACAGTATGTGGTGTACAGTATGTTCAGGGCCATTCAGCACAGCGTGAAGAAGACAAACTTTAACATGCTCCACAACTATTACTCAGATGTTCTTATTGTAGCCATTTTTAGATAAATTTGCTTGGCAACCCATGGCAAAAAATAGCTTCAGGATCTCCATTAGCAATATAATTAGGAATATAATAGCATTGATATCAGCTTAAATAATGAAGGTCTTAGCTTTTGACATAGGGCCCTCTTTAACACAAATGGTGTCTCTCTCTCATGGGTGGGCAAAATTCTCTGGGCGGGCAAAGCAGAGAAAGGGGAGGTAACCCTCATGACCTCTTAAGGAGCAAGATTCCAGATCAGCCCATCTGAGCTTTCATTTTCTCAAAGGCAGAGCAGGATACCCAGGGCTCGGTTTACACCTATCGCCATTTCTAGCCACTGGGCGACCATAAGCAGGGGAACACATATTAATGTTAAAAAACTCAAAAAGTTTTTACGGGACCTAAGTCATTATAGGGTGACAGTGAGCCAGCATGAAAATTACAAGGCCCTTGAAACTTAATGAGCTAAACAGGATTCAGCTATTCTATCACAGAGTGATTTAGTAGTAGGCCGACATATTTCCATATTACAGAACCAATTCGCAATTCAATTAATATATAGTGAACTTAGGGATTTTGGGCATTTGCCTGCTTTTCCCGATTTAGTAATCCAGGCTTGTTCTTAGTTTCCATGCCTTCATTGTCACTTAAATTATTAATTATATATGGGGGTTATCCATCCAGCCATCAATGCAGACAGGCAGGGGGCATTAGAGGCCGCTAGAGAGCAGCCAATGTCTGCACAGAGCTGTGTGCTGGAAGGGAGAAACTATCGTGGCAGCAGAGCAGCAGAAATATAAGTGTAGCTCGCTGGGACTCCGTGGCCAGCCGTCTGTCACTTTTACCGCGGACCATTTGTCTGTCTTTAACGCGAAATGGGAAAGACAGGATTTATTTTTTTGCACAGTTGCACTGCATGAATGTGTCGCGTAATGCGACCGAGATGAGCTGCCTTTGGGAGGAAATATTCATGGTTCGGGACGGTTTTGTTGGAGTAGCTTGTTGCTAGCTCTGTGCTAGTCACTGTGCTGGCTAACGTTACTTCGTAACGCATTCGTTAAGGATGCTACGGTGGATACGACAACAGCTGGTAAACCTGCTTTCCTGCCTTTCTCATAACGCTAGCAATTATAAGCTCACAACAGTAGTTGCCTAATTCAATTCTTAGCTCACGGAAAGCTATATAAACTTTGTTTGGATAACATTTAGCAAGCTAACCTAGCTGTTTAGCTGTTGTCGATGTGTCCAAAACATTGTGTGTTTTGCAGTTATGACAGTCAGCTGTAGGTTAGCTAGGTAATGTTAGCTTTAGTTGACAACGGGTTACTAGCTAAGCTTGTGAAAACCTAAACATTAACTAGACCGGGTTTGAGTTTTAACTGTAGTTGTGAGTTGATTTGAAGTTTAATAACATTACAATTTTAACCACAGATTAATTGTTTGTTATAAAATATAACTGAGACTTAAAGCTAGCTAACTGTTAGGTGGCTAACAATGTAAAACTTAGCTAAGTTTAACAGCGTAGCATTTGATCTAGCTAGCGTTAACTTTTAACGTTTGATACCACATAAAAACATCCTGCAAGTCATTTAGCTAGCATCGTTATTAATGAGATAGCTAGTAACGTTATCTCAAAATAAGTAAAGACAAAGTAGTTAAAGAATCTCAAACTATCTCAAAACGAGTTAGTATGTCTTGGTATCTCAAAATATTGACTTGGTATCTTAAAATAATTATTTAATGACTTGGTATCTCAAAATATTGAGAGCTATTATTTTAAATAATGAAAAACTCAGACTTAGCCTATTTTGAGAAAGCTTCTCTTCATTTTGTGATAGTTATTATTTTGAGAGAGTAATCTTATTTTGAGATACTAAGTCATTACTTGGAGAAAGTTTCTCATTATTTTGATATAATAAGTCTTAATTTTGAGGTTTCCCATTATTATGGGTGGAAATGGGCTTCCATACAACTCGTAGTCGTAACTCATCTCAGTGATTTATACATTTGTGTCAAGAGAGCCAACAAATGAACTTTAACAGCTGGTTAGACATTAGTCTCAATTTACAAGCATACAGGATACCTTTGGAGTGTTTTTCTTTGTACAAATCTGCACTGGCTAAAATTCAACGCTAACGGCATTTGAATAATCAGAGAGCATCCTGTATTTGCTGTAATCACCTGTTGTTTGGCTACAAATATGGCTGTGGTGACCCCTCGATTAGCAAAGGCATAAGTAGAGCAGTTAAACGACAATAATGGTCTTGTAAATCAAATTACTCCTGCCTGATTCTAATGTTACCAGTACAGAGAATGAGTTATGGGGCATAGTAGATAAATTGAGTTTTTATTTATGCTGGAGAAGGAATGAATTATTTGTGTTTTATTTATGCTGCATTGACATAGGCACCATGCACTTTATACTTTTTTTTTTACATCTAAATGTGTAATTTATTACTAGTGATGAAAAATTATTATAGTGATAAAAATACATATAAATTAAAAAAACACCATTTACAAAGTATGACTGAAAAATACTCACTAGCTTTTTCAGAGCTTTTAGTTTTTAATCATTAGTTTTCATCCACTGACGAAGACTGTGAAATGTGGGTTGTTTTTTTTTAAACTCTGTTCATTAGCATTTTATTTTTCAAGAACGACATAGTACTAATTAAAATAAAATAAAAAGGAACCACTTTGTACATTTTAATCTTATTAAAAAAAACTATTTACTTTGCTATTGTTTTCAGCTTTATTGTATTATTCACCTTTTTTCATTTGTTGTGTAAGGAAGACTTTTCGTTGCATGGTGTCAGTTGCCTTTACTGTGCATATGACAATAAACCTTTTGAATTGACATAATGGTTAAATAGTACGATAATCTATGATAGTTCTGTGGTCATTTCTGTTTGCCAAAGTTTGAATCAGTTGTGGTGTGTAAGCATGTGAGTACCCATGTTTCTTCTAATGTGAATAAATGAGTGAGTGCATGTTTTGAGATTAGTTACACATTGGTCAAACTGTTGATGCTACAGATAGTGAGTTTAATCAATGTCAAGGTGTTTCTGAGCTCCCATGTCCTAGTCCCTGAGTTAGTGACTGTCAAGTTTGTCAATTTGTACAAACAAGTTTTATTTAAACTTTTAGAGGTTAATGTTGGCCTTAAAAAAGAACACCACAGAGAGTTATACTACATGAAATGGGTAGCCTCCTCCTTATTTGAAATAGTTCCTTTTATTTGACTTATCCCATATAGTGACCTGCCTAGTTAATTAAAAGTGTAATTAAAATGCAACTGGCCTAATGAAAAAGTTTGTCGGGGGGCATTTGTCTGACCTTTATATCAGCTGGAAGGTACTGCACTGATGTTTATTCCCTCACATATTCCTTATCGGTTTCTCTCTGCTGGTCCACATTAAGGAGAAGGTGGCAGGGTCCTAATTGGCTGTGGGGCAGGCTTTTTTAATATCAGTTTTCTTCCGTCAGCAGTACTGACATCATGCTAGTGATGCATTTACAATCATAAAAAGACCTACCATAATTACAGTGTAAGCAATTGTAGCAACTGGGATAATCCTTTGACATCCTGTTCTGCAGGATTGTTATTGTTATAAGGTAGCATATATTACACATTTTCCAACTGAACTTTAAAACTGGCCATAACCTAAAAGGAAATAGCAGGCTTCTCCTTGTTTCTTTTCTGGCAGTAGGCTATAACAATAAAAATAATACTGACAGTATAGCAACTATTTTAATGTGGCTTTCTTGTAAACAATCTCTGCAGCTGAAATTTGTTTTGTATTTTGTCCCCTGGCTCTCGTTCCCCCATCAATGTGTAGGCCGACAGGTAATTACTCTCTGCATATAGCCTACAAGTCCCACCGTAGCTTGGGGGAATCATTGCCTTGAACAATGGCTGGGAGACAGACAAATGAATCACAACCAAGGCAACGCACTGAGTTGTATCCCGGATTAAGAGTCATTATTTCAAATGCCTAATCAGAGATGGAGAGAGGGAGTCACATAAAGAACAAGTGAGAGAAAGATCTGCAACACAGAGGAAGAGAGAGAGAGCAATAGACTGTATGTAGTCTGATGTGGTAGGTAGTGCTTTTGACTCACAACCTGACCACAAGCATGCTAAAAAGACATCATGTGGCACAAAATGAGTAGCCTGAACATGACTTTCAGATGATAAAGAGCTTAACAGTTGCATCAATGGTAGCGGCGTGGGCATATCTATTTTCTTCACAAGCAAGTACAAAAGTCACAGTCTGCATTGGATTAACAGTAGAGACTATAATACTCAAATCAATTTAATATTTAGACTTGTTAGTGTTAGTTGCTGTAGTGCAGCAGAGATATACAGTAAGATATCTATGGGTCAAGTGAATGTGAGTGCTGTTTTGGCTTCATGTATGAGTGATGTATATATCTGCCTTGTGTACAGTAAGATGATATGATGCATTCCTTGGGAGTCAGCAATTGTCTCAATCCATTGCATGCATTTTTTCAAAATTTAAAATCCTTAGTTTTGGTGATTTCAATTTATTTCCTCAAACATTCAAGGCATACATTGTAAAGCAAATAGTTTAGGCCTGCCTTTTGAAGCTAAATGCAACATACTTAATGTGCAATTGTCTTTTTATTGGTATTATACACAGGTATGGCTCATTTGTTTGCATAACTGAGATATTGTGGATATTGTATTAAAGAGGAGCTTAAAGCTCAGGCAGTTGATTCAGGATAGGCTTTAACACAGGGACAATAAATGGTCTTAAATCTTGATTTTAAAACAGCCATGGCATTACTTGAGACCAGTGCCAAAGTAGCAGAGGTGGTGCTGGCCAATAGAAACATTCTGTCATATTAGCCAACTCTGGTCTTGTACCGTAGATCTATAAACTTTGAATGACCTTGGATGTAATCAATCTTCCGTATGTTCACTTGCTAGTTGAACAAGTTGGATCAGAAACTCTAGGAAGATATTTTCAGTGTGAACAGCCATACATTAAAGCATAGACAACAATTACTATTTCATACTAAAGCTGCATTTCACAAGGCCACAGCTGCTTCACACGGCTGCTTCGTATAAACTCACCTAGCAGTTAAGCTAACCTAAGCTACTGTGTGTGTGTGACTATATTAATGATTAAGCAATTTAAGTTTGACAGTTGAAGGATGTGGTGGTGTGCTAGAATCTCTGACTCCTCAGACTGTCTGAAAAACTGGGCGGAGAAAGGGAATAAGGAAATGATTAAGTAATATGTTTACCTTAACGCCCTAAAGCAAAAATTACTGCAGGGATGTAATAGCTTGTTGATCAATGCCAGTGGCTGAACAATTACTTAGATGTGGGGATTTCTGGCTCATGCAACTCACTTCCTGGCCCATCAGGGTTTGCAATTGCTGGTTCATATAGGTTGATTTAAAATCATGTGTTATTAATGTAATTTAAGTACCTTGGGGTCTTGTTCGCGAGAGAGGGGACCATGGAGCGTGAGATTGGTTGGAGAATCGGAGCAGCTGGTGCGGTATTACATTCCGTTTATCGCACCGTTGTGACGAAAAGAGAGCTGAGCCAGAAGGCAAAGCTCTCGATCTACCGGGCAATTTTCGTTCCTACCCTCACCTATGGTCATGAAGGCTGGGTCATGACCGAAAGAACAAGATCAGGGTACAAGCGGCCAAAATGGGTTTCCTCAGGAGGGTGGCTGGCATCTCCCTTAGAGATAGGGTGAGAAGCTCAGTCATCCGAGAGGAGCTCGGAGTAGAGCCGCTGCTCCTTTGCGTCGAAAGGAGCCAGTTAAGGTGGTTCGGGCATCTGGTGAGGATGCCTCCTGGGTGCCTCCCTAGGGAGGTGTTCCAGGCACGTCCAGCTGGGAGGAGACCTCGGGGAAGACCCAGGACTAGGTGGAGAGATCATATCTCCAACCTGGCCTGGGAACGCCTCGGGATCCCCCAGTCGGAGCTGGTTGATGTGGCTCAGGAAAGGGAAGTTTGGGGTCCCTACTGGAGCTGCTTCCCCCGCGACCCGATACCGGATAAGCGGATGAAGATGGATGGATGGTGTTATTAATGTCTTATTAAATGTAATCAGTGTTAACAAACAGTGGTGCTATTGTGCAGGTTTCTGTTTCCTACAGCACTAAACTTTGGTTTTACAGGGCAACTCTCAGTTACTTCCAACTAGGCCTAATATTTTTTTTACGCTGGATGTTGCTTTAAAAGAGTTTTGTATTACTTACATACAGTTGACCTTCACACTAAAATGTTACGTTACGTTCAAAGGCATTCTTCAAGCTGATAACTTTTTTCCACAAATAGTTTTCTGTCCTCATAACTTCTCATTAAATGTTAATAATTCTTTAGGCTATTATTTAACACATGTAAGGCTGCTATTTAACACTGCAGGATACACTGAGAAATCTTAACCAGGGCTCATGATCGTCCAGTGTTAGGTGTGGTTCATTTATTTAAATAAACAATAAGAAACCAGCAGCAGATGGAGAAAGGCAGAAATAGTTTACATTTGTCCCTGAACAGAGGTGAATCTGTGTGGGAGTGAGTGGCGTGGCTCGGATACATTCCTCTGCGCGTGCATGTGTGTGTTTTGACCTACAGTACGTCATTAAACACTTGCAAATTATTGTAAGCACTTGTGTTAACCTTCTTAGAATAACAGTTGGGTTGAGTGTGACACAGAGGACAGCAACACAAAATGAAGTCTGCTGAGGAATGGATGAAAAATAGCCAACATGAACTGATAATATAAATAATTTTCTAATTTGAATATTTTGCATTTTTGACATTTATAGCCATAACAAACTACTTTCTTACCTAAATGTCACATTTAGTGCTGGGCTTAAAAAATGCTTCTTATATAAATTGTCTTGCTTTCATATATATGTTTTAACCAGCTAGACATCTTATCTAACTCAGTATATATATAGCACCTTTTAATATAAGATAAACAATAAATACAGGAACAAATATACAAATAAGTGGTTCAGTATAAGAAAAAAAGCTGAATGAGCTGATTGCAGAATGTGCAAAAAAATGAAATATGTGAAATAGAGTTGTTTCTATCAGTTGTGCAGATAAATAGTGAGATGGCTACCATAATGAGTTGTTACGTAAGTAACTTTTTTCCCTCCTTTTTCCATCTGTCCCTTTTTTCTCTCTCTCTCTCCCTTCCCTCAGGGCTTTGACCCCCCTCATCAGAGTGACACCAGGACGGTTTATGTAGCAAACCGTTTCCCCGAGCATGGCCACTACATACCGCAACGCTTTGCCGACAACAGAATCATCTCTTCCAAGGTATTAAATGGTGTTATTACTACAGGGTTTCATGTTAGTCTGGCCAAATTGGGCAGTATGTCATTTTTACTATACCTGATATAATTTGCTTATTGTCTATATATTAAAAGGAGGTAAACATTCTATTTTGTTTGAACTAAAATTGGCAGATCATCAACGTTACACAGTGTTAGTGTATATAATGTCTGTATTGACTTGTACCGGTCGCACAGCCACAATGGTCCGTGCATTGTCGTAGACACATGCAGCCTCTTTTCTGGAAATCCTTGCATGTCCATGTGACCGTCAAAAGTCCACAACAGTCCACTGCATGTAGCCTACGTATGAGCCCATCTCCAAGGCATCCATCTGTGAGGCTGTCAGCTTTGTGTCTGCCTGGCATGCTCTGGTTGTAGTACGGCCGATTAAACCTCCAGTCCTCAGAGATGTTGTGGCATGTGTCACGTAGCTCTCTGCTCAGAGCGCCGTCCTGCAAAAAGCCACAAAGCTTTCAAAAGTTGGCTTGGCTGCTTCTCCCTTGCCATGATTGCTCTGCTACCAGCCTTTGTCACGTACGTGTGGAGCTTGTAAGCGCGCAGCTGAGGAGGCAGTGTCACTGTCAAATCTGTCCCTGGTAAAAGTAACGTTACGCCACATTGAAAAAGGAACTACGTTTCGTTACCAAATCTTCAGTTGTAGCGTTACTAACGCTTTACACACAACACTGGACAGCAACCATGGCTGAAGGAAAGAAAACTGAAAGAGGAACTCTAAACTGACTTCTGGC
This sequence comes from Percina caprodes, assembly GCA_013375575.1. Lineage (NCBI taxonomy): Eukaryota > Metazoa > Chordata > Actinopteri > Perciformes > Percidae > Percina > Percina caprodes. Next base: position 2,495,413 of record JABXJD010000048.1, on the reverse strand, counting down.
AGCTTGACCAGTGTTAAAAAATGTATCTGGAGTCTAGTCTAATGGGATCGAGATAAGCATGATTGGTTGATAACAGGATCAACTCGGACAAAAACTTTTTCTTTTGGTGAGGGGATTAGTAGGTCAACTGGAAGAATAACAGGACTTAAGGATAATACTCCAAAGAGTCCGCTGCCTGCCACCAGCATGGATGACGGCTATTGATTAGGCACTTGGTTAAATGATTGACAGTAGGGTTAAGTCACCTGGGTCAGAATTAAATAGATTTTACATCATGTATTTAAGAGACATAAACTGCTCAAATAAGATTATTCTTGGTGGAGCTTTTAATTAACGTGATGAGCTTCACATTAGTATGTTGAAAGCAAAAAAACACCTTTTTTCTATCAGCTGTTCTTTCTAGACCATGCACAGGAAGTGATGAATTGATATGTAAGAGTGAAACAGCAGTCTGGAGAATGTGTTTCCCAGCGCTCCTTACCGCTTACCAAAATACTTTTATGTCAAAATCACAATTTACAAATTCCATGCTACATACTCGTTTTATTTGAAGTCTGTTTTTGTCAGCTATGCAGTAACAGGATAAATACGACAATATGATAAGCATGTTTTTTGTGTCTGATATACTAAACAGTTCAACTTAATATCCTTCATCAACAAATTCTTGGTATTTGTTTACTTAATGTGCCTTCATAGTATACTCAGAAAAAGGATAGTTTTACATGCCTTCTGTATTTGTTTTTGTATACATTTTATTTGCTTTTAATGCAATGCTAACTTGCATTCATGGGGGTTTCAAATATGACCTTTTGAAAACCACAGATACCCTGCTTAATAACCTTTTCTTAGTCTTTGTCCTAAATGTTGTTTTTTTTCTTTCTCTTTCAGTACACAATTTGGAATTTTGTCCCTAAGAATCTGTTTGAGCAGTTCAGAAGGATAGCCAACTTCTATTTTCTTGTTATCTTCCTTGTACAGGTAATTACACTCAGAAATGCATTCACACAATTCTTTGCTGGTGCATGTTCTCTCAGATGGTGACGAGTCAAGTGTGACGTCAGTTTTCCTAAATACAAATGTGTGCGTTTGTGAGCCAGTGACTCATCCAATTCTAGGGACCAGTATAGAGACATGTTGGCTTCTGTATTAAAACAATACACCCACATATTCAATAATGCGTGTGTCTTTACAGTCATCCAAAGGCGTTAGGCCTTCACTATGCATCAGTCAACCTGTGCTAACATAAGATATATTCAGCCTTCTCCAAATTTATTTGGGCCTACATTATGCAGGGAAGCCAGTGCAATCAACATGACCCTGTCTAGAAAGGCTCTCTTTTCAACTGTCCAATAACAGCAAAACTGCTTAAAATATGTTTATTAATGAATGAATTAATAAACATAGTACATCAAGGTAGAATACTATTTTAAACATTTGCAGATAATGATGTTGGTTTTCAGATATTGTATCATTGGAGTATTTAGTAAAATATGCGTAAAAGTTTCTTAACAAATGGTTCTTTACTGATTCACGTGAGCTTGGTAAAGCTGAGATGTGGGTGTGGGTGGGTGTGTGTGTGATTCTAAACTAGCAGTTAACCTCTGAGGGAAGTTTTATGTGTTTCCTGTTTAACACATCAGCCACTACTTCTCTCTGTTGTCTTCCTAGTGCGCTTACCGAGTCTCTGGTATCATATTCTTTCTGCTGCACTTCCAATGTATTGAAAACTCTGCAAACTCGTATCTGTACTTGTCTTTCCAGTTAATGATAGACACCCCAACTTCCCCAGTCACCAGTGGCCTGCCTCTCTTTTTTGTGATCACAGTGACGGCCATAAAACAGGTGAGAACACAAGATGATGGCTTCCTCTTTGTCGGGCTGAAAATGGGGAACTGACATACATGCAATATTATTATAGTTTGATTAATTGTTTGAATGGGAGACTTCAGATATCCAACTTGTATTTAGTTGAAATTAAATTGATTAGGAAAACCTGAACCATTCCTCTAAATGCTTAAAAGTCACAACGTTAAGTTCATGTAAATGTGGATTCAGGAGGCTTTTTTTTCTCTAATCAGTGATGAACTTGGCACTGATATAAAAAGTGTGTTTTTTGGAAGAGCTTAAACATCTATTGGGCTCTTCAGTTGATCAGTGACTAGTTGTGCCAGACCCACATCATCACTGTTGATCAAAAATGCTTTATCGCTGTATGTGATTGTTTATTGAATGAATTTCTTCATAAGGGCTACGAGGATTGGCTTAGACACAAAGCGGACAACGAGGTGAATGGAGCTCCAGTGTTTGTGGTTCGCAGTGGAAGTCTGGTGCAGACAAGATCCAAGAACATTAGGGTAAGATGGCAAAAACAACACTCTGGAGGAACTTATACCAGTTATTCAGGTTCAAAGCTTAGTCCATGTTTAAGAACAGGGCAAAAGTACCTAAAAATAGCTTTTACGCAGCTCATGGTCAACAGCCATAAATAACTTCAGCGTGGGTGATAAATTCCTGGTGCTCATGGTGTGTCTGTAGAGCTAGTCTGTGTAATAGGTAATATAAGATGTCAATGAAAAAAACTTCTGTCTATGTTACGATGCAAGAAACCGTTGTGTTCATAGTGTCCAACACAAATGTGATTTGTTGCAGTACACAAATCTCTAGAAAAGCCACTGTTTGTTTCATGTCCATACATAGTCCAAATTGGACTGGTTAGCATTATTTATTATTATCACTGCGCTGCATTTTTATGAACTATGATATTCTGGCCATGGGTCCCATCTCTCGCCCATGTCCAGCAGGCTCCATCTTGCACGCTATTACTCAACCAAATGAAGTTAGTTGCGTTCAATAACTTCTTCTGTGTTTTTCGCCGTGGCCACCACAATAGCAGAGAGTTACCAGCGGAAACACTGGTACAAATACAGGTTTTGCTCTCATGTTTAACAATATACAGCTGTGTTTTATAAAACTTCAAACGGGTGGCGGAGATCAAACACAGGCACGGCTTTACAGAAGAAATAGGTCATGTAACGCAAAATTAAACCATATCGACATAAACAACATTGCTTAGTTTGTGGAGAGGCAGGGGATGTGAGGTGCACCGGTGCGACCTAGAGGAAAAAAGTTAGTTGCACCCTAGAGCCCTGTGAGCTAATAGACACTAACTAGCACTGGTCACACAGACAGGACAAAATGTAGCGTTAACTAGTAAACTGGTAAACTATGTGACCGACGTATGACCGACTGCTATCTGTTGTGGTTACGTTACTCTGTCTGAGAGTCTACATCTTGAAACTAAGCTGCGTGGTGGAGGGAACAACTCTGACAGACTGATGGTCAGACAGTGGTTTACAGAGCGGTAGATTGGCTTTGCAAAAATAACCCCCAAAAAAAACGGAGTGTGCTATGAATGGAATGACGCGTTTAAAATATCGCTTGATCACGTAAATTTGATCGTGACAAGCCAAAATCATGATCGTGATTAAAATTTGATTAATAGTGCAGCCCTAACTGTTGGGATAAAGTAGTTTAAACATACTTTTCGTGCACAACACAATATTTCAGCTGTTGTGCAACCACTCTCCACACACGTGCATTTGCTTCCTCAGTCATTGTATATTTTAGCATAGGTATCACATTCTCTCTATAATCTTTGCTACTGCCCTCTAGAGGCATATGCAGAGTTTGACTTCTGATCCCAAAATAAACGTCATCGTAGCAGCAGAGACCTACCACTTGGGTAACACAGCATGAACACATGGACAAAACAAACATACTAAATAAACATGTATATTTATTTTTAAAGACGATTTTAAATTGCATTGTAATAATTTAACAATTCGCCCTTATGAAATCCAATCGCGGCACAGCTATCTTGGAACGCATAAGACAGATGGTGGCGGAATGCCCTGGAACTTGAATTCTACTAAAATATAACAGTGAACAATCAGTGTTCAACCTACAGTCTGTTGAGTTGCCTCTCCAAACACATAAATGGTCTTTAGGAAAGCTTTATTGCAATGTGGCACGGCAAGATGCCAAGACTAGTGCAACAGTCATTTTCGTTTTTTGCGTCCTGCTGCTCCTATCATCAGCCAGGTAATATTTAAAAAAAAATTTAAAGCAGTATATGAAATCAGATGTATTACCTACCACTATTTAGTTTTTTTTGTGTTATTTACACTCACTTTTAAAAGTTAGCGTTGAGCCTTGATACTGTTTACACCGCCCCTTGTCAACAGGAGTGAGTTTATTTTCTGCTAATCCATACATATTTGCTCTGTAACTCATTTGTTCTGAAAACCAAATTAGAAACCTCTATATTTTATATTTTTTGGTAAATAACGTTCTTTTTTAACATTAGGTTGAGAAACTGTGTTTCCACTTTGGTCTTGTACAAAATGAATAGAACTAAAACATAAAAAACAAATATAAAAATTCAGACCAAGAATAAGTACGCTTGCGTCTCTGTGTGTTTTTCTCCCTGTCCATCCAGGTGGGGGACATTGTTCGTGTGGCTAAAGATGAGACGTTCCCAGCTGACCTGGCGTTGCTGTCGTCAGATCGTGGAGATGGCACCTGCCACATCACCACAGCCAGCCTCGATGGAGAGACCAACCTTAAGGTGTGCGTGCGTGCATGCGTGCGTGCCATATTAGATAGCGACATATTAGATAGCGACATATTAGATAATGACATATTCAGGGATTCAAAACTGCAACCTCCATAAGCCAACTAATGCCAGCCTGTGAGTGTTTGATCTCTTGGAGTAAGTCGTCAAATGGCTTGGATATGATAATACAACAATCTTAATTTTGTATTTACAAAGTCCTCTGCTCACCTCTCTTAACTCTCACAGTCTTGCCAGAGGCTTTGTTGCTTAATTGCCTTTCTAATGAGATGCTGCTTCTATTAGTTTAATTATACAGCATGGTGGGTTTTTAGTGTTGACCTAGAAATGGGTTTGAACAATCTTTGCACTTTTTGATATGTATATAAATTGCTGTCAGCTGCAGCTGTTTGTGCACTGTGCTTTATAGTACAGTAATACTGCAGAAGCACATTCATATTCTTTCTCTTTATGAGTGCCTAACCCAGCCTGCCAAAAATACTATACCTACAGTATTATTGGACCAGGTTTATTTAACCAAATATATACAGTATGACAAGTTTGGCAAAGAGAGCTCAGCTTTTTGGTTCAGGGTCAGAATATGTTGGGTGTCAGAGGTTTAGACAGTGGTCCCAAATGTAGTCGACACAGGGATGCATTCAAAGATGTGAAGTGAAGGTAACAATGTCAGCTATTCAAGGCGGCTGATGAGCATGATGCATTTTCATGCTGCACCATGTTACTCTCATAGGAGAACAGATTTTGCAGTAGATGCACTGCAGTGCTGCTCTCCCATGTGTTCCTCAAACATTTTTTGCAAGTGTGGGTTTGCTTGAATAGGTGATTACTGTAGAGATAGACCTCTCATTTACCCTACTCTGACACTCCCTCCTTCATTTGGTCAGGATAACAGTTGAATTGCTGCCTCCTCCCCTGCAGAGCAGCTGCAACTGAACAGTTGAACCAGTTGCTTTATGAATAATAAGTGTTTTGTTTTGTAGATCTGTTCTTTAGTGTGATAAACTGTAACGTAAATTTGTCCAATTGTAAACAATGTGTCCCATTCATTAGCTTTAAACTGTGTTTGTGTGTTGCATATGTATCTAGACTCACTACTCTGTGGCAGAGACAGCAGTGTGTCAGTCGGTGTCCCAACTGGAGTCCCTGCAGGCTGTGGTGGAGTGTCAACAACCAGAAGCTGATCTGTACAGGTAGTTAGCACTTGTGTATACGCATTCCTTTAGGATGAGAGCATGAGATGTCCAGTGTAAAGTCAAGTCTTTTTAGCACATTTCATACAACAGGTGTAAACTCAATGTGCTTGTATATGTCAAGCATGTACAGTAAGCAAAGGATACTTCTGGTAAACACATTTTAGAACATTAGAAATAAAGATTCTGCCTTTTGACTCATCATATAGGAAAATATTTGTGCTTATTCTTTTATTCTACAACTAAGTACAGATGATTTTCACTCACTTTATTTTCAGGGATCCCCGAAGACCCCTAGAAGTCTCCAGATTACACTTTAAAAGCCATGTATATAAACAACCACTCTTCCTCTTTTCTGTCTCAGCTGGCTACTTTAGGATCCGTCAGTTTATATTTAGATCAGGCAGTTTGTTTCGGTGGCAGTTTTCTGCGTCCACCTCTCTTGGTCGCTGTCGCTCTCTATGATGATATCATATTATGTTATTAAAATCCATGTAAATCCTCAGTTTTCTCCCAGTAGCCTGGTTTCCTGTGTGCATGTGAACGTAGTTACTGTCTCTCTCACACTACTCAACTAAAATGCCTTTGGTGTTTTCCAGGTTTGTAGGTCGGATTACGGTGACTCAGCATGGAGAGGAGATAGTCAGGTGAGACCAGATTTGTCCAGTTGCTTTGGCTATTAAATTAAATTAGTAATTATGTGTTCTGGATAAGCTGAAGGCACTGCTAAACAGTCACCCCCAATGATATGGATACAGGGCTTTCTATTTTGTGTACTGCTACTAAGGGTACACCATCAGACAAATAAAACGGGACAGTAGTTGAGGGTAAAACATGACAGCATATCTGTGTGAGCCATAGTAATTCATGTGAGTTCATGTAATGTACTTTTAGCAGAGGGTTACAAAATGTTACAAAATGACCTGCACACCAGCCTAAAGAGACTAAACTATCCCAGATATGCTATCAACAGTGGGTAACTATGCCACCAAAATGAGCAGCTAAATTCAAATGATTAGTTGCATATGCAGAAGATGTATGATCCTCATAGACTGTTGTTAAATGCATCTTTCTCTATCTTTATATTGTTTTTGTTTGCTTTTATGTCAGACCGCTGGGTCCAGAAAATTTGCTGCTGCGAGGAGCCAGGTTGAAAAATACCAAAGAGATTTTTGGTGAGTTATTGTAGGTAGAATTAAAAAAAAAAAAAAAAAAAAGAAAAGAAAAGGTCCTGCAAAAGCAAAACCTCCACCTGAGAGGGGAGCAGCCAGGGGGCTAACTCATTTTTTACAATGGAAAGTTGAGAGAGAAAGACATAAGCTTAAGAACAGGTTGCTTCTGAAATGATTCCAGTGGATGTTGGAAGCATGATAGAGTGGTGACACAGCCAGTCGCAGCTGGGATACAGACAAGCCAAGCTCAGTTGACAATATGGGTAGGACCTGCCAATTATTCATATGCCTTAGGTTTGATTATGTCAACCGAAGACTTTTATAGCACTAGTTTGTCTGTGTATATTGTTTTGGGTGTTATGTTTTCATGACTTCATGTGCAATTCATCAGTAGTATAATGGTCTAATAACCCATAATCTGGATGTAATACTTTAACCGACTGTGCTGTTGCAGGTGTGGCTGTTTACACAGGAATGGAGTCCAAGATGGCCCTTAACTATAAGTGCAAGTCCCAGAAACGCTCTGCAGTAGAGAAGTGAGCATTTTCAGTGTAAGCAAAATATTCCTGTTTTCAGATAATAATTTAACACACAACTTTAAAAATATCTTCCTGTGTCAGGTCCATGAACACCTTCCTAATCATCTACCTGTGCATCTTGCTGTTTGAGGCCGTCCTCAGCACTATCTTGAAGTGTGCCTGGCAAGTTGAGGACAACTGGAACGAGCCTTTCTACAACCAAAAGACTGAACAGGAGAGAAACAGCAGTTCGGTAAGTCTTCTTCGCATCAGGCATCAGAATGTAGTCTTATTGATTTTCCTTTTGTAAGTGGTGCAGGCTATCAGCCCCAGAGATGAGAGATTTTAGTCGACATTCCACTCCTGTATCGGCATTCTTTCTTTTTCTCCCCTTTAATTCCCACACCAAATAATAATAATAATGGGCTTTTTTTCTCTACTGCCATTATAAGTTAATAGAGAGAGTTTAGTGAAGAAGAACGGTGAGCCCACGCTTGAAACCACATACACACACAGAGTCCTAGAAGGATGCTGGAAGGGCGGTGTTAGTGTCTTTAGATTTTGTGACAAGGCTTAAGAGAGGAAATGCCTTTCATGGGGACAGTCTGCCGGCCTATCTGCCTACCTGCCAACACCAATCAGTCAGCGAGAACAGTAACCTCTATATATTGAAACAGGGGTTGGGGGGGGGGGCCCGGCCCCGGCCCCATTACAGTGTTTACCCTTTACCAATGACTGCATCTCTCCACATCACAGCTATATATATATATATATATATATATAGGGAATCTACCTGTTCTTGAAAAGTATTTTTTAATTGTGAGACCTAAAGATTACAATATTCAAGTCCAAAAAAAGAGAAATTGATTTTTTTTTATTTTTTATTTTTTTATTCCAAATATAACATGTCATATACGTGTCCTTTGTATGGCTGCTGATACTCTCTGCCTGTGCTCTTCTCACTCTTCTTTCCTGTCACATGATGTTATTAACTCCATAATGGGAATGAATTGCCCTGCCTTCTTTAATTTAGAAAGATCAGTGATCATTATGTGTGGCTGTGTATATGCATTAAGCAAAAATCTTTTGCAACCTTAATCTTTTCCTCCATTTGACAAAATGACGTTGCATTACAACGTTGCTAAGTGCATTTCTGTATTTTCATATCTGATGGAACATGGCAAATTTTAGCTGAGATTAAATACAAAAATCATTTGCCAAACACTTGAAAATTTTATTTAAAACGCATCAGATGACAACATTTATACTTTTTTTACAAACTTCCCATATTTTCCTCTTTTGTACCCATCATCCTGTTGTTTATCTGTTCTCTTTCACCCACTTTCTATCTTGCATGCAACTTTAATTCAAACTGTTTCAATTTGTTACCCTAAAGTTTAGGTAACATTGGCTTATCTTGCGTTTTGTTTCACTCGTGTCCTTATTGTGTAGCCCTCCTCTTGTGTCCAATTTTTATTAAATTTACTCTGATCCTTCTTTAGATCTTGAAGTTCATCTCAGACTTCTTGGCGTTTTTGGTCCTCTACAACTTCATCATCCCCATCTCGCTCTACGTTACTGTGGAGATGCAAAAGTTTCTGGGCTCTTTTTTCATTGGCTGGGATTTGGACCTTTACCACGAGGAGAGCGACCAGAAAGCTCAGGTCAACACCTCTGACCTCAATGAGGAGCTGGGCCAGGTATGGAATGGAAGTGCAGGAGCGCATGCATAGAGCAAGAGAGTAAAGATTCATACAACTTATACATAAGTCATAGTGGACTATAATATAAGTGTAGAATGAAAGGGAACTTGATCTCTTCCTCACATTTTCTACTCAACTTATGTGTGCATCTTTGTGTTTCTGTTACCTAGGTGGAGTATGTGTTTACAGATAAGACGGGTACGCTGACAGAAAATGAGATGCTGTTTCGTGAGTGTTCAATTAACGGAACGAAGTACCGCGAAGTCAACGGTAAACTGGTCCCAGAAGGAATGACTGACGATTCACCTGACGGTTCTATGCCTCACTTGGTAACTCATATATTATCTATCTATCTATCTATCTATCTATCTATCTATCTATCTATCTACACACACACACACACACACAGTAGTTCTGACTGCTGACATAAAATATGACTTAATTAACTTAGGGACTGCTTTTTGCTATTCATGTAATCATTTAACTAATGCATTTGTGCTATGAAGTAGAGATGTCAAAATGCTTATTGTGATCATTGTGATTGCACAGCTAATTGATACGATTTATTGTAGGGAACCGGATTCTGTGACGCTAAGTCACATCTGACCTAGTTTTACAATGACATACTGTGTGTTACTCTACAGAATAAGAATTGATCTAGTCTCTTCCTCTTTCATCCCTGCTGTTGTCTCTACGTCCAGATCGGTGAGGAATTGTTATTTCTCAAGGCAGTGTCATTGTGTCACACGGTTCATATCAGCTACGACCAGCCAGACTGCCTGGTTGGAGGAGGAGACCCATTTTCCCATGCAAACGGTTTCTCTTCCAATCACATGGAATACTACGCCTCTTCACCGGACGAGAAAGCTTTAGTAGAGGCCACAAAGAGGTAAGGTTACATTAAACCTTCTTCAACAGACTTCTCTTGTTTAAATTTAGTGCATAGGTTGAAGAACCTGCTAAGCTAGTTGATTTGTCCTGCCTTGTCCACGCTGTTTCTACCAACCATCACCTCTTAATCCCATTTAACACGTGCTTCACATAACACTGGAAATTAGAAGCGGCTATATTCTTTTGGTTGTAGTACAGTGAACCCTCGTTTATCACGGGGGTTACGTTCCAAAAAGAACCCGTGATAGGCGAAATCCGTGAAGTAGTAACCTTAATTTTTTTTTACAATTATTATACGATGAAATA